>JARQOC010000005.1:579333901-579344363 GCA_033576535.1 Allobates femoralis
CTGTATATATACACTGCACAGTACCACTTCTCCTGTCCTATATACTGGGTTTAATCCTCAGTATCTGTATTATTCTGTATATATACACTGCACAGTACCACTTCTCCTGTCCTGTATACTGGGTGTAATCCTCAGTGTCTGTATTATTCTGCATATATACACTGCCCAGTACCACTTCTCCTGTCCTGTATACTGGGTGCAATCCTCAGTATCTCTATTATTCTGTATATATACACTGCACAGTACCACTTCTCCCATCCTGTATACTGGGTGTAATCCTCAGTATCTGTATTATTCTGTATATATACACTGCACAGTACCACTTCTCCTGTCCTGTATACTGGGTGTAATCCTCAGTATCTGTATTATTTTGTATATATACACTGCACAGCACCACTTCTCCTGTCCTGTATACTGGGTGTAATCCTCAGTATCTGTATTATTCTGTATATATACACTGCACAGTACCACTTCTCCCATCCTGTATACTGGGTGTAATCCTCAGAAAAAAAACAAGATGCCAGCACAGCCGGAAATTGCAAAAAAAAATATATGTGTATCTACACCTGTTTATGCCATACTGCACAAAAATAGAGACATTTAGCAGGAGATTGCAGCATTGAATATCCTGACCTACTCCCCCAAGCGTCAAGGAATGTCTCAGTTGGAGTAGTCCTAACTCTAGGTATCTTTATAATTCTGATGTGTCCTATACACAGCATAATACATTGTAAAGAGGACCATTTAAAGCAAACACCCACCCATACATGTCAGACATTGCTTCCCATGCTGCCAGGAATTCCATTGGATGAAAAGCAACTGAGGCTCAGACACCTGCAGCTTGCACCACAGGTGTCTGGGCTATTTCACAGTTTAACCCCCACCAGACCATCCCAACCTTATGGGTAAAGCATGTCAGGTCTTGGTGAATGAAGCTGATATAAAAAACCTCAAGGCTGGAGGAGGCAGCTGCATGTGAACAGCTACCAAAAATAATGTAGTCAACTGGACCTCCTGGCAGCATGGGAAGCAATGTCTGACATGTATGGGTGAGTGTTTGCTTTAAATTGGTCCTTTCTACATTGTATTATGCTGTCTACAGGACACATCAGAATTATAAAAATACGTAGAGTTAGGACTACTCCAATTGAGAAATTCCTTGACGTTTGGAGGAGTAGCTCAGGAGATTCAATGCTGCAATCTCCTGCTAAATGTCTCTATTTTTGTGCAGTATGGCATAAACAGGTGTAGATACACATATATATTTTTTTGCAATTTCTGGCTGTGCTGGCATCTTGTTTTTCTCTGGGTGTAATCCTCAGTATATCTATTATTTTGTACATATACAGTTGTGGCCAAAAGTATTGACACCCCTGCAATTCTGTCAGATAGTACTCAGTTTCTTCCTGAAAATAATTGCAATCACAAATTCTTTGGTATTATTATCTTCATTTTATTTGTCTTCAATGAAAAAACACAAAATGAATTGTCCTAAAGCCAAATTGGATCTAATTCCACACCAAACATAAAAAAGGGGGTGGACAAAAGTATTGGCACTGTTAGAAAAATCATGTGATGCTTCTCTAATTTGTGTAATTAACAGCACCTGTAACTTACCTGTGGCAGCTAATAGGTGTTGGCAATAACTAAATCACACTTGCAGCCAGTTGACATGGATTAAATTTGACTCAACCTCTGTCCTGTGTCCTTGTGTGTACCACATTGAGCATGGAGAAAAGAAAGAAGACCAAAGAACTGTCTGAGGACTTGAGAAACCAAATTGTGAGGAATTCAAAAAAGAGAATAAAGAAAGGCGGCACTCACCGTATAGGCTGGTGGAAGGGCGTTTTAATCCAGGAAAATCAATCCATTGAAACATTGTTAGTGCGGTGGGGAGAGGGAGTGAGAGTCCGTCGGAACGACGGTACCGTTTCGTATCGTGTAGTGATACTTCTGCGGGTTCCAGTTACTGGAACCCGCAGAAGTATCACTACACGATACGAAACGGTACTCCCTCTCCCCACGCACTAACAATGTTTTAATGGATTGATTTTCCTGGATTAAAACACCCTTCCACCAGCCTATACGGTGAGTGCCGCCTTTCTTTATTCTCTTTTTTGAATCTCTGATTATTCTTTTAAGGCTGTGCAACACCAGGCACCGGGGATAGCCGACAGGCTTTTAGCAGAGCTCCACAGGTGTAGTGCCCGGTCATTGGACTCTTTTCCTGCATTAAATTGTGAGGAAGCATGACCAATCTCAAGGCTACAAGTACATCTCCAAATACCTGAATGTTCCTGTGTCTACCGTGCGCAGTGTCATCAAGAAGTGTAAAGCCCATGGCACTGTGGCTAACCTCCCTAGATGTGGACGGAAAAGAAAAATTGACGAGAGATTTCAACGCAAGATTGTGCGGATGGTGGATAAAGAACCGCGACTAACATCCAAACAAGTTCAAGCTGCCCTGCAGTCTGAGGGTACAACAGTGTCAACCCGTACTATCTGTCGGCGTCTGAATGAAAAGGGACTGTATGGTAGGAGACCCAGGAAGACCCCACTTCTTACCCCGAGACATAAAAAAGCCAGGCTGGAGTTTGCCAAAACTTACCTGAGAAAGCTTAAACGTTTTGGAAGAATGTTCTCTGGTCAGATGAGACAAAAGTAGAGCTTTTTGGGCAAAGGCATCAACATAGAGTTTATAGGAGAAAAAAAGAGGCATTCAAAGAAAAGAACACGGTCCCTACAGTCAAACATGGCGGAGGCTCCCTGATGTTTTGGGGTTGCTTTGCTGCCTCTGGCACTGGACTGCTTGACCGTGTGCATGGCATTATGAAGTCTGAAGCCAACAAATTTTGCAGCATAATGTAGGGCCCAGTGTGAGAAAGCTGGGTCTCCCTCAGAGGTCATGGGTCTTCCAGCAGGACAATGACCCAAACACACTTCAAAAAGCGCTAGAAAATGGTTTGAGAGAAAGCACTGGAGACTTCTAAGGTGGCAGCAATGAGTCCAGACCTGAATCCCATAGATCACCTGTGGAGAGATCTAAAAATGGCAGTTTGGAGAAGGCGCCCTTCAAATATCAGGCACCTGGAGCAGTTTGCCAAAGAAGAATGGTGTAAAATTCCAGCAGAGCATTGTAAGAAACTCATTGATGGTGACCGGAAGCGGTTGATCGCAGTTATTTTGGCTAAAGGTTGTGCAACCAAGTATTAGACTGAGGGTGCCAATACTTTTGTCCCGCCCATTTTTGGAGTTTTGTGTGAAATGATCAATGTTTTGCTTTTTGCTTCATTCTCTTTTGTGTTTTTTCATTGAAGACAAATTAAATGAAGATTGCAATCACAAATTCTTTGCTATTATTATCATTTTCAGGAAGAAACTGAGGATTATCTGACAGAATTGCAGGGGTGTCAATACTTTTGTCCACAACTGTACACTGCACAGTACCACTTCTCCTGACTTATATACTAGGTGTAATTCTCAGTATGGCTGGGGTTACACATGACCCTTGGATCCGCTAAAAGCATCTGTTTTTCAGCTTAGAATTTGCTGCAAAATGGATCCATAGTCCCCAATGCTAAAAATGCATTGTTAAAAGTGCACTAACAAAACTTTTTTTTTAACATGGAGCCCTATGGGAAACGGATCAGTTAATGCAATGGCAAATTATAGGCATGCGTTAATGGATCCGTTTTTATACTTAGCCTTTTCAAGCACAAAAATGTAAATTGGCACAGGTCATGTGACCTGCAAGCCAAACAAAGGGGGGGGGTGGAACCCAGGTATGTACACATGTGTTACATGTGCTGATCATGCATGTTAACAAACCACATGCTACACACATGTAATGTGTCTTTATTCTGTTTCCTCCACAGTTGTCTGACTCTGAGCTGAGTGATCATGACACACTGTTGGACTGTTCCTTCTCTCAGTCTTCTGTGAGTACCCTTTACATAGAGTAGTGGCTTCTCTTTAGTAGGGCCTTGCTACTGTGAACATCTGGGGCGGACCTACCGTGGTGCAGCTGGTTCAGCTGCACCAGGGCCCCGACCGGCTAGGGGGCCCCTCAAGCCTGCAGGGGGGCCCCCAGCCGATACCCATGACCCTGCGCCCTGTGTTAGAGGAGAGGGGGACTGCGCGGCCCGGCGCAGGTAGGAGCCGCAGGACCCATAGCGAACCCCGCGGTCCTCACCGTCACCTGTTAGCATTCCCCCCTGCCATCTGTTAGCACCCCCCCCCTGCTCCCCACAATGAGTTGCTGCACCGGGGCCCTCTGGGCACAAGGTCCTCCACTGGTGAACATGTTGTGTTGTTAGCACATTTGCCCTGGCTAAAATATTGTGTTTCATGAAGTTTTGATATATGTCTCCCATAAATATTTGTCACACGTGTAACACGATGTGTGTGCAGTACACAAAACAGACACCAGCATCCTCCAGTCAGTTGCTGTTCTCATTACTGGTGTAAATGTGTTGTGATTCCGCATGTGATCTTTCATGGGGTGGTTTGGATACCGCCGTTAACATTACATTTTGCTACATGGTTATTGTCCACAACATGTTTTGCTTAACCATTGTGTCGTGTTGGACGTGTACTGTTTGGCCTATATGTATTAATGTGATACTGTGTCCTGGCCTGCATGCATTTACTGTTTGTCCCTGACCACACTCCTCATGGTGTGTTTCACCTGACGTGCTCCACAAGGCTTTTTAACATGTCCACACACACACGCATGTTCATGGTAGCATCCCATCGCCCAAGTGTACCACAATCACGTGGCATGTGGGTATGTTGTTTGTTAATGGGCCCACATTTTCAACACGACTGTTTCTCAAAATACTCTTCACACTGTCCCTTGATGGAGTGAGATGTTCATGTCACATATGCCTACATGTATGGACCCTCACTCATGTTCACCTTTTTATTCCCAGAATTCATCCTCAACAAGTGTGTCGAGTGACTCCGAAGGCAAACGAGTAAGTGTCTTGTTTGTGTAATGCCTGCCCAAATGTTATGTTTAAGCATCAGGCCAAACATTCATGACTTGAGTCACACATGCCTCAACACATATGTGGCCACCACACTCATGTTCGACCCCCAAGTTCGGAGAACACACAGACGCATGAAATGTTGCATTGTAAGGGTTGTCATGGAATGTGTTCTTGTGTTTTCTTGGTGGCATACATACATGTTTGTGTGCCCTTACATGTGTGTGGACAGATGGTTGTGCAGTTGTCATCATGTGACCATGTCCCGTAAGGTCTAACCTTTGATCCCTGTTTTTTCCCTCTCTTAAACTTCCTCCTTCACTGCAAAAGAAGCCACAAAAGGGCTAAGCAGACCCACAAAGGAACGCAACCAGCGAAGACGGGAACTTCAGGCATACGCCACAGGGTATGTGATTCTTCAAAATATGTGTAGCCATTTTTGGGGAGGGTGTGTACGTGTGTATTTCTTGATTACTGCAACATATGTTTATTTTTGGACCCACACAGGACAAGGACGTGGCACATAGCCGACCCAAAAGCCACGGTCGAAAAAGTCAAGATGCCCCCATGGCAGCTCCTGTGGTAAGCAACCTGATGTTGAATGTAGTCATGGCCCTCACTACCCTTTATTTTTTTCTAAACTGTGTATTTTTAACTTCTGTAAAGGACATTGTTTAACTTGTATTTGGCCAAGCTTGTGAGATAGCTTTTTACCTCTGTGTGCAAGCACATGTGTCTGCTTACGGTGATGTTCTGATTACTTTTATTTTTCATTACCCTAAGCTACTGGCAAACATGGGCACCATAAAGGCGCCAAGGGGTTTGGAAAAATCCGAATTGACAATGAGGTCCTAATAAATGTAATTGAACCTCATGACTCAATCTGGGACAAGGGCCATGCAGGCCACCAGAATGCGGTCAAAAAACGTAAATTATGGACATCCATTTTCACGCAGATGTTCCCCAATTTTATGTCTCTGGCGGAACAACAATACATTGGTAAGTACTCATGCTGTAGTACCTAAATCTGTGTCAGCACTCTACCATGTGTTGGATTATATTTGTTCAAACATTGTGTCTAAATTTTGCTTGCACACTTTCACACCATGTAGACAACAAAGTGTGCACTCGGTGGAGATCGGATAGAGATTGTTATGTGCGTCATGTCCGGGAAATGGTCAAGTACCGGAGTGGTGCTGCTGTTTGTCCGCATACCCTGTATAAGCACCACGACTAGCTGGGCTTCCTTCAAAAGACCATTGAAGGGTGAGCGTACATTGTCAAATACATTAGTCGTGTCAATGTGTTACACCAGAACTCAACAAGTCCATGTTACTTATGTTTCATTTTTTGGTATGCTACAGGACTTTCAGCAATACACCAATGGAAGTTGCAGAGATAGCAGACAGCAGCGGAGATGGCCAAGCAAACATTGATGATGTGGTTGATAGTACCCCATGTGA
Source organism: Allobates femoralis (assembly GCA_033576535.1). Taxonomy (NCBI): domain Eukaryota; kingdom Metazoa; phylum Chordata; class Amphibia; order Anura; family Aromobatidae; genus Allobates; species Allobates femoralis. The sequence continues at coordinate 579,340,353 of JARQOC010000005.1, forward strand.
GGCCACACACATCAACCTCACGCAAGCACATCAAGAACCAATGGCCACCTTCACACCACAAACATCAGCTCCCCCACCGGCTCGAGTGACCCGCCCAAGAAGGCGGAATGTGTTGCGTGATGAAGCCGACATGATAGTCATCGATGGTCTTCATCTCCTCCAGGACACTGTGCGGAACAACAATAATGCCCTTGAAAAGAAAATTGATGACATGCGGGCCAGGGACACAGCCAGCTCAGTGAGTGGTAACAATTTATGAGGGCCTATATTCCAGACCTGATGACCCTCGACGCTCAAGACAAGTACTCCTTCCGCAGCGAGATTAATGAATTTGGTGGCAAAATATTGCGTAAAAATACCCCTCAACGTGACTGGTCTGTGACGAGGAGTCTGCAGAGCCCGATTAGGTGACACTTGGCCTTTTTTTCCCCGGGTACAATAGGTGCCTGTTTGGTGACACATTATTGCACCGTTGCCTAAAACCATTTGATTGCCATTTTTACATGTGATCTCACACATTATTATCCAAAGAGGATGTTTTCCTTTGTGTTTTAGTTGATGCTCATGTTGAGTGTGAAATTCGTTGGTTTCAGTCCAGCTTGGATATTAACTATTGTTTTGCTCACAAACAAAAACAGTATGTGTGTGCATTATTTTAGGAACAGGGTGATTCAGACATTCCAAAGTCACCATCACAATTGTGGCATATCTGGTTCCTAGTCACATTATTATGCCTACATACTCACACGTTAGTGTGAACATTGTTTACAGACAACATGCCAAAATTACATAATTAATGCTGTTGTGTTTGATTAATTGATCAAAACCACATTGTGTGTTGTGCACATGGGGCATTTGTGGGTGGCCAAAAGCAAAGGACATTTGCAAGTAGTTTGTGTGATTTTGTGGGTGGATGGGACATGGTGCTGACACTGATGACCACATGAGACTGACAAACACCAACATGTCATCAAGCTGTGACAGCAGTGAGAGGTATGTTGAACATGTAACTGGTTGATGAGTGAGTATATATACTGTAGATGTACCAACCAGCGTCCTTGTAGGTAAAAACAAACGTGTATGTGTTACAGGTTAGCGTATCGCAAGAGAAATACAGTTAGGGCCAGAAATATTTGGACAGTGACACAAGTTTTGTTATTTTAGCTGTTTACAAAAACATGTTCAGAAATACAATTATATATATAATATGGGCTGAAAGTGCACACTCCCAGCTGCAATATGAGAGTTTCCACATCCAAATCGGAGAAAGGGTTTAGGAATCATAGCTCTGTAATGCATAGCCTCCTCTTTTTCAAGGGACCAAAAGTAATTGGACAATGGACTCTAAGGGCTGCAATTAACTCTGAAGGCGTCTCCCTCGTTAACCTGTAATCAATAAAGTAGTTAAAAGGTCAGGGGTGGATTCCAGGTGTGTGGTTTTGCATTTGGAAGCTGTTGCTGTGACCAGACAACATGTGGTCAAAGGAACTCTCAATTGAGGTGAAGCAGAACATCCTGAGGCTGAAAAAAAAGAAAAAATCCATCAGAGAGATAGCTGACATGCTTGGAGTAGCAAAATCAACAGTTGGGAACATTCTGAGAAAAAAGGAATTGACTGGTGAGCTTGGGGCGTCCACGGATGACAACAGTGGTGGATGATCGCCGCATACTTTATTTGGTGAAGGAGAACCCGTTCACAACATCAACTGAAGTCTAGAACACTCTCAGTGAAGTAGGTGTATCTGTCTCTAAGTCAACAGTAAAGAGAAGACTCCATGACAGTAAATATAAAGGGTTCACATCTAGATGCAAACCATTCATCAATTCCAAAAATAGACAGGCCAGAGTTAAATTTGCTGAAAAACACCTCAAGAAGCCAGCTCAGTTCTGGAAAAGTATTCTATGGACAGATGAGACAAAGATCAACCTGTACCAGAATGATGGGAAGAAAAAGTTTGGAGAAGAAAGGGAACGGCACATGATCCAAGGCACACCACATCCTCTGTAAAACATGGTGGAGGCAACGTAATGGCATGGGCATGCATGGCTTTCAATGGCACTGGGTCACTTGTGTTTATTGATGACATAACAGCAGACAAGAGTAGCCGGAAGAATTCTGAAGTGTACCGGGATATACTTTCAGCCCAGATTCAGCCAAATGCTGCAAAGTTGATTGGACGGCGCTTCATAGTACAGATGGACAATGACCCCAAGCATACAGCCAAAGCTACCCAGGAGTTCATGAGTGCAAAAAAGTGGAACATTCTGCAATGGCCAAGTCAATCACCAGATCGTAACCCAATTGAGCATGCATTTCACTTGCTCAAATCCATACTTAAGACGGAAAGACCCACAAACAAGCAAGACCTGAAGACTGCGGCTGTAAAGGCCTGGCAAAGCATTAAGAAGGAGGAAACCCAGCGTTTGGTGATGTCCATGGGTTCCAGACTTAAGGCAGTGATTGCCTCCAAAGGATTCGCAACAAAATATTGAAAATAAAAATATTTTGTTTGGGTTATGTTTATTTGTCCAATTACTTTTGACCTCCTAAAATGTGGAGTGTTTGTAAAGAAATGTGTACAATTCCTACATTTTCTATCAGATATTTTTGTTCAACCCTTCAAATTAAACGTTACAATCTGCACTTGAATTCTGTTGTAGAGGTTTCATTTCAAATCCAATGTGGTGGCATGCAGAGCCCAACTCGCAAAAATTGTGTCACTGTCCAAATATTTCTGGCCCTAACTGTATAGGGTTACATTTTTTTGACTGAAGTAAATTAAACATGTGCGTTTCATGGGCGGGGATTTTATTGGATATATTGGAACTAAGAGAATGTATTTTTTAGATGATGTAGACTAAGGACACCAGTCCGAAATGCATCCAGCGGTGTGAGACTGCTTTACCTCTACATCCATGTTTTTTATGCCTATGGCAGGGGTCTCATACTCAGCTGGGTTGGTGGGCCTCACATAGAAAAAAAATTGATATCGGGTGGGCCACATTGCTTATAGGACTAAGTGACATTTTTTAGTAATACCGGCATTTTTTGGTCAATGTAGTAATGTCCAAATCCTGATCATCTTCTTTTAGTAATGTCCCCACCCTGATCCCCTTCTTGTAGTAATGTCCCCACCCTGATCCCCTTCTTGTAGTAATGTCCCCATCCTGGTCCCTTTCTTGTGGTAATGTCCCGGTACTGATCCCCATCCTATAGTAATGTCACACATCCTGGTCCCAATATTGTAGTAATGTCCCCATCCTGGTCACATCATGTAGTAATGTCCCCCATCCTGGTCCTCATCATATAGAAATGTCCCCATCCTGATCCCCTTCTTGTAGTAATGTTCACTCCCTGGGCTTCATCTTGTAGTAATGCCCCCATCCTGGTCCCCTTGTAGTAATGCACCATCATGGTCCCCATATTGTATTAATGTTTCCCACTCTGATCCCCTTCTTGTAGTAATGTCCCCATCCTGGCCCTCATGTAGTAATGTCCCCATCCTGGTTCCCTTCTTGTAGTAATGCCCCATCCTAATCCCCTTTTGTAGCAATATCCCTATACTGATCCCTTTTTGTTGTAATGTCCCCCATCCTGGTCCCCTTTTGTATTGAAGTCCCCCATCCTGATCCCCTTTTGTAGTAATATCCCCATCCTGGTCCCCTTTTGTATTGAAGTCCCCCATCCTGATCCCCTTTTGTAGTAATATCCCCATACTGATCCCCTTTTTGTAGTGATGCCCCCCATCCTGGTCCCATTTTGTAGTGATGTCCCCCATCCTTATCCCCTTTTGTAGTAATATCCCTATACTGATCCCCTTTTTGTAGTAATATCCCCCATCCTGGTCCCCTTTTGTAGTGATGTCCCCCATCTTGATCCCCTTTTGTAGTAATATCCCCATACTGATCCCCTTTTTGTAGTGATGTCCCCCATCCTGGACCCCTTTTGTAGTGATGTCTCTTATCCTGGACCTCTTTTGTAGTGATGTTCACATCCTGGCCCCCACAGTG
>JARQOC010000005.1:579344463-579761212 GCA_033576535.1 Allobates femoralis
CGTACAGAGGAGCCAGACCGGGGCCGCATCACCGTACAGAGGAGCCAGACCGGGGGCCGCATCACTGTACAGAGGAGCCAGACGGGGGGGCCGCATCACCGTACAGAGGAGCCAGACCGGGGGCCGCATCACCGTACAGAGGAGCCAGACGGGGGGGCCGCATCACCGTACAGAGGAGCCAGACGGGGGGGCCGCATCACTGTACAGAGGAGCCAGACGGGGGGGCCGTATCACCGTACAGAGGAGCCAGACGGGGGGGCCGCATCACCGTACAGAGGAGCCAGACGGGGGGGCCGCATCACCGTACAGAGGAGCCAGACGGGGGGGCCGCATCACCGTACAGAGGAGCCAGACGGGGGGCCGCATCACCGTACAGAGGAGCCAGACGGGGGGGCCGCATCACCGTACAGAGGAGCCAGACGGGGGGGCCGCATCACCGTACAGAGGAGCCAGACGGGGGGGCCGCATCACCGCACAGAGGAGCCAGACGGGGGGCCGCATCACCGCCAGACGGGGGGCCGCATCACCGCACAGAGGAGCCAGACGGGGGGCCGCATCACCGCACAGAGGAGCCAGACGGGGGGCCGCATCACCGCACAGAGGAGCCAGACGGGGGGCCACATCATTGTACAGGAGGGCCATCACCTTCTCCACCAGGGGCCACATCACTGTCCAGGGGCCAGCACCTCCTCCACCGGGGGCCACATTGCTGTACACGAGGGTCCAGACCGGGGGCCACATGACTTTACAGGAGGGCCATCACCTCCCCCGTCAGGGGGTCACATCACTGTACAGGGGAGGCCATTACCTACTTTACCGGGGGCCACATCACTGTATAGGGGCCACCACCTCCTCCACTGAGGCTACATCATTCTACAGGGGCCACCACTGGGGCCACATCAATGTACAGGAGCCACCATCTCCACTCGAGGCCACATCACTGTACAGGGGCCATATCACTGTACAGGGGCCACCACCTCCTCCACCGGAGGCCACATCACTGTACAGGGGCCACCACGTCCTCCACCGGAGGCCACATCACTGTACAGGGGCCACCACCTCCACCATCGAGGGCCACATCATTGTGCAGGGGCCACCACCTCCTCCACCTGAGGCCACATCACTGTGCAGGAGGGCCTCCACCACCGGGGGCCACATCACTGTACGGGGGCCACCACCTCCCCCACTTGCAGCTTAGTACAAGAAAGAAGAAATATCAGCTCACTATTGATGTCCTTTTCTGACTATCCCCTTCATAGCATGAGTCCCAACCACTGATTATGGAAGGCAGAGATTGACCCAGCGATGAGGAAAAACGGCAGAACGTAGAGGAAAAATGTATAAAACTTCACTTTATTGCAAATCCGTAAGAGAGTATATATAGAAATAATGCACAGTGTGCGGCAGCCAGATCAGTCCATAGGATGGTTAAGAGCGACGCGTTTCAGCTAACGGAAGCCTTAATCCTGATCTAAAGAGTACGATGATTGGTGTATAAAGATTGCGTGGGCCACGCCACACACAGATATCTGTAGATGTTGTTCGCAGATCTCTGGTTGCAGTGAAATCATGGACACATTGTTCCATTTGTACACGGCCACAAAATGTAACAATGTGTCCATGATTTCGCTGCAACCAGAGATCTGCGAACAATCTCTGCACAGATATCTGTGTGTGTGACGTGGTTCTGTGACCAGTCCATTGAGGAAACCAATTAGAAGGTCTTAAGTCAGCTGTAGGATTTTTTTTCTTTCTCCATTCGCCTTCCACGACAGCATTGGAGGATGTCATCCACGCCCTATTGGGGGACAGGAACACAGAGAGGTTAAAAGCCCCTCCCCTTCCTCAGTACTCCAGTGTCTTCCTGTCCCCCTTGGGGCATGGAGAGGTTCCAGTGCTGTCAGGCCGGCAGAGGCAGCATTGGGGTGTACTTACAGCCGGGCCAGGGATTTACGTCGGGGGCGGCCTCCTCCTTCTCGGGGCTCTCGTGGTGGTACCATCCGGCCTTCCTGCGTCCTACGGGGCAAAGCAGGCCGTGTATTGCAGCGCCGGAGGCCTGTTCAGCTCTCCGGCGTCTCCCTCTAGCTGCGGTCCCTGGGGCATGCATCAGAGGTGCCGCGGTGGCACCTCCAGTTCCGGGATGGCGCCTCCAGTTTCGGGTGGGGCACTTCCGGTTTCGGATGGCGGCTCCTGTACGGGCTGTGGCAGGCGGCTCCGGGGAACCCAGCAGGCCTATCGCGCGCTACTACCCGCAGCTGGTGACCAGGCGGAGGGAGGGAACAGGTGTTCCTCGTTGGGGGCATGGTACTGCTGGATAAGTACCGCCAGAAGCTACACCCAGGTAAAGGTGATCCCTGAAACATGGAGGGTGATAGGCTTCCACCTCTGCTTCTGCAGAGCCCAGCGTTCCCCCAGCTCATGTAAGTGTTTCTGGGGGGTGGTCACAAGGGGTAGAGTTATTTAGGCCCTGCACTCACACTGGGACCCCCTTCTCTTCCCTTTTTTTCTATAGGGAGACAAGGGCCGCCTGTGAAAGGGAGCATATACCCATCCATGAAATGTGGCTGAGGCACGAAATTTCCCTCTTCCTACAAAAAGGTGTCGGCCATGACTGACAGTGTTGTCAGGATGGACTCCCCGTCCCTGCTTGAGGAGCTCCAATTCATTAGGGAAGAGGTGCAGGCTTCTATCTTGGCACTGCCGGTTTTTGCTGCAGCTTCCAGGCCTTTCCCTCCGAAAGAGAGGAAGCTCTAGGTTTATGACTCTGTGGATCTCATGGAGGCTGGCCAGAGCTCAGCGTCAGAGGACAGCGAGGATATTCCTCTGTTGCCTCTGTCCAGACACGGGAATCTGGACACTACTATTTTTCCACGGAGTCCATGGGTGAATTGGTGGACACTGTCAATAGTACCATGGGAGTAGAGGTGGTGGAATCCCCTTCTTCTGTGCGGGACTAAATGTTCAGAGGCCTGAAGGCTAAGCGGCAGTTTGGCTTCCCTGTCCATGAGGTCATCTGGGATCTCATCCGCCAGGAGTGGGAGTCTCCAGAACATCGGCTGCTCACCCCATCCGAGTGGATTGGAGGGTGATGACTTTGTCTGGGAGGTCCCGAAGGTGGAAATCCAGGTGGCCAGGGTAGCATATAAGACCGCGTTGCCTTCTGAAGATTTCTACCAGTTGAAGGACCCTCTCGATCGTAAGATGGAGAGTGTCCTCAAAATCTCCTGGGAGGCGGCAGCTATGTCTTTAAAGGTGAACATTTCCTCTACATGTGTGGCCAGGTCTCTCTTTAAGTGTATCACCCAGCTGGATGAATTCATCCTGCAGGGTACTCCCAGGGAGGAGCTTTGGACTCCATTCCACTTCTGAGACGTGCTATGGGCTTCCTGGCTGATGCCTCTGCTGAGACGATCCGGATTGGCGCCAGGTGCGCAGTGTTGGCTAACACAGCTCGCAGGGCAGTGTGGCTTACGATGTGGAATGGGGAGGTCATGTCTAAGCTCCAGCTGTGTGGCCTCCCCTTTCAAAGGTCTTTTGTCTTTGGTCCGGCATTGGATGACATCCTGGAAAATGTGTCAGACCGGAAAATGTGTCTCCCGGAACAGAAGCCCTTTCGGAGGCAGTCCTTTTGGCCTGAGCACAGCCAACCCTCTGTCTAAAGGAAAGGGTAAGTCTGGTCGCTGGGCATTCCAGAAAGGGGACAAGACCCGTAATATCTTGCTCCCCTAGCAGCGGCATCACCAGCCGCCCCCTACACAATGCCGCCTTCCACATTGCGGGGCTGCTCCTGCGGTTTCTGCCACAGTGGCAAGCAATCTCTCGACCATTTGGGAGGGTCTGCGCTTGGAATTCGAGATCCTGCGCCTCCGTGTCTTCGAGTCCCCTCCCTTCCTCAGGGGGCCTCTTGCACGTTTTTCCTTGTAGAGTCTGCGAGACCTGTTGGATTCGGGTGTGGGGTCCCCGATTCCTCCTGAAGAGGAGGGCCAGGGGCGCTACTCCAGGTTGTTTGTGGACCTCCAGAACGCGTATTATCATGTCCTCATTCACCCGTCTCACAAGCACTTTCTGCGATTCGCGATCTCCGGTGAAGGCGGGACGGTCCATTATCGGTTTAATGTGCTGCCCTTCGGGATTTCGTCAGCCCCCAGAGTTTATCAAACTCATGGGGGAAGTGATCGCATTCATCCAGACCCAGGGGTTATGTGTGCTTCCTTATTTAGACGACATGTTGGTTGTGGCTCCTTTGGCAGTGGTTCTGCGCACACAGGTCTCCAAAACATTTTGAGATTCTTCAGTCCCTGGCGTGGGTGCCCAATCTTCGGGAATCGGACCGGGTTTCGGCAACCCGACGTCAATTTTTGGGAGTCTTGCTGGCCTCCAGACAGACCTCGTTCCTTCCTGCGGCACATCAGCTTCGGCGCCGCGTGAATCTGACCCGCTTCCGGGCAAGGGGGTTGCCCTCCTTGCGGGAAGCAATGTCCCTGTTAGGGGCCATGACGGCCTGCATTCAGTCGGTAACATGGGCTCAGGCTCCTTCACGACTGATCCAGGAACACATACTGAGTTCCTGGCACAGGTGTCAAGATTCCTTAAACTCGCGGGTCCGGACCCCGGGGCGGGTGGCAACCTCGCTTTCCTGGTGGATGAATCCCAGACACCTTCGGACGGGGGTGGCCTGGCTGCAGGCTCCTGTGACCTCCGTTACCACTGATGCCAGTGGTTCCGGTTGGGGCGCGATGGTGGATCGCACACCGTTCCAGTGGATTTGCAGTCGCTCGGTCATCACACTTCAGGGAACTTCTGGCAGTGGAGGAAGCGCTTCATGCGCAGCTCACATTCTCCGGGGTCATCATGTCAAGATCCTGTCAGACAACGTGACCACGGTTGCCTACTTGCGGCACCAAGGCGGTACTCGAGGCTTACACTTGCAGGGGCTGGCAAGACTGATCTTTTCATGGGCAGTACTCCATCTTCTCTCCTCCTCGGCAGTACATCTGCAGGGAATGGCCAATGTACTGGCAGATTTCTTGAGCCACACGGAGGTCCACCCAGGAGAATGGTGCCGCCTTTCGGAAGTATTTCGCTCTCTTACGGACAGGTGGGGTGTTCCTTCGATCGACCTGTTAGCTTCCGGCTTGAATACGAAGGTGCCGGCTTTTTTCTCCCTGACGCGGTCGGGCCATCCTCGGGGGCTGGACGACTTTGCCCATCCCTGGACTTCCGTTTGGTGTATGCATTTCCTCCAATCGCACTACTTCCCAAGGCAATGCAAAAGATTTGGGCGGAGGGGGTGAGGACTATCCTGGTGGCTCCACTGTGGCCCAAACGGGCGTGGTACGACGCCATCCGAGACCTGGGCCTGGAGGGGCTGATTTTGTTGCCCCACAGTCTCGACCTACTGTCCCGGGGTCCTCTGTTTCACCCAGGCCCTCAGTGGCTCATTCTGGTGGCCTGGCTTTTGTGGCCGGGATCCTGAGGACCACGGGTCTCTCCCAGGCAGTGATCCGCACGCTTTGGCAGGGCAGGCAGCCTGTGACGCACGCTATTTATGGGAGGGCTGGAATCGGTTCCTGTCCTGGTGTACTCCTTCCATCCCGGCCATGCATCATCCTATTGTGGCCCAACTCTTGGATTTTTTGCAGCTTGGCTTGGATTCAGGGCTTCGACCGTGCACTCTTTAAGTCCAGGTGTCGGCACTTGGGGCGGTTTTTGCCCAGGAACTTGCTTCCCATCGATGGATCAAGCGGTTTTTTACTTCTGCTTGGTGGCAGCGTCCCCGGATTTTGCCTTCTGTTCCTCCCTGGGATTTGGACATTGTTCTCCAAGGGCTTTCTCGAAGTTCCTTTGCACCCTTGTCTGCTGCATCACTTACGTCTCTCTCACAAGGTGGCGTTTTTGGATGGCCATCACTTCTGCTCCCAGAGTTGGAGAACTGCAGGCCCTCTCTGTCCGGGCTCTGTGCCTCGTGGTGTCTGTTGTTCGCATTATGCTTCGGTTGCATTCCTATTTTCTTCCGTAAGTTGTGTCGGCTTTCCATCGGTCCCAGGATGTGGTTCTACCTTCATTTTGTCAATCTCCTGCTAATGCGGCTGAGGCAGTGTTTCACTCTTTCGATGTTCGTCGGACTGTCCTCCCCCTACCTCACGAGAGACCGCTTCCTGGAGGTTAGATCAGAACCTGTTTTGTTCAGCATTTGGGAATAATACAGGGAAGAAGACTTCCAAGGCTACCATCACTTCCTGGATCACGAAGGTGATCTGTGAGGCCTACGTTGCTCTGGTCCTTGCTCCTCCTGTGGGGTTGAATACTCCTTCAACTCGGGCGGCTGCTACGTCCTGGGCGGAGCAGGCTGGAGCGTCATTGGAGCTGATTTGCAGAGCGGCTACGTGGTCGTCTCTCCTCACTTTTTCTCGCCATTATAGGTTAGTTCTGTCCTTCAGTAGGGATCTGTCCTTTGGTAGGAAAGTCCTGCAGGCAATAGTCCCACCCTGAGGAGTATCGGTGGTATTCCTCCAATGCTGTCGTGGAAGGCGAATGGAGAAAACTGAAGTAGTCCTTACCGGTAATTCCTTTTCTTGGAGCCTTCCACGACAGCATCAGTTTCCCCCCCCCCTTCTTGGTGTTTGGTTCCGGTTTGTATCAGGTAATCCATGGCTAAGGGTGATCTTGGTAGACACTGGAGTACTGAGGAAGGGGAGGGGCTTTTAACCTCTCGGTGTTCCTGTTCCCCAATAGGGTGTGGACGACATCCTCCAATGCTGTCGTGGAAGGCTTCAAGAAAAGAAATTACTGGTAAGGACTAATTCAGTTTTTTCTTGTTTTCTCTCCTCCTTTCTTATCAAGGAGGATTAATTCACAAGTATGTCTGCATACAAATCTATATAGTAGAAAATACTGGTAATTTCTCCTTTTAATTCATCGCCACGACAGCACCACCTGAGAGAGAGGACCGCCTATCCAAGACAGTAAACCTCTGAGATAAAAAAGGCAGTACCTCTCCTGCACCTCAGTTTAGGTTTCTTATCTTGGAGGTGGGAGACCTATGAAGCTCAAGCGGTTCCCTGGCCTGATCCCGTAGATGGAAGAAACGGCTTACCTGGTCGTAGCTCCGGACTCAGGTGGCAGAAGCTCCTCCACTGGGTAATCACTTTTGTGGTGGTGGGCTCGGGGTCTGATAGAGGGCCACAAGCAGTCCATCTCGGCCCTGGCTGACGCGCGTGCACGGCTTGGCCCTGTCGCGCTGCGCTCTGGGTGAAGATGCAGCTGCAGGATCACCTGGAACGCTGGGGAATTGAATTTCCCGCCGCAAGATCGCTACTTGTAGTCAGGGCGGCGAAACCGGAAGTGACGCGGCCCCGGCATGCGCAGTGGATCCCAAGATGGCGGCGCCCAGCCTCCGGATTCCGGTGGGGCAGGGTGGTTCCCTGCTGTGCCAGAGGCCTTTAGGAGGCTGCAGTGGCCACACAAGGGCTGCTGGAGGTATGGAGCAGGGCTCTCTGTCTGTTCCAATGGCAGAGCAGGCAGTGGAAGCTCATACTTCGGGGGCAAGCCACAAGTCCTCTCAGAAGGGGGGCAGAATGGATCTTGACCCGAAGCAGCCTCTGCAGCCAGTATACATCATTCCTGGGTGAGTGCCCTGTGTTCTGATTTGTAGTCTTATGGTATCCTTCTTCTTGCTTTTGTTCCCTACAGGATGGCAAGAAGACGTTAAGCAAACAAAAGGATAGAGACTGTGCTATGTGTAAGGTTCCTCTTCTTGAGGATTATGGCAAGGATCTTTGTCCCCCCTGTATAGACAAGACTGTAAGAAGGAAGGTTCCCAGTTTGGCCTCCAGCCTTAACCTTCCTAGCGTTATTCCCGAGCCTGACTCGGGGTTAACATTCACTACCAGAAGCGTTAACCCCGAGTCAGGCTCGGGCTTACCCGCGTTCGCGGCAATGCGGTAAAAAAACCGCACTTGCGCCGCACTTGCGCCGCACTTGCGGCGCGGTTGCGGCGCGGTTGCGGTAATCTGCATAGTAAAGGGAACCAACCACCTCGGATGACCCTCATACACTGATAATATGTGCCCCTGCAGCCTAGTAAACCATTAGCAGCACTGTTTTTGTGTGATCTTATAAACTTACATGCCTGCGTACTTGAGGGCGTCTCCCTGTGTGTGCTGGCACTTGTGAGCTGTGCTCGTCATGCCTGCTCTCCCCTCCCTTATGCACGCCCCCTCTCAGCCTGCTATAGTGATGTGAGGCTGATTGCGTCATAAAGGGGCGGGGCTACCGGGATGCGCGATTTAGCCCCGCCCCTTTATGACGCAATCAGCCTCACATCACTATAGCAGGCTGAGAGGGGGCGTGCATAAGGGAGGGGAGAGCAGGCTTGACGAGCACAACTCACAAGTGCCAGCACACACAGGGAGACGCCCTCAAGTACGCAGGCATGTAAGTTTATAAGATCACACAAAAACAGTGCTGCTAATGGTTTACTAGGCTGCAGGGGCACATATTATCAGTGTATGAGGGTCATCCGAGGTGGTTGGTTCCCTTTACTATGCAGATTACCGCAACCGCGCCGCAAGTGCGGCAGATGCGTTTTTTTTACCGCATCTGCCGCGAACGCGGGTAAGCCCGCTTTTAGCAAAAAATTCAAGACCTAAACAGACCGCCAGGGAGGTTACAGATTTGGTTAAAGAGGATTTCAGGTCACCACAGAAGTTGGAGAGGGGTAGGGGACGGAAGAGGAAGAAATCTCGTGATTCTTCCTCTGATTCGGATCATGATACTCGTAATGCCCACAAGGGGCGTAGGCCTAGCCCGTCCTCTTCCTCGGGGTCTTCATCCTCAGATGACAGTGCAGAAGGAACGCCGTGTTTTCCAAAGATGCACACTGACTAATTATTGACTGGGTAGTTTATCAATATGGCCATATCTACACTATAATCACGAATGGATTTCGCGCACCACACTCGCATGCGACTCAGCGTGGTCATGTGGATACGAACGAAGCATTGGCCGCGCAGCGGCCATTGCGAGCAGCTCTAAGGCGACTCGCTATGCCCGCGCAGCGGGCATGGCGAGTCGCCTTAGCGGCGCGAAGCATTGGCCGCGAAGCGGCCATTGCGAGCAGTTCTAAGGCGACTCGCTATGCCCGCGCAGCGGGCATGGCGAGTCGCCTTAGCGGCGCGAAGCATTGGCCGCGAAGCGGCCATTGCGAGTCAGAGACTCGCTCTGCTAGAATCCCGATGCATTGTGCATCGGGCACCCATCTAGTTTATAATAAGTGTCTCATTTTTTGCTTATGAAAGGTTCCTATATTCTAAATGTCATAGCAGAGTGGAGCTTTTTCTACTATTTAATTAAAGCTGTCCGCTCTACCATGGGGCTGATTCATGCACGGGACCCTGCATCAGTTGAGGATTTCATGTTTGATGGTCTCTCTCATAAAAAGAAACATAGCTTCCCTTTGAATCAGAAAGTCCAGGATCTGATCACGGAATATTGGAAGAAACCTGATTAAAAAGGGTTCCCTTTCCTATATGGCGAAAAAGAAATACCCCTGTTGAGGAAGAAGCAACCTCTTCATGGGATAAGACCCCCAAAATTGACGTAGCGGTGGCTTGGGCTCCAAAGCGTTCTGCCCTGCCCTTTGAGGATCTAGGGAACCTTAAGGATCAACTGGACAGGGAGGCAGCGGGTTACCTGCGAGGTTCCTGGGAGGCAACTGCTAGTTATTTTAGGCCTTCAATATCAGGCACATCAGTCGCACGCTCACTAATGATCTGGCTGCGGCAGTTGGAGTCCCAGATTAGGGATGATGCACCAAAGGAGGAGGTCATGTCATCTTTTCCTTTGGTTCACTTTGCTGCTGCATTTTTGGCAGACTCTTCCGCTGACTCAAATTGGCAGCGAAGGCTACTTCTTTTTCTAATGCGGCACGTCGTGCCTTATGGTTGTAGTCATGGCCAGGGGACGCTCAGTCTAAAGCTAAATTGTGCTCTTTGCCTTGTACGGGGGGATTTTCTGTTTGGTAAGCCGTTGGATGAGATCTTAGAAAACGCTAGTGATAAAAAGAAAAATTTTGCATCCTTTCCTGCTTCCACCTTCCGCAGTCGATCCTTCGTAGACCGCGGTTTTCCAGAGATGTTCTCTAAGCAAGCTAGAGACTCTTGGTATGACAAGAAAGACAAAAAGTCAGGCTTCTTGTTCAAAGGCTCCTCCTTTGACAAGAAGAAACCAGCTAAGTGATGGCTCACTCCAGGTGGGAAGAAGACTCTCCTGATTTCTCCCAGCCTCGTCCCGGATAGATGCTTGCAATTGGGCTCTAAATATTGTCAAAGACGGGTTAAGACTGGAATTTGCTTCGGGCTCTATGGCGTCCGTGGTAATAACATCTGTCAGCAACCCAGAAAGATGCAGGTTTCTGATCAACGAAGTACTGCCCCTAGAGCAGAAAGCAGTTATAACACCAGTGCCACTAGCCGAAAGAGGCAGGGGATTTTATTCCACGCTGTTTCTGGTTCCAAAGCCAGACAGCTCGTTCAGAACAATCACCAATCTGAAAAACCTGAACAGCCTTCTGGTACAGAGGACATTCAAAATGGAGGCCTTGAAGTCGGTGATAAGACTGCTTTTCCCCAACTGTTTCATGGTGGTATTGGACCTGAAGAATGCATACTACCACGTTTCGATCCACCTGCACCATTAACAGTTCCTGAGGTTTGCCCTATACATGGGGGGCTCCCTCTGTCATTATCAATACCAGGCTCTCCCATTCGGGCTGGCTATAGCACCATGGATTTTTACAAAATTGTTGGTAGAGGTGATGGCTTACGTACGTCACCAGGAGATGTTGATAATTCCATATCTAGATGATCTCCTTATTGTGGGGAACTCCAGAGAACAGTGCATAAGTCACCTGCAGGTTGTGCGATCCACCTTACAAGATCTCGAATGGATCATCAACCTAGAAAAATTCAGATTGGTTCCAACCACGTGACAGATGTTTCTGGGGATGATTCTGGACTCAGTCTCAACTTTGCCTGCTTCTGGAAGACAAGCAGCAACGGCTTCAGGCATCTGTTATGGCCATTGTAGAGACTCCACAGCTGATATTACGGAGAGCTATGTCTCTTCTAGGCTCCCTCACTTCTTGTATCCCTGCAGTTCCCTGGGCTCAGTTACACAAGAGGGTCCTTCAATGGAAGGTGCTCAGACACCAACTACTAGTACTGGGGTCAGCTTTAGACACAAAGATCTGTGTCTCAGCCCAGACGTTAGCTTTACTGGGGTCGTGGCTAGTTCGGGAGAACCCCACAGGTGAGTTCCGTGGGTGCTTCCAGTTTCAGACGTTATCACCACGAATGCCAGTTCCTGGGGATGGGGAGCCCACCTACAGGTTTTTTCAGCGCAGGGGGTCTGGGACTCGCACCTCTCTCGGATGTCCTCAAATATGCGGGAGCTCCAGGCAGTAAGGGAGGCCATTTCCGCTTTCCTTCCTTGCCTTCGAGGTCGACATCTCAGGATTCTTTCCGACAACAGTGTGTCGGTGGCATATTTGAACCATCAGGGAGGCACTCTGTCTCAGACTCTGATGTGGGTCACACAGGACATTTACCAGTTGTTACAAGAACACCAGATTTCCCTATCTGCACTTCACATAAGGGGGGAGGAAAATTCCAGGGCAGATTTTCTCAGCAGGGTGCAACTGAGGCAGGGGGAATGGGCTCTGGATCCAAGGGTGTTCACTCAGATTGTAGACAGATGGGGCCTGCCGGAGATGGATCTCTTTGCCACTCGAGAGAACAGTCGGGTGTAGAGGTTCTGTTCTCTGAATCCCGGGGACAGGCCCTTTGCGGTGGACACTCTGCAGACTCCCTGGTCCTCGGGCCAACTATGTGCTTTTCTCCCCTTAGTAATGATTCCTGCGGTACTCCGGAAGATCAGAGCGGACAGAGCCAGGGTCATCATGATAGCACCCTTCTGGCCCAGGAGGGCTTGTTTCTTTTGGCTCAGTCAAATGCCACTGACGGATCCTTGGACTCTCCCGGTCTCCCAGTCTCTGCTCTCTCAGGGGCCGGTCCATCATCCGCAGGTCTCGGGTCTCAGACTGACGGCATAGAACTTGAACGGCAGCTCCTGAGGCGTAGAGGGTTCTCCGCTGGTCTGATTCGCACCCTGATGTCCAGTAGGAAACCGGTTACCACCAAGATATACGGTAAAGTGTGGAACAAATTTCTGTCCTATTCAGGGGCAAGCTCAGAGGGGGAAGCATCGGTGACAGCAATATCGGAGTTCCTAGTGAAGGGGTGGGAGCTGGGTCTCTGAGTTAATACCCTAAAAGTCGAGGTCTCGGCCCTTGGAGCCTTGTACAATTGTAACTTAGCTGGGTTGTCTTGGGTATCACATTTTATCCAGTCCTGCAAATGAGCCACTCTGGTCCCCTGTCCGATAATGCCTCTGTAGGATCTCAATTTAGTGTTGGAGGCTTTAACCAAACCTCCCTTTGAGCCTTTGTCTTCGGCTTCGCCTAAGGTCCTTACTCTGAAGGTGGTCCTGTTGGTAGCTTTGATGTCAGCCAGACTGCTTAGCGACCTGCAGGCCCTGTCAGTGGTGAGGCCTTATATTAAAATCTTGCAGGATAGGGTAATCCTCAGATTAACTAGACCCTTCCTATCTCCCGAAGGTGGCTAAACATTTCCACTGGATACAGGAGATTGTGCTCCCCTTGTTTTGTAATCATCCGTCTAATCAGAAGGAGGAAGTTTTACACACCTTAGGCCAGCTTCACACCACAGGACGATCCGGGGCTGTCAGGGGTGAACCTGACAGCCCCGGACTGGATCTGCAAACAGAACCGGAGGGCTAATATGCCGTCCGGTCCGGTGTGCAGCTGGATGCTGCAGAGATCAGCTGTCCCCTGCGATGTGGTGCTGAACCACTACACAGGGGACAGCTCCCTGGTGCTGACGTTCAGTGTAGCTCACGCTGAACTTCAGCCGCATGTGTCCGGTTCCCAGATCGGGGCAATCCGGCGCAATAGACTCCCATGTTAGGGAGCGCCGGATTGCCCCTGATCTGGGAGACTCCAATTTGGGGAGATTTTTGTGTCCGGGAGAAAAATCCGAATTCCCCTGGATCCTACCGGACAGATGGAAACCGGATGGCAGACTGCTTCCATCCAGCCCCATAGGGCTGCACTACAGTAAAATCGGGTCCAGGGCTGTCAGGTTCACCCCGGACCTGATAGAACCATGGTGTGAAGCCGGCCTTAGGCTGGTTTCACACTGCAGTTTTTTCCCTGATCAGGTTCGATCAGGTTTGTGTGCCAAAACCAGGAGAGGAACAGAGAAAAGCTATAATTGAAAGATTGACACCTGTTCTGAGTTTTGGAGAGACTCCTGGTTTTGACACCATAAACCTGATCGAACCTAATCAGGTAAAAAACTGCAGTGTGGGGGGAGTGGCTTAGCAATGGAGCCGAGCAGACGTGTTGCCTGAGAGCTCTGCTGCAGCAGGTGGCCTTCCTGCCCTAAACCCGGTCCCAGAGCGGTGCCCACGACCTCCCCGGCATCCCTGGATCCTTCTGATCACCGGGAGCTCCTTGCTGAAGATCAGAGGCTGCAGGAGCAACATTCTGGCCCTAATACCTGCAGCATCTATGAGCTGGAGCTGTGCTAAGATGGCTGCGGCTCAGTAAGAAGAAGGTACCGCCCCCTCCTCTCCTCACCTCCATTGTCGTCGCCTGTCTGCTCTGCCTCCAGGGATTGAGTGAGTCTGAGAAACACTCCTGCACGTGCTGATAACACTGCCTGTCTACACACTGCTTATCTCCCTGGGAGACCCCATTCAGCCATACTAACATCGGGACTGCTACAAAGGGGAAAGCTGAGGTGACTGCACGAGGTGACATAAGCTGAAGACACACCACCTCCCTCCTTGAATAGGGAGCTCCAGATAAGTAGTGTTTACGATCCTCTGTTATCTGCTATCCCCTGGCCTCATTCCACCTCCTCATATACAGTATCAGCAGCTGCCTTAAGGGAACCTGTGCCATATCCTCAGACTGCTCCTGTTTGAACTTGAGACTCTTAGACCTGATCACACTAAGCTATGCGCCCAAAGCCCAGGAATCAGTCCTCATCTCCTACCAGGAATAGAGCTGCAAAGGGCAGGGAGCAGAGTATACAAAAATTTCTGACTGAGTCCTCATCTCAAGGGTCCTCACAACAGCGGAGGGGAGAAACGTCCTCACAGGAGACCCCTAACCCTACTACAGATTCTCAGCAGGCAGGAGGAAGTGCCCCACTATCAGCTATGGAGGGGGGAGCCCAGGCACCAAACAGAGTGACCCCTTCGCCGGATGCCATGCTTGATGAGATAAAAGACCTTCAGTCCCGTATGTGTAATATACCAACTAAAGTGGACATGGAGGGCTATATATCCCGCCTTGAATCGCTGTGCAGGGCAGAGATACAAAATCTCAGCTCTGAAGTATCTCAGGTTACGGAACGTGTTGCGGTCCTAGAGAACACCACGACTGCGCAAGCCGCATCACAACAGGCTTTTCAGGCGACATTGGACGAACACTCAGAACAGCTGGCCCATTTGTTTTACTTAATGGAAGACTCTGAAAACCGAGACCACAGATACAATATCCGGGTCCGTGGTCTTCCAGAGGCAACCGGCCCAGCGGATCTCGCACCGACTCTTCAGGGCCTCTTCAATTCAATCTTGGACAGGCCTCCCGACACGGCTATAATCTTTGATAGAGTACATCAAGCGCTCCGCCCTAAGCCTACGGATCTTAATAACCCACGTGACGTGATCTGCAGGCTGCACCAATATCGCTTGAAAGACGAGATTATGAGAAGTGCCCGTCTGAAAGGCCCTATTGACTTTGATGAGGCTGAGATTCACCTCCTAGAAGATCTTCCTAGAGCTACGCTGGCTAAGCGCCGTGCCCTCAGACCCCTCCTGGACCTGCTACGTGACAAGGATTTAACATATTCATGGGGCTTTCCTTTTCAGCTCCAGGTTAGAAACCAGCAGGGGCTCTTCCTTCTACGAGATTTGAAAGACCTGCCAGCCTTTACAAGCGGCCTGGGCCTGCCAGACATTGAACTTCCTGATTGGCCACGTAATCCCTTTCTCCAGTGAGATGGGGACCTCGGATGCGTCCATATCTACCTCAGAGGTCCCGTTGCAGAGGTTCCACCAGAGACGGCCTGGTTGAGCAATGACTTTTCGTCTGACTGGAGCTTGGTCAGCTTTTGATTGTTTCATCACATGGGGAATCCTGCGGCTTCCCACTCGATATAACTCTTAACATCTACAGGATGTTATTCAATTTGCATTTTCGAGGCCCTGTCTCTTATACTGGGAGCACAGCCAGACTTTTGCATACTTATACAAGTGTTGTGTTGATATGTTTAGGTGGGGGGTTGCTTTGCTTTTTTGGGGGGTAGGGAGGGGGATTGAGGGTTGAGGGACATGTTCTTACTCATAATGTTATTTGTAATAGCAATGGGCTGAACTATGGCTCTTATTAGACTGTGCTATTAGAAGGTCTGGCGGACGGGCGGGACTGCCTCCTGTTTAGCTGCTCTGTTCAGTTTTGTTGTTATTCTTTACCCCCATTAGGGGGACTTGATACTCAAGTCGGTTGGACTCGCCTTATTGGTGTTTTTTCCCAACTGGTTGTCGCTAACTTAGGCTTGGTGACCTGCCTGCTCCTTAGTAGGCTTCCTAATTTTCTATTCTTTCTTCTCTTCTGTTCCTCTTACTTTGTCTTTACACTAGGGCTGGGCGATTATGGAAAAAATCAAAATCTCGATTTTATTTAAGCCTATGGACGATTTTCGATTTAAATCTCGATTTTTTTTCTATTTTCTTTTTTTGCTTTTCTTTGATGAATAAAGAGAAAAAACTAAGAGGTAGACAGTTTAACATTTTTTATTCAGATAAATAATGTTAACATAACAATGTTTTAAATAACTTCACAGTTTTTTAAATTGTGCAAATATCATGTCATAAATACAAGTTGTCAACACAAAAATTTATATCGAACCATGTCTCTTTAAAGGGACTCTGTTAACAGATTTTAAGACTAAACTACTGAAAGAGTCTCACAGTGATCATGACAGTGAGTATAGACATGGGGTTTATGTGTCTATACTTACTGTCTATGCCCCGCTGTGCCCATATGAATATCAGAATTATATTCCCTGACGTGACTGAGGGGAGCTCCGATCTCCCCACCCACTGCTGTGAGTGACACTGGCCCAGCTGTGATGTCACAAGCAGGGCTGCTATCATTCCCTGTGTATGGAATTTCTGCACAGGAAATTAATCATTTTTGGAAAGGTAACTTGGTGGTATATCTCTGTGCACAAGCCCAGGGAATGATGGGCGCTGGGCATGCTAGAGATTTGCATTGACCCTGCTCGAGATGTCAGTGCAGGGTTGTTGTGAATTAAACTGCTGACAGTCCCCTTAGAAGAAACTATTTATAAAGTAGTGCAAAAGTTCTAAATGCTGCCTTAACTGGCAACCACAGTACATTGTTAAAGTGCTGGTCATATGTGCTGGAGGCTGGAAGAAAGGTCCAGAATACACAATGTAAAGCCTGGTGTTAACTTAAAGGGAACCAACCACCTCAGATCACCCTAATACACAGTTAATACGTGTCCCTGCACCCTAAGGATACGTTTCCAGCACTGTTTTTGTGTAACATCTTGCATTAGTATAACCGATATAAAGACTTTATAAAGATAAAGATTTTACACAAAAACAGTGCTGGAAACGTATCCTTAGGGTGCAGGGACACATATTAACTGTGTATTAGGGTGATCTGAGGTGGTTGGTTCCGTTTAAAGCGAACCTGTCACCCCCCCGGGCATCAAAAGCTCTAATAGCCACCTTCTGCAGCACTAAGGCTGCATTCTGAGAAGGTGCCTATAGGCTTTTGATGCCCTTTCTAGCATGAAATATTAAGTTAGGTAAATGCTCACTCTTCTGCAGATTAAAGACCGGGAGGCGGGGTTTCACGCTCCTCCGGCCCGTCAATCATTGTGCGCGCCTGCTGCTGTCTCCCCTCAGTGTTGAAAATGAACGCGCGTCTCCGTTCTCATGCACGGAGCCGCGCATGCTCTGTGCGCCCGGTGTCCAGGAAGTCGACACCGGGCGCACAGAGCATGCGCGGCTCCATACAGGAGAATGGAGACGCGCGTTCATTTTCAACACTGAGGGGAGACAGCAGCAGGCGCGCACAATGATTGACAAGAGGGGGCGGGCCGGAGGAGCGTGAAACCGCGCCTCCCGGTCTTTAATCTGCAGAAGAGTGAGCATTTACCTAACTTAATATTTCATGCTAGAAAGGGCATCAAAAGCCTATAGGCACCTTCTCAGAATGCAGCCTTAGTGCTGCAGAAGGTGGCTATTAGAGCTTTTGATGCCCGGGGGGGGTGACAGGTTCGCTTTAAACGAAACCACCTTCCATGAAACTGGAGCAGCAAAATTGGGCTGAGCCTGAGCTTGCAAAAAACAGGTGCCCGTGCAATGTAACTTCAACCGCTTCTAAATGCAGCTCATCCTGGCTTGTTGTTAAAAAGCCTACAAAATCCTTCTGCCTCTCATACTTGTCAACTGCTTTTAACAACCAGGCAGGATGAGCCACATCTACAAGCATTTCATAGCATCGGCACTGCACCTGCTTTGTGTAATCTTTGGCCATTGAGTCGCACTCGCTTCCCATGAAAAAAAACGAAGAACAAAATAGTGCATTTAAATTTTGTACAGGCTTTTAGCAATAAATACTTTTTTACAGGTTTTTAGCAAGAAATACAAGCCTGTCTACTGTCTCTGGCTTCAGGCATGCCCGGTGACACGTAACAATGTTACCACCTGTACTGAAGACTCTTTCAGAAGGAGCACTAGTAGCAGGAACGGATAGATATTTTTTGGCCAGGTGACTCAACCTTGGGAAATTTTCTTCATGCTGCTTCCACCACAGAAGTGGATCTTTGTCTGGTTCTACATATGGGAACAATAAGTAGCTTGAAATCTCAGCTTCAATACTAGCCACTGCTGATTGGGTTTGTGCTGTAGAGGTTGATGGCACTGGTCTTTTTAAGAAGCTGGCTAAGGATCTTTTTTTAGGTACAGATCCACCTTCTTCATCTACTTGTGACTGTAAACATTCTTTCTGCACAGGCACAGCTGTGTCAGTTGGATCCGGGTGCATATTTTTCTCAGAGAGAGATATCAACTCAGTGACAAGTGTTTTCTTCATTGCCTCTATTTTTTCATCTGCAATGTAAGTTGACCGAAATCGGGGGTCTACCATCATTGCAATGTCCAGGAGGTTATCTGTGTTGGAGTCACTATACTTATTGTTTAGATACTCCAAAATGGTGCATTTAATTTTTTGGGTGAGTTCACTGTCATCCTCAGCTGGCTGCAGAAGGCTGTTATTAAATAAATGAAGTACTGGTTTAAGGTATGAGACAGTCACATACGACTCGCCAGAGAGTGCATCAGTGAACTCTTTTAAAGGACTTAAAGCCCTGTTTATTGACTCCAACACATCTATATCCTGCCAAGTTGGTACTAGGTGCCTGCTCTTTTTTTCGGACCCCAACACTCGTGCAATTGCCTTTTCCTGCTCTAGAACACGTTCAATCATTTGTTGTTTCGAACCCCACCTTGTTGGAGACTCTGTAATAAATTGATGAGTGGGTAATCCCAGTTCTGCCTGCACCAGAACCATATCTCTTCTCTTCTTCCAACTGAAGGAGAAGGCACTAACAATTTTTTTACACACTCCTACAGCACGTTCAACCCGTGAATCTTTCAAACCATTCTCTGTAATAAAAGAAACAAAAATTATAGAATTGTTTAAACAAAGTGTCTTCCCTTTTTTGCACCCAAAAAAATTAGATTCCTAAACTAGGGAGAAGTCAGAGGTAAAAGTTTATTGCTTCTAGTTCTAGCACTAGCCTGTTCAGAGTTCACAGTTTACAATACACTTAAGTATCATCATTATACAAACTGAACTAGAATTAAGGTCCCCGCCCACTAACCGATTAGACGGTTGTCATAGGACGGCCGGTCTAATCGCTGTACCGCCCTATTATATGTCGGTGTGTGCTTGCACACACAGACATATAGCAAAGCTTTAGACAGCTAAGCAGAGGACGGCATCACATCATTACATGGCGCCGCCGTAGCCTCCCCACTATTAGCGTATAGGGGAGGGCGGTGTCGCATCATTATGCGGTACTGCCCTCCGCTATACGCGAATAGGGCCGTGCCTCGTCATAAGGGCAGAGTCCCTGCACAGGAGCATAGCTCCTATGAATGGATGCTGCCCCTAAAAGTCTGCCGTGGCACTTACACGGGCCGCGGAGCGCAACCTAGAATAGAGAGTGTGGCCGATCAGGCAGGGCACCGACAAGTCGGTCGGTGCCCCAGCTGTGGCCACGCTCAAAACGGGCCGACATGCGCCGACATCTCGTCTGTGCCCACAAACACAGCCGATATGTCGGCTAGTGTAAGGAGGGGTCCTTACTTTTCTCCCTCGCTCTTGTATTACTAGAATCATTCATTACCTGTACTTACCGATGGCATTGTGAAGTCTGTGTCCAAAGCAATGCAGGTGTGTCCACCCATTCTGCCTTACAGCCTTTATCATGTTTGTCCCACTGTCTGTTGTGATGCACACTTGTTGTTCTTCCCTGAGCTTCCAGGAAAGCAGGGACTCTTTCAGCCCTGAGCTACAATTTCTCCAGTGTGGTCATCCGGAAAATAAGTTGTCTGGAGGCAGATACTTTGCAGTTTCCAGTCTTCATCAATGAAATGAGCTGTCAGACTTAGGTATGGCTGCATGGTTCTGCTGGACCATAGATCAGAGGTTGTAGAATAGAATTCTATACTCTGCACTTTAGTTGCAACACTTTGTTTTGCAATATTGTACAAATGAGGCAGAGCTATTTCTGCAAAATACTTCCGGTTTGGCAGCTGATATTTGGGATCTAGTGTGTGTAGCATCTGAATAAATCCAGGCTTCTGGACTGTATAGATAGGAAGCATATCTTTAGCGATATGATATGTTACTGCATCCGTTATTGCTTGCCACCTAGGCCCTTTCTTGTCATATGGCATTACACCAGAAAACGATGCCTCTATCGTTAACTGCTTTGTTTTTTTGTGTTTTTGGAGTTGGACTGACTCTTCCTTCAGCATCTCGCAAAGCGACACACTCTTCCCATTCAGCAGCATGTTTTAGTCGGAGGTGCTGGAATAAGTTAGTTGTGCTGCTACTTTTAGTTGCTATACTTTTTCTACACAATTTGCAGAGCACATTGCTTTGTTTAATATCATTACGCAAAAATCCAAACCACTTCCAAATGATGGATGTCACATTGCCTTTTCGAGGAATTAACTCCTCTCCCTCAACCTCATCATCCTCGATGTTTCTTAAAGAGTTTGTTGCCATTTTCGCGTTTTATTCGTGGGAGGGTGGTGCTTTTTCTGGATTCTTCGGAGTCTGACTATAGATGAGGGCCTGCCAACATCAAACAATAATTAGTCTCAGTCTCTCTCCCTTTTTTCTCCCAGTGCCTGTCTATCTCCCCTTGTGGCCGTTCATCCATCCCTCTCCTCCGTCCGTTCATCCATCCCTCCCTCGTGACAGTTCATCCATCCTGAAGATCATCTTTAAACAGGATTCCCCTTTAAGGAGACCGCATCTATAGAACGGAGCAGGTTCCAACTTTCCCCAGGTATATAATCTATGAGGGGGAGGGGATATAGGACCCAGCCAGCGATATACAATATATACGGAGGAGGTAAGGGATATAGGACACAGCAATGTAGGGGGTATTACCCTGGTATTAGATCATTAATGGCAGTCATTATATAGGGAGTCATGCTGACAGCAGGGCACTGTGATTACTGGCCAACAGGTATAGAATATATAAGGAGGGGGAGGGAATACAGGACATGATGACCTATTCGATGTTAAAGTGATCAGGCCTTGAAAGCCTGGAGGAGCTTCTGTTCCCCCCCAGTATTGCTCCTCGGCTGACCCGCCCTGGCGCTGCTCCTCCGCAGACCCCCCTGGCGCTGCTCCTCCGCAGACCCCCCTGGCGCTGCTCCTCTGCAGACCCCCCTGGCGCTGCTCCTCTGCAGACCCCCCTGGCGCTGCTCCTCTGCAGACCCCCCTGGCGCTGCTCCTCTGCAGACCCCCCTGGCGCTGCTCCTCTGCAGACCCCCCTGGCGCTGCTCCTCTGCAGACCCCCCTGGCGCTGCTCCTCCGCAGACCCCCCCAAAGTTTCCTTCGCTGACCCTGCTCCTCAGCTGACCCCCCCCCCCCTCCCCCACAGCAGTGCTACTCTGCTGACCCCCAGCAGCATTTCTCTGCTGACCCCCCCCCCCCCCCCCAGTGCTGCTCCTCTGCTGACCCCACTGGCACTGCTCCTCTGCTGGCCCCACTGGCACTGCTCCTCCACTAACCCCCCCTGCAGTGTTACTCCGCTGACCCTCCAGGCTCCAGCACTGCTCCTCCACTGCCCCCCCCCCCCGCTGTGTCACTCCGCTGACCCTCCAGGCTCCAGCACTGCTCCTCCACTGCCCCCCCCCCCCCGCTGTGTTACTCCGCTGACCCTCCAGGCTCCAGCACTGCTCCTCCACTGACCCCCCCCTGCAGTGTTACTCTGCTGACCCTCCAGCCCTGCTCCTCCACTGTCCCCCCCTGCAGTGTTACTCCGCTGACCCTCCAGGCTCCAGTACTGCTCCTCCACTGACCCCCCCCCCTCCCCCACAGCAGTGCTCCTCTGCTGACCCCACTGGCACTGCTCCTCTGCTGACCCCACTGGCACTGCTCCTCTGCTGACCCCACTGGCACTGCTCCTCCACTAACCCCCCCTGCAGTGTTGCTCCGCTGACCCTCCAGGCTCCAGCACTGCTCCTCCACTGCCCCCCCCCCCCCCCGCTGTGTTACTCCGCTGACCCTCCAGGCTCCAGCACTGCTCCTCCACTGACCCCCCCCCCCTGCAGTGTTACTCTGCTGACCCTCCAGCCCTGCTCCTCCACTGTCCCCCCCTGCAGTGTTACTCCGCTGACCCTCCAGGCTCCAGTACTGCTCCTCCACTGACCCCCCCCCCTCCCCCACAGCAGTGCTCCTCTGCTGACCCCACTGGCACTGCTCCTCTGCTGACCCCACTGGCACTGCTCCTCTGCTGACCCCACTGGCACTGCTCCTCTGCTGACCCCACTGGCACTGCTCCTCTGCTGACCCCACTGGCACTGCTCCTCCACTAACCCCCCTGCAGTGTTGCTCCGCTGACCCTCCAGGCTCCAGCACTGCTCCTCCACTGCCCCCCCCCCCCCCGCTGTGTTACTCCGCTGACCCTCCAGGCTCCAGTACTGCTCCTCCACTGACCCCCCCCCTCCCCCACAGCAGTGCTCCTCTGCTGACCCCACTGGCACTGCTCCTCTGCTGACCCCACTGGCACTGCTCCTCTGCTGACCCCACTGGCACTGCTCCTCTGCTGACCCCACTGGCACTGCTCCTCCACTAACCCCCCCTGCAGTGTTGCTCCGCTGACCCTCCAGGCTCCAGCACTGCTCCTCCACTGACCCCCCTGCAGTGTATTACTTTTCCATGCAGAAAACCTACTGGCATCACACAGCTCAGCAATGGGCATCATGGAGGCAGTGATGGTTTACAGTATCAGGTGCCTGCCCAGGTGTGACAGGCAGTAATCAGTGTATAGTGCGGGGAGCAGAGCACCTGTGAATTCACCATTCACCATTCCTGGTGTTAATCAGTCAGCAGAGCAGACGTGGTGCACAGTATTGCAGCATTATTTGCTCAATTTACAAACTTTACATATTGATATGTGATGTTGGAGACGTCTCTCAGGGATCTGCTGTGCGGCGGCGGCGGCGGCACAGTAATCAGCGCGGTGCGGGTGTCCTGGGATTCAGGATTCCTGGCAGAGCACTGAGCAGATGTAAACGCTAAATACCCACCCGGAGCACCGACAGCGCAGCCGACATCAATGTTACCGACCGCCGGCGGAACAGGAGAAGGAGAGGAGAATAGCAAATCCTGCACAGAGGCGCCGCCGACCATAACAAATCTCGCGAGTCGCGAGGTTCCGTCTCGGCCCCGCCCACTGCCGCGAACACGCTGGTATTAACAGTAAATGGCGCCCGGATCTTCTAAACAGCGCTCCGGGCGCCATTTTAAATCGAATTTCACGATTGTTAGGAAAACAACAATCGTGGACACAGCAGGGGGCGAATTAATCGAATTAATTCGATTAATCGCCCAGCCCTACTTTACACTCTACTCTTAATCCCGTCCCTGTCTCCCCTTCTTGCCCCACTCCCTTCAGGTGTACATTACCTCTTGTTGGAGGTCGGAGCTTCAGTATTGGAATCCCGACTTCTGTGGTGTGACAATAGACATGGCCCCGCTGAAATTAGCCTCGTTGAATGTGAGAGGGTTTAATGTGCCGCAAAAAACGTGCACAGATATTATATAGCATGCATAAAATGGGGGTCAACATTCTTCTACTGCAGGAGACCCACCTAAAGACTGGCCATTTCCCTCCCATCTCCAACCGATATTATATGTCATGGTATCATGCCTCTAATCCTGAGTCGAGGTCTAAAGGTGTCAGTATAGCGATACATAAATCAGTAGCACACACGGTGCAAGAGATTGAGGCAGATAAACAGGGGAGATATTTGCTACTCCGGCTTCTCATTGATAACCATGTCCTCACGTTAGCTACCATTTATCTTCCTAACAAGGGCCAGACAGCGATGGGAGTCCGAATTCTACGACGTCTAGACGAATTCTCGAGAGGGAAGCTGATCCTTGGAGGGGACTTTAACCTGGTAATGGACGCAAAACTTGACGCTTCCTCAGGTAAGTCGGGCACATCGCTCAAACAATTGGGGTCCCTTAAACGTGCATTGTATGCCTGTAGGTTGGTGGATGTATGGCGTATCCTACACTCCACCGAGAAGGATTACACACACTTCTCCTCCTATAGCCGCATCGATCACTTCTTCATACATCACCAGCTCTTGGATTGGCATCCCACGGCTGAAATAGGCTCGATGACGCTATCGGATCATGCACCGATATTCCTGACAATAACCCCGCCAGACTCACCGAGACAGAAATGGCAATGGAGACTTAATCCCAACCTTCTGACCGACAAAGACACCACCGATAGGGTTGAACAGACTATAGCAGACTTCATACAAATACATGCGACTGACGAGACCCCACTCCCCACTCAGTGGGAAGCCTTAAAATGTGTCGTGAGAGGCGTACTCATTAGGGAAGGGGCGAGACTGAAAAAAGAAAGATCAGCGCGGATCGAAGGCGTGCTGACCGACATCCACTCCCTTGAGCAGGAACACGAGGGATTCTAGACCTGACATGCTATTGACACTAACCGCGAAACGGGACGAATTACGGAAGCTTCTAGATCAAAGTTACGCTTTATTTAGAGAACGTACTTCCCGTTTCATGTATGAGTTTGCAGACAAATGTGGTGGGCCTCTCGCCAGGCGTATACACCCTAGAATCCGCAATCAATTTATCCCAATGATCCGGGACCACGCAAACAGGCTGGTGAACCACCCTGACACGATAGTGCAGACCTTCAGAGAGTACTATACGGACCTTTACAACATCAGGGGCCATCCTCGGTCTACTGACACGGGGACGTCACGTGTAGACGCTTCAGAATATGTACACAAAACAGCCTTGCCCACCCTTCCCCCTGTGATAGTGGAGGAGTTGGAGAGCCCGTTCTCCCAGGAAGAGGTCTCGCAGACAATAGCATCAACCCCGGGGAATAAAAGTCCCGGACCAGATGGTTTCACGGCCCGGTTTTATCAGACCTTTTCGTTGCAGTTGCTGCCTTTCTTGACCAGGGTGTTCAACGATGTATCTAAGGGGCACCCCTTCCCTAGACAGTCATTGAAAGCGATGATTGCGGTCATCCCTAAGCCCGGGAAGGACCTGGAGATCTGCTCGAGTTATCTGCCGATCTCGCTGATCAATGTTGATCTTAAACTATTCTCTAAGATCTTAGCAAACAGACTCTCCCCTTTTCTGCATCGGTTGATACAGTGATCAAGTGGGTTTTGTTCCAAAAAGAGAGGCATGGGACAACACTCTTAAATCTGTCCTGATGATCTCACTCATCCATAAAAAAAAAAGATCCCTGCCTGTGTTCTGTCGATTGATGCGGAGAAGGCGTTTGACAGAGTCGACTGGTCCTTTTTGCAGAAGACACTGGAGCAGATCAATCTAGGGCCCCGATTTATTCAAACGATTATGGCCTTATACACAGACCCATCGGCTAGGGTCCGTTGTAATGGGACCCTTTCGGACCCATTTTTCATCCGCAACGGCACTAGACAGGGGTGCCCCCTCTCACCTCTTTTGTATGCCCTGGTCATGGAGCATCTAACAACAGCATTGCGATCAAACCCTGATGTGTGGGGGATAGAGGAGGGTAAGAAGCACTACAAACTAGCACTTTACGCGGACGATCTGTTACTATATGTTTCTAACCCCGAGGTCTCTCTTCCCTCCATCCTATGGGAGTTTGATTTTATATGGTTGCGTGAGTAACTTCAAAGTCAATCTCACTAAGTCTGAGATTTTAAATATCAGTCTCCCTGTGGACAGAGTGGACAGGCTCAGGGGTTCTTTCCCATTTAAATGGTGCACCTCATCCCTTAAGTACCTGGGTGTACAGATTTCCGCAGACCTCTCCCAACTTTTTTTCCCTCAACTACACTACGATGCTGCAGAGGGTTCAGAAGGATTTAGGAGACTATGGACGTAAGGTATTGTCTTGGTTCGGGAGAATAAACGTTTTAAAGATGGACATTCTCCCGAAGCTTTTATATCTTTTCCAGACCCTCCCGATTGCGGTTCCCAGAGCCTTTTTTAAGTCTTTGAGGTCACTTTGCAGAGATTTTGTTTGGGGCACTTCTAAACCATGTCTGGCCCATGACATACTGACTCGAACTAAAGGAGACGGGGGGATGGGTCTGCCCAATTTCCACCTATATCATGCAGCGGCCACTCTGACGAGGATTGTGGACTGGTTCCATGGGACCTCTTCTCAACAATGGGTGACTCTGGAGGAGACTATTCTGGAATGGCCACTGACAGCATTGCCGTGGATACCGAAAAATAAGCGTCCACCTAGTGTGCTCCTGTCTATACCGACGAGTGATACGTTGCAGCTGTGGGACAGAGTGAAGGAGTGTGCGGAACTAACTTCGTCCCCCGGACCAATGACCCCATTGTTTGGCAACCCCGACTTCCCTCCGGCAGTACATGCCTCTTAAGTTTCTGTTATGGAAATCTGACTCAAAAACTAGGCTAGCTCAGGTCTTATTGGGCAGGTCGACCTTTCCTTCCAGAGCGGACCTTTGCTCCTTGGACCCGGAGGGATCAGTTCCCTGGTACCAATATATGCAGCTGAGGTCTTTTATCTCATCCCTCTCTCCGCTCTCTGTCTTATTGACGGAGACTATGGGATTCGAGTTGCTCTTGTTGCAAAGCCCGGCCCCCTGCCATACGCTTTCTCGTATATATGTTTTGCTGGCACCGGGTGGAGATTTTGGATCCTTGTGGTTTGTCAAGGAATGGGAACGAGATTTGGATGCTACCTTCTCGACTCAGGATTGGCAAAAGACATTCTTGTGCACACATAAAATGGCAATGGCATGTAAAAACCAGGAGACAAATTATAAATTGGTCTCCAGGTGGTATCGATGCCCTCAAACAATTCACAAGTTTTTTCCGACTATTTCGGATCAATGCTGGAGATGTGGAGTGGAAATTGGATCATTCTTGCATTTCTGGTGGCAATGTCCCGCTATCGCCCGACTGTGGAGTAAGGTGTTTGAGATATATGGACACATTACAGGTGAAGCCATACCCTGTTCTCCACAAATCGGACTGCTCTCGATGATACCGGGATCTCCCAAAACCATAAAGAGAGACCTGCTCCGACACTGTCTTACGGCAGTGCGGACCATAATCCCGAGGAAGTGGAAATCTCAATCCTCTCCGACTATCCTTGAATGGATGAAGGAGATGGACTTCCTATGCAGGATGGAAAGACTCTCGGCACACACTGGTGTCCTGACCTCCAAATTCTATTGTACATGGACGGGTTGGATAATGTTTAAAGAAACCCCTGAATTTACTGAGCTCTTGTTATAGTACTCCTTCAGGCTGACTAACATTCTATTTTATCCAAAACCTGACCGTAACTTGATATCTCGGATTACTGCTCTCTAATCGCCCTTCTCCTGTTACACCTTATCCCCACCCCTTCCCTTTCTGGTCTCTTTCCTTCTTTCTCTATTCTTTCTCTCCTATACTCCTCTTTTGTGTGCGTTGGACCTCTCTCTAATAGGTCCCTTTACAAGTTTCTCAGGCCTTTATAGTTGGGAAGCTACTCGTTCCTTGTCCCAGTAACGGGATCAAGGGTTGATACGTGTATAGGGCGACAAGAAGATGTGAACTTATGATCGTTTCCCTTTGTTAACTCTTGTTTTTGAGAATTGCTTTCTATTCGATGTATTTGACACGCTAGTTTTGATACCAGCAATGAACTTCCCCTGTTAATTCACTGTTTTGAGTGACTGCAACTGGTCTGAGATCATATAACGACTCTTCATTATTGACTGTTACTGTTTATGTGTTATATACCAATAAAACAGATTTGTTGAAAAAAAAAAAAACTGCAGTGTGAAACCAGCCTTAAGGCCCCGTTACACGGTATGATATCGTGAACGATATCGCTGAAACGTCATGGGTTTGGAGTCGTTCAAACGACATCGTTAGTATGTCGTTGCGTGTGACACTGAGATACGACTACGATAAATCGTTGATCGCAGATTTGAGAACATGTTCTCAAATCAGGCGATCCTTGATCAGCCAACCTGCTGCATCGTTGTGTGTGACACCGCGATAACGATGTCGTTAACGACTTCCCCTATTCATAACAGTGAACAAGTATCGTTCACTGGGTTGTGCGAACTATAGCTGCTCCCCACACCAAGATGTCTTAACGACTGCACTCCCATGAGATTGTTGGTGAGATCTTAACGACATTGAAGTGTGTAATGGTACCTTAAGATGTCAGGAGAGCATTGCTTACTTGGACAGATCCAAAGAATGGACAAAGGCTCAGAACCTGTTTGTGTCTTTTCAGGGGGCCTCTAAAGGTACGGCAGTATCTAAGGGTACCTTGGCTGGATGGCTACGGGAAGCTACACTGTGTGCAGAATTATTAGGCAAATGAGTATTTTGATCATGATACGTTTTATACATATTGTTCTACTCCAAGCTGTGTAGGCTGAGAGCCAACTACCAATTAAGTAAATCAGGTGATGTGCATCTATGTAATGAGTGAGGTGTGGTGTAATTGCATCAACACCCTATATAAGGTGTGTTTAATTATTAGGCAAATACCTTTCCTTAGGCAAAATGGGTCAGAAGAGAGATTTGACTGGCTCTGAAAAGTCCAAAATTGTGAAATGTCTTGCAGAGGGATGCAGCAGTCTTGAGATTGCCAAACTTTTGAAGCGTGATCACCGAACAATCAAGTGTTTCATGGCAAATGGCCAACAGGGTCACAAGAAGCGTGTTGGGCAAAAAAGGCGCAAAATAACTGCCCATGAATTAAGAAAAATCAAGCGTGAAGCTGCCAAGATGCCATTTGCCACCAGTTTTGCCATATTTCAGTGCTGCAACGTTACTGGAGTATCAAAAAGCACAAGGTGTGCTATACTCGGGGACATGGCCAAGGTAAGGAAGGCTGACAAAAGACCACCTTTGAACAAGAAACATAAGATAAAATGTTAAGACTGAACCAAGAAATATCTGAAGACTGATTTTTCAAAGGTTTTATGGACTGATGAAATGAGAGTGATTCTTGATGGCCAGATGGATGGGCAGAGAGCTCCACTCCGACTCAGACGCCAGCAAGGTGGAGGTGGGGTACTGGTATGGGCTGGTATCATCAAACACAAACTTGGACCTTTTCGGATTGAGGATGGAGTGAAGCTCAACTCCCGGACCTACTGAAAGTTTCTGGAAGACAACTTCAAGCAGTGGTACAGGAAGAAGTCGGTATCGTTCAAGAAAAACATGATTTTCATGCAGGACAATGCTCCATCACATGCATCCAACTACTCCACAGCGTGGCTGGCCAGTAAAGGTCTAAAAGAAGAGCAAATAATGACATGGCCGCCTTGTTCACCTGATCTGAATGACATAGAGAAACTGTGGTCCCTCCTAAAATGTGAGATCATGGGCGGCACGGTGGCTCAAGTGGTTAGCACTGCAGCCTTTGCAGCACTGGGGTCCTGAGGTCCTGGGTTCAATTCCCACCAAGGACACATCTGCAAGGAGTTTGTATGTTCTCCCCGTATTTGCGTGGGTTTCCTCTGGGCACTCCGGTTTCCTCCACATTGTAAAGACATATGATAGGATGTTTAGATTGTGAGCCCCAAGAGAGACAGCATTACTGATGTATGTAAAGTGCTATGGAATTAATAGCGCTATATAAATGAATAAATATTATTATTATCTACAGGGAGGGAAAACAGTGCATCTCTGGGAACAGTGTCTGGGTGGCTGCTGCACGCAATGTTGATCGTAAACAGATCAAGCAACTGACAGAATCTATGGATGGAAGCTGTTGAGTGTCATCATAAAGAAACCCAAAAACTTTTTGGGTTTTGTTTTTGCATGTCAAATGTTTTTTTCTAAATTTTGTGCAGTTATATTAGTTTACCTGGTGAAAATAAGTGAGATGGGAATATATTTGGTTTTTATTAAGTTGCCTAATAATTCTGCACAGTAATAGTTACCTGCACATACAGATATCCTCCTAAGAGCCAAATCTAAGGAAACCCCACTCCAACTTCCAAAAAATATTAAGCTTTGATATTTGAGTCTTTTGGGTGATTGAGAACATTGTTGTTGATCAATAATAAAAATAATCCTCTAAAATACAACTTGCCTAATAATTCTGCACACAGTGTATAGCTTTAGCATATCCTGCTAGCCAGGTGCATGTTCCTGAGGGTATCACTGCACATTCTACCATGGTAGTTGCAGCATCCTGGGCGGAGAAGGCTGACGTCACCTTAGAGTTAATCTGTCGGGCTGCTACATGGTCTTTCTCCTTCTACCTTTTTCAAGCATTACAGACTTGATCTTTCTTCCACTGATGAGGTGACCTTTCGTAGACTGGTTCTTCAAGCGGTGGTGCCTCCCTAATTATTCTTTCTCTGAAATCTCTCAGGTGGTGTTGTCATGGCAATGATGGAAAAATCTAAATTACTTACCGATAATGGGTTTTTCCGGAGCCACGACAGCACCACCGCATCCCTCCCTTATCTCCTTTTTGGTGTAGTTCACGTTTGGGGTGTTATGATTTGCTGATTTATTTGGTGGTGGGTGTGTACTAATAATTTTTGATACTCCTCTCCGATCTCTGTAAACCAACTGAGGTGCAGGAGAGGTACCGCCTTTTTTTTTATCTCTGAGGTTTCCTGTCTTGGATGGGCGGTCCTCTCTCTCAGGTGGTGCTGTCGTGGATCCGGAAAAAACCCATTACTGCTAAGTAATTTAGATTTTTTTTTTAAACATCTACAATACAAATCTCATATGAGTATATCAAAAAACAGAAAATTCATAAGTACAAATTCTCTTAAAAAATAAATTGTACATATATCTGAAGAATTGTCCTAAACCTGTAACCACATAAAGATACCACAGAAAAAAGAGAAAAAACATTTCTATGCAAATGTGTACTGCGACATAGAATAGACCCATGTACATGGCATAAAACCCTGTGAGTATAAGGAAAGAGAAAAAAAGTGCTGTATATATGAAGAAAATGCAGTCTGTTCTAACACATACACCCACAAGATCTCATCAAAATGTCAAAGAATCAGACACAAAAATCTAGGTGTGTAATACTGTGGAGAGTGTGAGGAAAAAAGTCTGTACTGACACATACACCACCAAACCGACATCAAAAGGTCAGAAAATCTAGGTGTGTAATACTGTGGAGTGTGTATGTGAAGAAAAGTCTGTACTGACACACACACCACCAAAACCTCATCAAAAGGTCAGAAATTCTAGGTGTGTAATACTGTGGAGTGTGTATGGGAGGAAAAAATATACTGACACATACACCACCAAAACCTCATCAAAAAGTCAAAGAATCCGGCACAGAAATCTGGTGTTTAATATTGAGAATGCCTCGTGTGTAAAGCAATATATGTGTGATATGTTTTTTTTTTTGCTGCTTTTATTTCATTTTTTTTATTTATATTTTGATTTTTTTTATATGTTTGTTCTTGTCTTACAATTTTGAAAGATATGTAGGTATATCAAGTGTTAAATTGTGAAAGCCATAAGCCATATTGCAGGGCTAATGCCGGACCTCCCCCCACTGGGGCCACATCACTGTACACGGGGGCCACCACCTCCTCCACAGGGGCCACATCACTGTACAGGAGGGCGAGCACCTCCCCCACTGAGGGCCACATCACTGTACATGGGGCCGCCACCTCCTCCACCACCAGGGGCCACATCACTGTACAGGGGGCCACCACCTCCCCCACCGGGGGCCACATCACTGTACAGGGGGGCAACATTACTGTACAGAGGGCCACCACCTGCTCCACTGGGGGCCACATCACTGTACAGGTAGCCACCACCTCCCCCACCGGGGGCCACATCACTGTACAGGAGGGCCACATTACTGTATAGAGGTCTGCCACCTCCTCCACCACCGAGGGGCCACATCACTTTACAGGGGGCCACAACCTCCCCCACTGGGGGCCACATCACTGTATAGGGGACTCCTCCACCGAGGGCGACATCACTGTACAGGGGCCATCACCTCCCCCAGGTACTATAGATATAGGAGCATGGGCGTACCCAAGATCAAAACTAGGGGGGGGCAGGCTATGGTCGTTACCGCCTCCTATGGTACTCTTGTCACACCAGCCCGAACGTCATATCCGGCCCGGTGCATTGTGGGGGCTGATCACATGTTCTGCCGGGCTCTGGCGCATGCCCAGTGCACATATTGAAGCTGCCCGTACATGTCATAAACCCCCACAATGCACAGGACTGGATATGACATTTTGGCCGGCGCGTCATAGTACCACAGGAGACGGGAGTTTCAAAAAGAGGTGGAAACAACAGACGGGAACGCTGATGCCCTTTAAAGGGAACCTATACTGGACAACATGTGCTCATTACATACACATCATACATGTTTTTTACAGAGACACAAGCCACACACATACACAGACAAAAGCCAAACACACACAGAGACACAAGCCACATATACACACAGACAGACAAAATCCACACACAGGCAAGCCACAAGCTACACACACACGCCACACACAGGCACAAGCCACACAAGCCCACACACAGACACAAGCCACATACACACAATCCACAGACACAAGCCACACACACACAGGCACAAGCCACACAGACACAAGCGACACAGACACAAGCCACACACACAATCAAAACACACAAGCCAAGCATATACAGACACAAAAGCAAACACACAGACAAATGCCACACACAGACCCAGACACAAGCCACACACACAGACAAGCCACAGACACACAATCCACACACACAACACACAAATGCCAAACACATGCACAGGCCACACACACAGACAAGCCACAGACCCAGAGACACAAGCCACAGACACAGAGACACAAGCCACAGACACACAATCCACGCACACACACACAACACACAAATAAATGCCAAACACATGCACAGGCCACACACACAGACACATGCCACACACACAGACACAAGCCACACACACAGAGACAAGCCACACACAGACTCAAGCCACAGACACACAAGCCGCACATACACAACACACAGATAAATGCCAAACACATGCACAGGCCACACACACAGACACATATATACACACCCACACATGTATATACAGACACACACATTTATATACACACTGTACACACACGCACACATATATACACAGACACACACATATATACACACTGTACACACACACATATACACACACACATTTATATAAACATATATATACTGTACACACCCACACATATATATATACACACTGTACACACACCCACACACATATATATACATATATACACACACACATTTATATACACGTATACATATTGTACACACCTATATATACACACATATATGCAGAGAAACACATTTATATACACACTGTACACACACACCCCACACATATATAAATACACACTGTACACATATATATACACACATACACAGTGTACACACACACACACATATATATACATGTACACACTGCACACACACATATATACACACATAGACATATAAGCACAGACTTACACAGATGCACACATACACACATATGAGCAGTGTTTTGTTCTTTGCTTACCAGTGATGATCCTCTGAGTCTGGAGAGAAGGAAAGTGCAGGGCGGCTGTGTGAGCTCACAGGAGACCGTGGCATTGTCTCCGGTGTGATGTGGCTGGGCACATGTAATGCAGCCAGAGCAGCCCATCCCCCACTTCTCCCTGCACTCTAGCCCCCCCCTCTCCTCCCTCATCACAGATTCACAAAGGAGATAAGCGGATGCTCTGCAGGCTGCGGTCTGTGTAAAGCATCACATACTAATTAGCCATGTGGTGGCTTTCCTGCTCCCTTCTTGGGGGGGCACCGGCCCCCCCTGCCCCACGCAGGGTACGCCCATGTATAGGAGACATATTTTCGGCATCGTGGCGTAGTGCTGACCACCACACATTCACTTACATTGCTGTGCGGATCATTAGGCCAGAATTAATATATGCCATAAGGATAAAGTTGTATCTGCCATGTCTCATAAATCTGTGATAGGAAATATGGGGTTAATATCTCCCGCCTGGGGCCTCCAGGGGGCAATAGCCTTAAGATCAGGGATCTCGTATCTTTTGGTGTCTGAGCTGCCTCTTATTTCCCGGACCCATCTGAGGTCACTGGCGGAGTTATGTGGGGCGGCTAGTACCTGATAACAGCAGGGTGAGGAGCCATTGTTCAGTGCTGTAAGGACTGCGCCATCTCCTAAACAGAGGGCACCCCTCTGCAGGATCTGCGCCATCTCCTAAACAGAGCGCCCTCCCCTCTGCAGGATCTACGCCATCTCCTAAACAGAGCACCCCCCCCCCTCTGCAGGATCTTCACCATCTCCTAAACAGAGCACCCCCCCCGCCTCTGCAGGATCTGCCCCACCTCCTAAACAGAGCGCCCCCCTCTGCAGGATCTGCGCCATCTCCTAAACAGAGCGCCCCCCTCTGCAGTTGTATACATTGTATTGTTTTGTCCCTTTGTAATATATTTTGTATTTTGTATATTTCTATAAACTGCCTACTTTTCAGATTAAATACATAAAATGTAACCCCTTAACGATATATTTCTACATTTTAGCTTAACGACCTAGGACGCATAGATACGTCCTAGTGATTAACGGGCACAGCAGTGTATTGATCACAGCATTCAGTGGATTGAGAGGGGGGGTTCACGCTCCCTCTCCCCTCCGATCGGGGCCCCCACAATGTAATAACGAGGGCCAGATCGTTGCCATGGTGGCCTGTTGTCATCATGATGACTTCTGGGTCACTAGAGTACGGAAAGCCTCATGTCACAGGGTGATAAAGAGCATAAGGAATCAGGGGGCAGGATGGTAAGATAGGCAAAGGCAAACTGGGAAACTAGGCTGACCCTGGCTGGGATCCCAGGCTCTCCCTGGTACTGGAATTACCTTTGAAGTTAAGCCTAAGAGCAGCCTTAGCGTACCGTCACACGTGGCGATCTCCCGGGCGATTCAATAGGCGACGCACGTGCGCGTGCACGCATTTGCGTGTTGCCTAAGGTCGCCGTCGCCCATTTACACGGGGCGACAAATTAGGCGACGCTCGGGCGACGACCCGACTGGAAATCGCCTGAGCGTCGCCAAAAGCCTAAGGGCGATCAAGTCGCTGGTGGACGCATCGGCGTCACACAGAGCCACCACATTAGCGATGTGGGCGTAATTTGGAGCCGCATCTCGGAGATAGGCGTGACCATTATGTTTTGTGACGCCTCGAAGAAATGTGATTGGTCATTATTTAATGTGTGTCCCTTGTTCGCCGCGCAACATAGTTACATTAAATAAATGCATTGTGCGTGCTTTATACACAACTCTCGTGCGATGTGAAATTTCACTCTACTACAGTCAATATGTACAGACAGCGTTTGTGTTGCGTGTGTTGTGCTACTGCGTTGTCTAATAAGACTGGGACATGCATCGCTTTCCTTGGCCAACTAAACCCTTATGTGGACACAAATATGTATTTGTTGTATTGTGTGAACCTTTTTAACCTATACTGGTTTGGTGTAATTTTGGGCGTCCTGTTATGCAGGGCGCCTGCACCTACAGCGCTCATGCAGCTGTAGTTGGGATGTTATTGCAATTGCGTTCTGTTGACATACATTTGTGTGGCAGCACATCTCTGAACTTTTAGCACACAGCCGCAAGCACAGAGACGACATCTATGTACAGTATGTACGCTCCTGAGTGAGACACCTTTGAACATCATCAATTATGGCGCTGAGGAACAGGACAACCAATCGGAACGCTCGTGCTGCCACCAATCCACGCAGACCGCCAGAGATAGTACATACGCCCTGAAACGCCTACAGAAGTGGTATAGGCGATGTGTGCTGTTGCCTTTCACATCGCTCATGAGATGTTACACAGGGCGATCAGCACACATCGCCCAAGAATGGTCGCCTGGTTTCACAGCACTGATGTGAAACCAGGCGACCACTCAGACGTGTCGCCGTCGCCCATTTACATTTGGCGACGCATTGGCGATGTCGCCGGCGATAGGCCACGCCTCAGCGTCGCCTATTGAATCGCCCGGGAGATCGCCACGTGTGACGGTACCCTTAAGCTAAAAAGCCCCTACCACCACCCACAGACCGGGTAAACCCAGCAGCTCCTATGGAAGGCAACAGCAGCAGCACATCCTCACTGCACAGGGTCCAAGGTGAAACTGA
Organism: Allobates femoralis; assembly: GCA_033576535.1. Classification (NCBI taxonomy): domain Eukaryota; kingdom Metazoa; phylum Chordata; class Amphibia; order Anura; family Aromobatidae; genus Allobates; species Allobates femoralis. The sequence goes on from JARQOC010000005.1 coordinate 579,380,651, forward strand.
ACTCTGTGTGACACCAGGTGGAGGGAAGAGAACTTCTTAAAGACTGAGTTGGAGATCAGAGCTCTGACACCACCCGCAGAGCCGCACACAGCAAAGACTACAGCAGCTTTCTGGACTCTGGAAGTGCCAAAGAGAATAAACTGATCAAACTGCAGCAGCATTACATATGGCCTGCAAAGCCGTCAATACGTGACCCCTCAGGGTGCTGAATGACATCTTGTTCAGGTGGTTACTTGGAGCAGCTCCTTCTTCTGGGATAGGATCTATCAGGGAATGGCATTCTTCCAGCAGACACAGCTTTCATCAGACTCTTCTCCTGCAATCTTGATGAAGCGTTGATTAGGTTCCTCCATGGATAGAAACGTCGCCTTTACTTATCCGGTCACTATTCTTAGAGTTGGCGGTGAAGTCTCTTTCTGGACTTCGCTGGTGAAGAACAGACCAATGTTATTTTGGCTCAAATTACCAAAAATTTAGCAAATTGATTTTCCCGAGTCCAACCACAGGATGAAAACATCATCAATATATTTCTCCTACAGTAAAATGGATGAGGTCTATTTCTCCATGTCCTCCATAGAAGACAATTAAATCCTCCATCACCCAACGTAGAGGATGGTAAAGACATTACTTATGCTTCTGGTCGTTGTTCTGCTCGAACACTGTCGTCCTTTTCATACTCATAGTACTTGAGTGCATCAAGTAACTCGTCTTATAGGATCCTCACATAGAGCTCAGCACTGAGACACCATCGATCCTGGTCAAGTATCCAACGTCTCTGGCTGTGAAGCATCCCCACATCATTGGGCTTTTTCCACTGAACTTCACAGTTCCTTCAATTTCTCGATCCTCTAGCTCCTTTTTCCCTTGTCTCTTCTAGATCCATTTGCAGCCATAAGAAGCCGTCTATTGACTCGTTTCATCACTCCAAATCACCCGTTTTCAACCTTCTATTGTCCACTTTTAGTGTGCGGAGCAGGGCTGAGCGTGCGCTCAGGGTGCGTGGGCTGGGTGTGCGCAAGGTGCGCAGAGCAGGGCCGGGCGGGCACAAGGTTAGCGGAGTCACGCATGTAGGAAGTATGTGGAGCAGTGCCATGTGTGAGGTGTACGGAGCAGATCCACGCGTGTGTACGGAGCGGAGCCGCGTGTATAAGCTGCACGGAGCGGAGCCGTGTGTACAGTGTGTAGTGATGCTCCAGACTTGTGATGGAGTCTCCAGTAATTGTATTATTCCCCAGGATCTCTCTGATGTTCCATTGTCTCTTCCCCCATTCAGGTCTCTACAATATCGGATCCTCTCACATCTTCTATAGAAGAGAATTCTCCTGATTGACCATCAAGGATGGATCTGGACAGGGACAAGATGGCGGAGAGGATCTTACCCCTCACCCTAGAGATCCTCTTCCTTGTTACTGGAGAGGTGAGAGATGTCACATGACCTCATTCTTATCTATGGACAGAATAACGGACAGAGCTGGAGAGGTGAGGACTCTGGAGATGTCTGGAGACTGGAGATTTATGAATGTGTCTCCTCTCCATAACCAGGATTACACAGTGGTGAAGAAGAGCTGGAGTGATCTGTGCTGTCAGGACCCTGTACAGTGTGAGGGAAGAGCCCGGGGCCCGGGGCCTCCACCTCACCCCCTGATACATGAGGACATCAATGAGCAGAAGATCCTAGAACTCACCTACAAGATGATGGAGCTGCTGACTGGAGAGGTGACACTGCTGGGAATGCTGCTGCTGCTGGGACATTATACAGTAACGCTATGAAGGGATGGGGGAATGATGACAATGCGGCTATCATTGTATGTGTCAGGTTCCTATAAGGTGTCAGGACGTCTCCATCTATTTCTCCATGGAGGAGTGGGAGTATTTAGAAGGACACAGAGATCTGTACAAGGACATAGTCATGATGGAGGATCCCCTCACATCAGCAGGTAATAGGACTAAATACACACGGCCTATAATGATCTGTATGTAAAGAATGAATTCAGTCCTGTATGTGTCTCCTCCAGGTCTATCCAGTAAGAGGACAACACCAGAGAGATGTCCCCGTCCTCTTCTCCCACAGGACTGTAATCCAGAAGATCCCGATGTTCCTCCGGATGATCAGGTAGATGGAGAGAAGGTGTGATGAGATCTCCCTATGATGTGTAGACGGCTGTGAAGATCTTGTCTCAGTCTTGTTTTCTCCCCCACTATTAGATGTGTTATACTTGTGTAATGAGATGGGTGGAGATGGCAGATTACAGCTGATCACAGATGGGACTTCTCCATCTGTCTGTGACTTTTACAATCTTTGTTTCAGGGTGAAGATCTGCCCCATATTAATCCTCCAGAGACCTATGTGAGGGGTGATGAGCGGAGGACAGAGGAGATCCCTACAGATCACCGCCCAGGTGAGTAGTGGCCTCTACAGTCACTTATTCTCCGCTTGGTACAATGATGTGTTGGATTTTGTATCTTCTACAGTGGTGGCCAAAAGTATTGACACCCCTGCAATTCTGTCACATAATACTCAGTTTCTTCCTGAAAATGATTGCAATCATAAATTCTTTGGTATTATTATCTTCGTTTAATTTGTCTTCAATGAAAAAACACAAAAGAGAATGAAGCAAAAAGCAAAAGATTGATCATTTCACACAAAACTCCAAAAATGGGCCAGACAAAAGTATTGGCACCCTCAGCCTAATACTTGGTTGCACAACCTTTAGCCAAAATAACTGCGATCAGCCGCTTCCAGTAACCATCAATGAGTTTCTTACAATGCTCTGCTGGAATTTTACACCATTCTTCTTTGGCAAACTGCTCCAGGTCCCTGATATTTCAGGGCTGCCTTCTCCAAACTGCCATTGTTAGATCTCTCCACAGGTGTCTATGGGATTCAGGTCTGGACTCATTGCTGCCACCTTAGAAGTCTCCAGTGCTTTTTCTCAAACCATTTCTAGAGCTTTTTGAAGTGTGTTTTGGGTCATTGTCCTGCTGGAAGACCCATGACCTCTGAGGGAGACCCAGCTTTCTCACACTGGGCCCTACATTATGCTGCACAATGTGTTGGCTTCAGACTTCATAATGCCATGCACAAGGTCAAGCAGTCCAGTGCCAGAGGCAGCAAAGCAACCCCAAAACATCAGGGAGCCTCCGCCATGTCTGACTGTAGGGAGCGTGTTCTTTTCTTTGAATGCCTCTTTTTTCTCCTGTAAACTCTATGTTGATGCCTTTGCCCATAAATCTCTACTTTTGTCTCATCTGACCAGAGAACATTCTTCCAAAACGTTGTAGGCTTTCTCAGGTAAGTTTTGGCAAACTCCAGCCTGGCTTTTTTATGTGTCAGGGTAAGAAGTGGGGTCTTTCTGGGTCTCCTACCATACCGTCCCTTTTCATTCAGACACCGACGGATAGTACAGGTTGACACTGTTGTACCCTCGGACTGCAGGGTAGCTTGAACTTGTTTGGATGTTAGTCGAGGTTCTTCCGCTTGGTACAATGATGTGTTGGGTTTTGTATCTTCTATGTAACCCGTTCCCTGTTCTGTGCTCCGACCTCACAAGCTGCTCTGCTCTTCTCAGCAATCTATGAAGCAGTTGGGGGTCTCAGGCCCTGGACATCCCCCCACCTGCAGACAATTACACAGGATCCGCCATCATATTTATTACTGTAAACTGTATATATCACTAAGAAGGGGCAGAGGGGCTGATTACAGCTTGTGTTGTCTCCACTGTATTGCTATTGAATTTTAGGTGTCCAATATGCAAATTTACCGTCAACCAACGGGGCGTTACCAGAGATTCATTCGATGGGGGAAATACGTTTTCTGCTCTATAAAACTGTCCAATCATAGGAAGGAATTAATCTGCCATATTGTGGAATGGCCCCCTTGTCCTGGGGTCTCTGGGGAACAGATGACTGAGTTCTCAATCTGGTCAGCCCTCTGCCACTTCTTGCCTGTTTTGGTGCTGCGGCTCTCTCTCCCTCTGTTGTGCTTGCTGTGTGGTTACTGTGTCGGCTTGGATCAGCGGCTTCATCATCCTCCACCTCTGAAGACAGTAATTGCCGTTCACCACCATGGCTTTCTTCTTGTCATGGGAGCTCATATATTTCTCCATCACCGCACACCACCTCCTCATGTCCTTCTTGAATGGTTACTGGTGAGAGGCCAGACGACATAAAAGGCTATGTAAACATCTCCTCGGAGTGCCCAATTGTGGGGTCACATGTCTACTGGGCCTTATGATGACCCGGTTGAGGATTGTGTGGCCTCTTGGTTAGTGACACTGGACCGTGTGGAGGATTTGGTGATGCTGCCTTTAATCAGACCGGGGGTTTTGTCGCCGTCCAACACACAACCAGTCTTTGTTGTCTCAGTAATTCATGTGTAATATCTCCTGATGAAAGATCCATTTGACCTCTGAAAGCTGCACATACCTTTACTGGCGAACCAGAAAATGGTAAGTCTCCTGCAGTACTTTTGTCATTTTCTGGACATAAGTATTTACATCGATTTTTCTGACTTGCGCGATGCCACAATATTATTTTGTATTGTACATCTGTTAAAGGAAGCAAGAATAATACAGCGACATTGTGACCTGACACACGCCCACAGGGGGAGCTCCACTGTCACCATCACGTCCACTTTCTGGTCCATCATCACCAGCCTTTCACATATTTAATGGAGTGCGCAGCTAACAACTGGTGTCTGTAGTTCAGCAGTATTTGGCGCTCGCTGACAGAGCTGTATATAGAAATTCCCTTTATGCAAGTGATGTGTAGAGATGTAGCTCTAGAAAGAGCTGTTGGTTTGGAAATGTTATCTGCACCCAATGTTTTAAGAATCCATTTTTCATAAAAGTCCACTGTGTCTCTGCCCTCTCCTCTCTCAGGGACCCGACCAGCCTGACGTTGTTATGCTGCAAATTATTTTTCATATCGTCCATTTTGTTGATTAGATAGCCAATAGATGTAGGGGCTACTTTGAAGTCTTTAGACAGGGGGTCACAGTATCTTCTTTTCGCTTGCCTTCTGCCACTGTGTAAGGCTGGTTTCACAATGCAGTTTTTTCCCTGATCAGGAACCAGGAGTCTCCAAAACTCAGAACAGGTGTCAATCTTTCAATTATAGTTTTTCTCTGCAAGTTCCTCTTGATTCCTCTCCTGGTTTTGGCGCACAAACCAGATGGAACGTGATCAAGGATAAACTGCAGTGTGAAACCAACCTTAGTCTCTCCGCGATCTTCGGCATATCCTGTCAGAATCTTCAAATTCCGGCGGCGCCACAAGATGTCCTCCAGGAGATTCTGAGGCGCACCCACCGACGGTGGTGATGGTGCAGAAACACAGCAAAAGTAAGAGCAGCAATGAGCGCTCCAGAGAGAGTGATTCCACTGATAGGAGTGAGCGGAGTAAGAAGTCTGAGCCGTCTACAACAACTCGTGTTGTGCCTCCACCTCCAGAACCGGTACCACATTGACAAGCCTCACTGGGTGAGTGTTGCATATCTCTGCCTATTAAGCTGTTACCCCTTTCTGTATACCCCCTTTAGGATAAGAAAAAAGAAAAATCTAAATATAAGTATTGTGCCTTGTGCTCACAGCCCCTTCCTGACACCTACTGTATGTTATGAGACTGTGTCAGCAGTGTATCAGTCAGACATTAGCCTGTGATTGTCCACCCTGTGGTACCGTACATATATGGCTTCTGAGGGACAAGAGTGAGAGCGGCGCCGGAATACATGTATCAGCAGGCATCGAGACAATGGCGGGGGGCTGGAGGATGACTCACAGCTGCATGTCCCGGTCTTCTGATCAGTGGGTATGCAGTCCTGCAATATATTGGTATGCCTTATTTTCGGGGGTGCCTTCAGCAGGGCAGCAAACCCCCCTAGTAAGTTTTATTTTCGAGGGGTGCCTTATTTTCTGGGAAACATGGTATCTGCAGAAGTAGTAGATTATCTGACCTGGGGGTTAGACCCTGATCATCTTTCCAGGGCGGTGCCATGGATGTTTAGACCTACTAGAATAGTTACTACCGATGCTAGTCTCGATGGACGGGGGGGGGGGGGGCTCGTCTGGGTAATGACCTGACTTTAGTACCGTGGTTCTTAGAAGAAGCAGATGACACCTCAAATTTAAGAGCTTAAAAGTAATCAAACATGCTACATTATTTGTTTCTACAGCTTCGGTGGTCTCATGTCAGGATTCTATCTGACAATATCACGTCAGTCACCTACATAAATCGGCAAGGTGGAACTCGATGAAAGAAGCTTGTCTACTGAAGTGGAAATTCTCGAATTCTCAGTTGTCATATGTTACATCAAGGAGAATGGGTTCTCAGTTACCAGATCTTCAAGAAGATAGTAAGCCTTTGGGGACTCCCAGAGATAGACCTGTTTGCCACCAGAGCCAACATACAGGTCAAGAGGTTTACCTCCCTGAACAGGGCAGATCAGCCAGAGATAGTTGACTCCCTCCAGTTTCCTTGGAAGTTTCATCTGGCCTATGCATTTCCTCCAATGCTTTTGTGCCATTAGTCATCAGGAAGATCAGAGAGGAAGAAGCGAGGGTGATTCTCATCGCTCCTTTCTGGCCCATGAGACCTTGGCTTTCATGGCTCAATTCTATACTGCCCCCTTCTTCAATGAAGTGCAAATATCTGCTATTTGTCACATCGCCATTGGACTCGGTGGCTGGTGTTCCTGCCTCGGCCGCTGGGGGTCGCCGGATTTCGTCGGCTGATGGTGCCGGTGATAGGAGGGCCTTGTCCTCATATGGACCTGCTCCTTCGACGTCTGCCTCTGTTGCTGAACGCCGCCGTGTTTCTTCTTTGGGTGATGTTGGTTGCAGAGTCGCGGGCCCTGTAGAGGCGTCTGATAGGCGCAGCCTTCGTTCTTCTATCAGAAGTAGGGTGGTTGGTGCCAGTCGTGCATCACCATCTGGCCTGGTTCTAGGGGCGGTCCGGATGAGATCATCAGGCTGTGAGCTCCAGCCTATGGGAGGTAACCGCGCCCTTCAAATACATTGGAGCCTGTCTTCCAGGCCGCCAGATATAGTCTTGGTTCCCCAGTGATATAGTGTGTGTTTAGTTTTGACTCTGACCTTTGCCTGGATTTTCGACTCTGCTACAGCCTGATGATTTTGTACCTTAGCTGCCCTCTCCGTTTTGACTTGACTCCTGACTACGTTTTTCGGGTCCTGATTTTTCCCTTCCTGGCGACCTTCCTGCTCTGTTGCTCATCATAGGCAGCTACCCCCTGGGCTCCGCTGTAATTCCAGATCCCTGTATAGGGGTTAAGGGTCTCAGGGTTTCTCGGGGTGCTGCCTTACCAGCAGCTCAGCCTCATAGTGGATGGTTGTCACAGTATTCTAGAGTTTCTGCAGGTGGACGTGAGCTAGGTCTTTGTTAGCATCCTTGAAGGTTCAGATTTCAGCTTTAGGAGCCTTATACAGTTATAACATAGCTGGTGATACATGGGTTTCAAGATTTATTGCAGCCTAGGAGTGTAGCAACCCCGTCCACATAGCTCGTTTACCTCCTTGCGACTTGAACCTTGTACTGGATATCCTGACACATCCTCTATCTGAACCCTTAGGCTCTGCCTCTTTAAAATGCATATCATCACTGTTAGTTGCCTTGTCATTGGCTAGGAGGGTTAGTGACACACAGGTTATGTCTATAGAGCCTCATTTTTTTCTAGTTTTCCCTGATAGAATAGGGTTAAAACCAGACCCAGCTTACCTCCCTAACGTCGCTGCTAAATTTCACAGGAGTCAGGTTTTTCTTCCTTCATTTTTTGCTTACCCCTCTACATCTGAAGAAGAGAGATTCCACACTCTAGACATTAGGAGAGCTGTACTACATTACACAGGCAGAACCCAGTCCTGGAGGCAGAGTAGGGCTGTGTGTCCTTTCAGGGCCACGAGAAGGGTTTGGTGTCAAAAAGAGCACTTTATTACAATGGATCAGAGATGACGTGTCTGGCCTACTCAGCGAAATATGAAAATCCCCTGTATGGAGTGAGTGCTAATTCAGCACAGGCCCCGGCATCATCCTGGGCTGAGAAGGTGGACCTCTTGATCGATCTGATATGTAGTGCAGTGACTTGGTCCTCAACTTCTACTTCTTACAAACACTATAGGCTTGATATATCATCATCCTCGGATTTGGTTTTTGGGAGGTCTGTCCTCAATACTGTGGTCCCTCCCAGATGATGATTTTCTGAAAATCTCTCAGTGGGTGCTGTTGTGGTGATAGGAAAAGACTAGATTACTTACCAGTAATTGTATTTTATGGAGTCCACGGTAGCACCCACTTTTTTCCCGCCCTTATTCTTATACACAAGTTTTTTTTACATGCCACAAAAAGTGTATTGCACTCTTTAAGGTGGTGGTATCGTGTATATATATAAATGAATTATTATGAAGATTCTCATTCTGGCCTCTCATGCTCTGTAACCCAGCTGAGGAGGCGAGGGGGACTTCCCCTTTTAACTGTAGGTTTCCTGGCCTTATGGGCGGATCCCCTCTCTCAGTGGGTGCTGTCGAGGACTCCATAAAACACGATTACCGGTAAGTAATTAAGTCCTTTTAAATCAGATAAGCTTTTATTGAAATGCACATCTTTGAATAACAAGCAACATTGGTTTTCACATCTTCTCTTTTATACAACTTAACCAAACTCGCCCCCCCAAAGATCCTTCTTTATCTTTTATATTACCATTCCTTTCAGCCATATACTCCTTCTCCTCTCGCTTTCTTAGACTAAATGTAGACAAAACTGAACTCATCATCTTTCCCCTATCTCACACATCTCCCTTACCTGATCTATCTATCACAATAAATGATATGACACTTTTCCCTTTACCTGAAGTCCACTGCCTCGGAGTAATCCTCGACTCTGCCTTATCCTTCAAACCGCACATCCAAGCCCTCGCCACCTCCTGCCGCCCTCAATTCAAAAATATTTCCAGAATCTGTCTCTTCCTCAACCCTCAATCTACTAAATTACTAGTGCACGCCCCCATCATCTCCTGTCTTGACTACTGCAACCTCCTCCTCTGCAGCTTCCCTGCTAACACTCTTGCACCTCTCCTCCAATCTTTCCTTAATTCTGCCTGACTAATCCACTTCTCTCCTCCCTGCTCCTCCACTTTTACCCTCTGCAAATCCCTCCACTGGCTCCCAATTCACCAGCGTAGCCAATTCAAACTACTAACACTGACTTACAAAGCCGTCCGCAACCTGCCCCCCCCTGCCGCCATAGCTCTGAACTAATCTCTCGATATCATCCAACTCGTAACCTTCAATCCTCCCAAGACCTCCTTCTTTCCTCCACACTTGTACGTTCCTCATCTAACCGCCTGCAAGACTTCGTACGCGCATCCCCCATCCTCTGGAATTCTGCAGCCCAAAACGTCCGACTGTCCCCCGCACTCTGAACCTGAAAACCCATCTTTTCAGATCAGCCTATAGCCTGAAATGACCACGGTGCCACCTTAACACCACTGGACCCAGCACTCCACCACCACCAGAGCAGACCCAACCTACTGTTTCCCTCATTGCCCTGTAGAATGTAAGCCCACAAGGGCAGGGTCCTCTCTCCCCTCTGTATCAGTCTGTCATTGTTAGTTTATAGTACTTTCAACTTGTTTGTATGTAACCCATTCTCATGTCTACCACCATGGAATCAATGGCTCTCTATAAATGAATAATAATGATCTAGTCTTCTTTTTTCCACAACGACTTATCAGTCTCCATATCCGCTTAACCCTTCAGGCCCTCTACCCGTTACCCCTTTCTATGTCACTCTCCTACCCCCACCGTTCCTTTTAGCAGTCTTCTATCCATGGTGTCCACAATTTCTCAAAAAATGTATTCTTCCTTTTAGCATATGTTCTCTTCTCAACTGTATTATATAATCAACTTGATTAATGAATTCTCTTTTAGTCGGAGGTTCCTCCCTGATCCAATGTTTCGCTATGAATCACAATCTTGCTATAGCAATCTTGATTGTGTTTTCTATCTTAATTTCTTCTATGTACCCAAGGATACATACCAGGGGATCTCTGAGATCCTACATTGATTTGATACTATAGAGTGTAGAAAGGTGTCAGTCTAGGGCACAGCCATGTAATGTGCGGTGTCCCAGCCTGCTCGCTTGTACATCTTGGACATTCAGAACTAGGTCTCAACCCTGCCTTACATAGCATGTTAGGAGACCAATGCACCCTATGGATGACAAATAACTGGGATAACCTCGGTTCACTCAGTAATAGTTTCAGCACATATTCCAAAATTGATTCCCACCCATCATCTTCCATATTTCCCAATTCTATTTCCCATTTCCTTCTTGCATTCAATGGTACTTCATCAGAAAGGTATGCAATAAATCCCCATACACTCCCGTTATCACCCCCCTCGCACCTCCTTCTGCACATAGAAAAGGATTTATTATTACTTGACTTTCCCTTGTCTTTCCCTGTGTCCCCTATGCATGTTTAATTTGCTTATACTGAAATGCACAAGTATTGGGTAGCTGAAATTTTTCTTGTAGTTTCTCAAGCGATTTAATACCATGTTGGTCTATGAATTGTGCAACATATTGTATTCCCAACTCCTTCCAGATAGTAAAGTCCCCAATCTTAGCAAATTAAGGTATGCAATTATTGTGCCCTATGGGTGAATATTTGGTCAGTTGTCTCACTTCCCTAATGTGTTAGATTTTTTGCCATGCCTTCAGCCCTTATACCACCGGTGTTCTCCCAATCATATGCCTTATGATAGCCTGTGCTGACCCTCCTTTTACTTCTATACCCCAAGGAAGTAGAGCCAGGGATTCGACAGAGCCTATCTTCCTTCAGTCTCTGCAGGTTCTCTCGTGTTATCCTATGGTGTTTCTTCCCCACACACCAAATCTCTACATAGTGAATTTATCTTATGGAATCTGCTCTGGGGTATCCATATAGATGCATTATGAAGCACATACAACAATTGTGGCATCAAAACCATTTCAATCAGGTTGGTCCTCCCCACCACTGAAAGATGCAACTTGCACCATGCTGTTGTCTTGATATTAAACTTTTCCAGGAGCGTTTGTAGGTTGTTTCTCATATTCTTTTAATAAAAGCGTCACCTGTGTGCCTAAATACTTCAACATTCTGACCAGTCTAAAGGCCACTTCACACGCTAGGATATCGTTAACGATATCGTTGAAACGTCACGGATTTGTGAACGTTCTAACAATATTGTGTGTGCGTCGTTGTGTGTGAACGAACGATGTAGGAAGGAAAATTCGTTGGAACGTTCATCCAAAATTTGTGATCCAGACCTCAAATCTATCGTTCGTCGTCCAATTAACGTCCTGGGAAGTGGCAACATAATTCAGTGTGACACCTTTTTGAACGATGTCGTTCATATTTCTCCTATTCCTGCCGCTTTGTAAAATTGTTCAAACAATCTTCTCCAAATAGCTGGAGCGTTGCCAAATTTAAGATCGTTAACGATATCCTTGCGTCTGACAACGCACTAACGATGTCGGAAGGATCGCGGTCACGTGACGTAGCTAACGATCTCGTTCACTTATCTCCTAGCGTGTGAAGCGGCCTTAAGCCATGTATGTCTTTATGTTATGTTCAATGCATCTCCCTCCACATCCATTGTCATTATGTTGGTTTTATCCCAATTAATTTTAAGGCCACATAGGCCTCCGAACTGGTCAACTATATGTATCGCATTGCCCAGGGATACTCTCTAAGAATAATAACATATCAGCATAAAGTGCAATTTTTCCCTCCGCTGTTCCTAATTTAAATCCCTTTACTTAATTCAATTTTCTTATTTTGACCGCCAGTGGCTCCACAGCAAGTCATGATCGTGATGGTACTCAGTGAGCTCGCTCCCCTGCAAAATGCTTTGCCAAGCTGTCCTCTCCCACCTTACACTTCAGCCGGGATTCAATAAAGTCAGTGCAATTATTGCCTTCAGTTTTATCGGGCATACCAATGATCCTTTGATTATCTCTTCTGGAGTGGTTATTCGTATCATCAGCCTTTGCTGACAGTTCAGTTATGCATTGTTCATATTTGTTTTGGACTTTTTGCATTTTTGTAAGCAGGTCTTCGGCAGTGCTCACCCGGTCTTCCACTGCTCCCATCCTCACATCAGCTTTATGTATTGCTACCCTAATTGTGGCCATTTTCTCTGTTCAGTCCAAGCACTTGCTGGGACAAAGCAGTAAGTGCAGTTTTACAAAAGGGACCACTGTGAATATATCTTTATAGTGGGTTCTCCAGCACTAATGTCCCCTGAGCTCTCAGGTGCCTGGCAGCTCCTCCATGGGCTGTCTCCCCCTGCCTGCTCCTCCATGGGCTGTCTCCCCCTGCCTGCTCCTCCATGGGCTGTCTCCCCCTGCCTGCTCCTCCATGGGCTGTCTCCCCCTGCCTGCTCCTCCATGGGCTGTCTCCCCCTGCCTGCTCCTCCATGGGCTGTCTCCCCCTGCCTGCTCCTCCATGGGCTGTCTCCCCCTGCCTGCTCCTCCATGGGCTGTCTCCCCCTGCCTGCTGCTCCATGGGCTGTCTCGCCCTGCCTGCTCCTCCTTGTCATCCTCAGATTCTCCTGCTCCTTCACCCAGGCAAATGTCTCCAGTCTTGCAGCCACGTATCTTCCACCTTGTATATGTCGCGTTCTTCACCGTGGCCAACTCTGCCTCATCACCATCTTGGGACTTTCCACCTCCCCTCACTTCGAAATCTGTCTGCCTCCTACGAGTCATGACTTTGTTTCTCACACACAGGGACCAGATCGCCGGGTGCCCGGAGACGTCCGTTGCTTGTAAGTACTTTCAGTGATGTGCTGCGCTAATCTTATCAGGATAACTAGCCCAGTCTTCGGGGGGAGAGCTCTGTGCCACGTCTGCTCACATGTCCCGCTGGCCAACGTCCTCCATTATACAATTTTTGTTCTGGATGAATTGATGCCACTTTCCTGGTGTCTGGCCCTAATTTTGTGAAATGGGGATGGGGGCTCCTAGTTGTGCGTTTGTTTTTTTTCTTATTTGTGCGTCACCTGTAGAAGTCGGGCCCCCAGACTGGCAGCCCTACACTTACTTTCCATCATCTACCTGTTTTACTATACTTAAAATATAAAAAGAAAGTAGTCTATGAAGCCTATATTTGTGCCACCTTACTGGTGATTAGCAGAAAAGCAGTTTCAGCTGTTGCATGAAGTAGCAGGACTCCCAGCACAGCAGGCCTACAGCGGTCACTCACCCACCTCTTAATTTCATATGTTAGTAGTCTAGGAAGCTAATGTCTGTGCCACAACAGTGGGCTCCATTAAAAAACGGTTTGAGCTCTTTTGGCAGCTTTTGGGCCCCCTTGAAGGTATATTTTATGCCTTTAGTTTTGCCTCCCATTAACCCCTTCCCGACCCTTATAACGTCTTGGGTCGGGTCCCGGTGTGATGTGAGCTCCGGTGCGGCGCTCATATCAAACACCCAACATCTCAGTTGATCTCATCAGCTGAGATGTCGGGCTTCCAGCACCAATCGGATCCAGGATCCGATCGGTGCTGTTAACCCCTTGCATCCCACTGTCATTCACTGACAGCGGGATCCATAATCGTCACGGCTGGGATCACGCTGTTCCCCGCCTGCATTGGAGATCCCGCAATAAAATTGCAGGATATCTGGTGCTCATGTGAGCTCTCCGGATCCTGGTGTGAACCCGGAAGCTATCAGGGACTGTTTCCTGTCAGTGGTTGGCAGGCGCGGTCAATCACTGAAAGTGAAAGCAAGTGCCATGTCTCGATGGGATGCAGATTGGGATGCACATATTTGCAAACGCCCGATCTATCAGGATATAAAATCCATTAATCAGAGCCGTAAACTGCGTAACGGGGAAAAAAAAGTTCAAACGCCAAAATAGTTTTTTTTGGGTTACCGCAACATTGCTATAAAATGCAATAACGGGCGATGAAAACAGCGCATTCACCCAAAATTGGCATCAATTGAAATATCAGCTAAAGCCACAAAAAATAAGCAGTCACACAGCGCCAGATCCCGAAAAATGAGGGCGCAGAACTTGGTGCAAAAAGTGCAATTCTTTTTTTTTTTTTCTTCAAACTTCTGATTTTTTTTTTATCACTACTTACATAACAGTAAACGTATACGTGTTTGGTATCTACAAAATCGTACCGACCCGAGGCATCACACTGTCACGTCCGTTTTACCATATAGTGATAATACCCCCCAAAATACAAACATGTAATTGCACTTTTTTTTTTGCAATTTTACTGCACTTGAAATTTTTTCCCATTGTCCTGTACACTATATGGTAAAATAAATGATTGCATCTGAAAATACAACTCGTCCCACAAAAAACAAGCCCTCATATGTCTATGTTGTTGGAAAAATAAAAAAGCTATGGCTCTTGGAAGAAGGGGCGCAAAAACAAACAAACAAAATGCCGGGTGGTGAAGGGGTTAAATTCAAGGGCGTTTGGAAATTTTCATTTAATGTTTGCCAAATTGTTCTGCGAAAATTAGGGATTTGGCGAAAATGGACCGAAATGAACATTGAAATGTTTGCTCATCACCAGTGAAGATGTTAGGACTGCAAATCAAGGGGATTTAAGGTACCGCCACACACAGCAAATATTGCTAGGCAATTTCAATGGCAGTTTGCTGGTTGCAGTGAAATCATGGACACATTGTTATATTTGTACACAGCAACAAATGTGTCCATGATTTCACTGCAACCAGCAAATTGCCAGTGAAATTGCAAGCAATATTGCCGCGTGTGACGGTACCCTTAGGGTACCTTTACACGCCACTAAGGTGGCGATAAAGATTGTCAGTGATGTGTCGCCCGGGAACCATCGCCGCCAAATTCCCTCCTAATTGCGGCGTGTATTTCAGTAATTAGGCAGCGATATGTCGCCTCGCTCCTGTCGCCTGATTTCAGAGCAGTGCTCTGAAATCTGGCGACAAAAGCGAGGCGACATATCGCAGCCAAATTCCCGAAATACATGCCGCAATTGTGCAGCCAGTGTCTGATCCGTGCAGACCATTGTTCAATCAGCATGAATCTGATGGGAGGTTCCTTTTAATAATAACTTGCTACATATATTGCAATTTGTATGGAATTTTTAAAATTCATTTTTGAATGTTTTTATATTTATACAAATAGAATTTCTAAAGTTATGTTATTTTTTTGGGAAATAATTTAAATTTTATTCTTGGCAGAAGACTGTAAAAGGATCTTTGAAGGACATCAAATATCGTCATGTTTTAATGCAGATGATTGTAGTATCACACAAGATACTTATGAAGAGCATGTCGGCATCTCCAAAATACCCTCAGCACCTCACACCAAAGATCTGTCATCTGATCCTTTTAATGAGGAATTATCTCCAACTTCATCACAGACTATAAAGCAAAATAAAAATCATAGAAGAAATATGGAAGATCAGAGCGCTCTGTCAAGGGAGAAGCCATATTCATGTTTTGAATGTGGGAAAGGTTTTACATATATATCACAGCTTGTTATACATGAGAGAATTCACACAGGAGAGAAGCCATTTTCATGTTCAGAATGTGGGAAATGTTTTGGTCATAAATCAGTTCTTGTTATACATGAGAGAATTCACACAGGAGAGAAGCCATATTCATGTGCAAAATGTAATACATGTTTTAGTAGCAAATCACATCTTGTTACACATGAGAGAATTCACACAGGGGAGAAGCCATATTCATGTGCAGAATGTGGGAAATATTTTACAAAGAAATCACATCTTGTTACACATGAGAGAATTCACACAGGAGAGAAGCCATATTCATGTTCAGAATGTGGGAAATGTTTTACTAGAAAATCACATCTTGTTTCACATCAGAGAATTCACACACGAGTGAAACCATATTCATGTTCAAAACCTGGGAAATGATTTACTCAGAATTCAGATCTTGCTACACGTAAGAGAATTCACACAGGAAAGAAGCCATATTCATGTTCAGAATGTGGGAAATGTTTTACTGGTAAATCACATCTTGTTTTACATGAGAGAATTCACACAGGAGAGAAGCCGTATTCATGTTCAGAATCTGGGAAATGCTTTAGCCAGAAATCGAATCGTATGACCCATCAGGGTTCTCTCAATTGAGAAGTAATTTTCATGGTAAGAATATGTTTTACTTGAAAATAAAATCTTGCTACGTGAGAGAATTAGAAGCCAATCATGTGCAGTATATGAATGAAGTTTTTTGGGAAAAAGATAAAGACCACACACAATAAAATCTATTTTTATCTTCAGAATTTGGGAAATGTTTCACTTGGATATGTCTCTTTATTCACGTATACAACACAATTTATTCCTCAATGTCAATAGTAATTCCACATACATAAATGCTGTCCCCAGTAGGGCTCACAATCTAAACCATCTATCCGTATTTCTTTGGAGTGTGTGGGGAAGTTGGAGTACCTGGCGGAAACCCACACAAACACAGGGAGAACATACAAACTCCTTGCAGATGTTGTTTTTGGTGGGATTTGGATCCAGGCCCCCAGCTCTGCAAGACTGCAGTGCTAACCACTATGCCGCCCAACAGCTCTTGATAAGTGAATTTCAAAGCGACAAACCATTGTACATGTGACATCATTGTGAGTTTGCTGAACTAATGCATGAGTGCATGCACGTGTATAAACTCAATACAAAGACTACTTGTCTACAGCCTTGTGTGAGAGTTACTGCTGTGTTGCCTGTGCAGCAGGGGAGGGGTTCAGTCCCTGGTTTGCCTCTAATCAACAGGAATGTTGATCAACAACACTGATCCCCATTAAAATATTTAAAGATTTTGCTACAATTTAAAGGGAGTCTGACAGGTATTTTTCAGTATGATACCTATACTACCCTTGATTAATGCTTGGACAGACCATTCTGAATCTGTAAAAATCATTACTGTACCATTTGTAGTTTTCTTGCTATAAGCACTTTCACACTCAGCAGGCAGCTATGTTCTGCAGTAAAAGTATTTGACCCAACTCGTGAATAGTCTGGATGTAAATGTACATTTATTATTCACATTTATAACTGGCTAGCGCCATAATCCCTAGCCAGTTGTAGAGAAAACACATTTATGAATATTTCTAGCTTCCATGTTCTAGAAGGGGAAATCCAGGTTCCTGTACCCAAAAATAGTTCCAGAGAATTGCGCTGAAGAGTCTTTGGGACTTGGAATATTTTCTGAAAATTGCTAGCTTCCATGTCCTGGAAGGGAAAATTTGGGTTCCAGTACCCGAAAATAGTTCCAGAGAATCAGGCTGAAGAGTCATGTGAACTTGGTCCAATTTATAGCTTCCATGTTCTGGAAGGGAAAATTCAGGTTCCAGTACCTGAAAATAGCTCCAGAGAACCGTGCTGAAGAATCCTTGATAATTAGAATATTTTCTGAAAATCTCTCACCTTCATTGCTTGAAAGGCAATATCCTGGTTTCTGTGTCCAAAAATGATTCCACAGAATTTTGTAAGTCTCCCATTATGGCAACAAACATTTTGATTATCACTCAGAACCAACTGGGACCCTGTACCCATGTAACTCTCCAGACAGGGTCTCTGTCATTGTATCTTCCAGGTGATTTTGCAGAATCCTGGTTGCAGTACTGAAAACAGCCACAGGACTGGGCCGAAAAATTCAAGAGATCCGGAATGAAGACAAATCCAGCACCCTCATCTGTCCAGCAGTACCAGGAGCTCGGGTACATTTCCGCCTCAGCCCGGATTAAGTCGTATGGTGTATTACTACCCAGAACGCTAATTGCCATAGCGCAGGTTTGATCTTTGAGAGAGGTGTGTCTCTCGAGACCCTAAGCATGATGCTGATGAACAGGTCCTTTGAGTCAGGTATGAATTTTGGCTCAGAGCCCCCCTTCAGTCGGACGTCTGCACCCCGGCTGAGCCCTGGCTTCCGCGGCTCCCATGTGGGGGATTAAACCAGGAGAGGCATCTTGACTCAGAGTTTACCCAAGTCCGGTAGGCTCAGTGCACGAATTTTACTTTCCTCCTCCGATTGATCTGGCTCAGTGCCTCTGGGCGGGGAGGTTGTACTGCTCGCTCGGCCTGGGCTTTGGAGGTGAGAGACTACCTTCCTCCACCCAGGGGTTTCCCCACGGTGGCGCCCACGCCAGCCCCAACTCCTCTGCATGGAGGTGGCCGAGCTGTGGTGAGTTTGACCCGACCCAAGGGCTAAGGGTACCGTCACACCAGTTGACATCGCCGCTGATTTTGCAGGCGACGCAGGGGCATGGCCTATCATCAACATCATCGGCAGCGAGTCGCCCTGTGTAAAGCGGCGATTTTGTGCCGAAAAATCGGCTGAGAGTGGTCACCTGATTTCAGAGCACTGCTGTGAAACCAGGCAACCACTCTCAGGCAATGTGTATGCATCACCCCATGTAAGATCGCGATTGGCGATGTTACAGGGGATGGGAGCCATAGGCTCCCATGTTACAGGATCTCTGCTGGGGTTTCTAGACACCCCAACACCTACGTCGCCTGAAACATCGCTAAAGCGTCACCGGAAGTATCGCCGCATGTAAGCATGCTACGGTGATGCTGGCGGGGTGCCAAAAACGTGCGCGCTTCCGCGTGTCACCTGCGATATCTCCGGCGATGTCACCTGGTGTGACAGTACCTTAAGCCGTTAGGGAGATGCCAACATGGCCAGGCCAAACAACCTGGAGACCCCTACGTCGCTTGGTTCACACCGCAGCCACGGCAGACCCCGATGGCCGGATCACCTCTCCCGATCCCAGCACCTGTCCGCTGGCCGGGCCGAGGACCCCTGCAGTTGAGGCGAGACTAAGCCAGACAGAGGTGCCATGCTAGGCCGCCTAACTGTTCCGGTGGAGGTTCGGATGTGGCATTCCCCAGAGGCCAGTCTCCTCATTTCTGTGCCCTGACAGGGTGTTTTCCGGATCCCCGCATGCCTTTCCCTACCGGGATCCCTTACACGCGGTCCTGTCCCCGAGGTGCAGGCCCTGCTGTCTCCCAACGCTCCCGCCGTTCCCTACCCCAGAGTCTTGTTAATCCCTGAGTCCTCCGGGCGCCTCTACCTGCGTATTGGGTCCTCTCACTCCCCCTAACTCCTGAACCTTTCTGCGCTCTATCCCCCCCCCCGACCTGACGCTTCCCCCCGAGGTGTTAACCTGACATGTTGATGGGCTACCTGGTTGATCCTGCCAGTAGCATATGCTTGTCCCAAAAATTAAGCTATGCACATGTAAGTACGCGGATGGTACAGTGAAACTGCTAATGGCTCATTAAATCAGTTATGGTTCCTTTGATCGCTCCAAACCGTTGACTCAGACAACTGTCGTAATTCTAGAGCTAATACGTGCAAACAAGCGCTGACTGCCAGGTATGCATGCATTTATCAGACCAAAAACAAATCCAGGGTCCTGGGCACGGCGTCGGCACAGTCCTATTCCCATAAGCGTTGCGGCACTGGATAACTTTGGGCCGATCTCACATTCACGTGACAGTGACTATCTATTCGGGTGTCTGCCCTATCAACTTTCGGTGGTACTTTCTGTACCTACCATGGTGACCACGGGTAGCGGAGAATCAGGGTTCGATTCTGGAGAGGGAGCCAGAAAAACGGCTACCACATCCAAGGGAGACAGCAGGCGTGCAAATTACTCCCGACCCGGTGAGGTAGTGATGAAAAATAACAATACAAGACTCTTTTGAGGCTTTGTAATTGGAATGAGTACACTATAAATCCTTTAACGAGGATCTATAGGAGGGCAAGTCTGCTGCCAGCAGCCACTGGCTGTGGTTGTGTGTGAGCTGAGCTCTTGCTACACTTCAGACTTCCAGTGAGCAGTCTGTGTTCTACCTTCGTTCCCCACAGAGGAGACACCTTTCCTGGGAAGATTTCCATGGAGCCACAGGGTACGGACTCAATGGCGTGAAAATTGGACGACTGCAACGTGAATGTCCGAGAGCACATTTGCAAGTGTTGGGCATTTTATTCTCATCCGCTTCAGGAACGAGAAACAAATCACAACATGCTGCGACAGTATGCGAGTCACGGCCGAGACAATCACGGACCATCCGAGAGACATCCGTTTTTTCACTGATACATTATCATTTTGTAGCTCGAACAACTGTAAAATATTCCTGTAAATGATTATACAGTAAATAGCTGCAGAGAATAAAAATAGATTGCACACCACGGATATCACCCATATGCCTCACGGATCAAACATGTCACTCGTACGACTCTCCTGGATGACAATCGGACCGCATTTTTTCACTCCAGTGTGTTTCCACCCTGAGGCTTCTGCCCCCCCCCCGGTCTTCACATGCGGGGAGCAGGGAGATGGAACCAGTGGCCAACATGTCAGCAGAGGAGGGACTATGGATGTCTGCTAGGAGGACGGTGTCCCCAGCACCATCTTTGGGCTCCCAGGTGCCAGCTGTGGTGTCACCAGTGTCAGTGTCCCCAGGCAGCAGGATAAGGAGTTGTTGCCCACACTGGAAAATGCTGGTATGCCCAGTAGTGTTATGCTAGAAAAGTGTTGGGGTATCAGGGACCCTCATGAGTCATCAGATACATTTACAGCCGAGTGGTATGCATGTTAAAAGAATATGATTTGACCAACAAGAAGATACTCCAGCTCCAAGGGGAACTGAAAGAGTTTAGGTTCCAATGCGATCACTCTAAAGGTACCCTTACACGCTTCAATGTTGAAACGATATCACTAACGATCTCAGGGGCATGCGGTCGGCAGGACATCTTTTTGACATTGTTGGTGAGCTGTCACACGTATAGATATCGTGCACGACACACCAACGATGTGGCGAGCAGCGATCGTTCGCACAACCCAGTGAACGATCCTTGTTCACTGTTGGGAATTGGGGAAGTCATTAATGACATCGTTATCGCGGTGTCACACTGAACGATGCAGCAGGTTGGCTGATCGAACATCGTCTCATTTGGGAACATGTTCTCAAATCAGTGATCCAACGATTTATCGTTGTCGTATCTCGGTGTCAGACGCAAAGATGTATTAACGGTGTCGTTTGAAGAACTCCAAAACCGTGACATTTCAGCGATATCATTCACGATATCGTACCGTGTAACGGTACCTTAAGAAGGATCGACCGGAGCTGTCATTAAGAAGGGAAAAGCAGAGTTGGAGGTGTTGACATCCTACTGTGATAGGATCCTCAAGAATGTGGGGCCTTGGGTGGAAAAGTTAAACGATTGGCTATTTTTTGAGACATGAAGAAGCAGGCTAGTGAGGCACCACTGCTGCCCCGCCCACGTGTACTGCGGGTGACAGTGGCAGCAAACAAGCAACCAGCAGGCTGGTGTAGCTGGGGCCATGCCCACCTACGGGATCCCACCCACCTGCACAGGTGGCAGAAAAATGGGTGGTATCCCAGAGCGGCGTAGTGTTGCCACACCCACCTTCACTGGGCCAACTTCAGGCACTGCAGGTACCTGCAAGACAAGCTCTAAGCAATCTGATGTAGCCATAGCTGCGTTTACCCACGAGGTCTGGCCTGCCAGTCCTGCAAGTGTCTGCATGGGCGGTTGTGTCCAGGGGCGGCCTGGTAGTGCTGGTGCCATGCCCACCTGTGATGCATTGCCTGATGTCACTGCTCCCTCCATGGTCTGTATTAAGGGGGATGGAACTGTTTACTATGGTGAAGGCCCACCCCCTGGCAATGCCCCCTTCACTGGTGGCCATCTTGGTGAAAACCAACTTCAGGTTTCTGGTGGTGATAGTATACAGGAAATGGAAGGGTGTGTCTTGACCAGTAGCTTGGATAGTATGGAGGAATCTGGTGTTGCTATCAGCAGCAGCCTTGTGGTACCACAACAGATGCCCGAGCCGGTTTCAGGGTTGTATCCCAGTGAGTGCGGCCAGCATCAAATCCGTAGTGGATCAAGTATCAAGTGATGTTAGTGACGGAGAGTCAAGTGAGCCCTGTGGCCTGTTACAGGCTATCAAACAACTGGAATGCCCTGTGGACATGTCCCATTTGTCCTTCAGTGACAAGATGCCACAGAATGAGGAAGCAAAGAAGAGGAAGAAGTGATTAAAGACCAAGGCTGCACAGGAGCCAGTGAGTTTCAAATATGTTGGTATGTCTACATCTGCTGATGCTGCCTCCTCCCGTGCGAACCCCACTAGACAAAGGGGCCAGGTCTGGTGGGTAGACTGATTCAGAAAAGAAGGGAGGGCATGGAGGATCCTAGGTCCCTGTGGATCACAGCAGGAACTGAGGCAGTATGGTCATGGTTGCAGTGCCAAACATGGGAAGCGAAGTGGATTTCCTATCTTTTCTCCCCAGCATCCAAGTTGGTTGCCACCAGGGTTGTGGGAGTTAGGGAGGTAGGCATGCTGCTACAGTAGGGGGGCGGTGTGCCTCATTATTGGGCATGACAGTGACACCAGGGAAGTTGGGTGCTCTACTGCTATGGGGGCAGAGTGCCAGGACCCCTGAATTAGTACATGATGCTGCTCCTGGGTTCAGTGAGGAGGGAAATACTTCTGTGCTGAATACCCGGGCCTCTGGTATGTCAGGTAATGGATAATTGCGGACCCCAGGATTGAAGACAGTTGGTGGACCAATTTCTCTAAGATCGGAAAATGTAAATATGGTTGATGATTTTGGGACCCTGCCTGACCCTGGTTTAATTAATGAGGCTGCAAGTGGGGTTGTGAATGATGGGGCGTTGGAGGATGGAATGTCTCAGAAGGGGATGAGTGAGGTTGATAATATAGGTGTAGTTGCTGGTGTGGGTGGTGAGGATGTAGTGGCTGGTGATTGTTGCACTGTCCCTTTGGAGAGAGGTTTAAGTTGGCTGAGCTCCTAGTTAAGATTAGCTTCAAGGATTATTACATCAATGCATTTATCCTACCCTTTGGCACCCCCTATTTTGATATCAGCTTTGTTAGACCAGAGGGCATGGAGCTCTTTTGGTTTCAATATGACCTGACTCAAAATGGCCCTGAGTGGCGACGGGTGGCCGTTCACACCTTTACAATAATTTACCTGGATTAGTCGCTATGGGAAAGTGATAAATGTCCCTGAAAAGGTGCGCAATTGTTTTTGGCTTCTGGACAGGAGCCTGGACCTTCATGGTAATGTTAAAGGTTTTGGGTAATACGGTTACTCACATATCCTCCTCAGCTTTTTTGGGTAGAGATTGGATCATGATCCACTACTGGGGGCAGCCCTCAGAAGAAGGAGAATTTCCGAAATGCGCATCATGGCGCTCGCATGATATGACGGCTGAGATAAATAGGTACGGAATAGCATTGTGACAACTCTGTGGTTATAATTGGATGATGCAATAGTTCCCCGAGTGTGTGCCTGAGGGGAAATTACCCTACTCTAGGATGTATTAGAGGTTTTTAGGCTGCACCAGCAAATATCCTCTATTTATACCATTGAGGTGCTGTTTTTTGCATGTATAGGTGATTCTCAATTGGTAAATTGGATTCCCCAGGTGGGAGATGATTGGACCAACATGCAATTGCTATGTGTAAGCATATATATAGGAGGAGATGATATGGTGGTCATATAATGACATAATTTTGCATACTTTAACTAATTGATTAATTGCTATTATTGCTGTATATACATCTCCTGGCAATTTTTTGCTGGGAATAGGCATCAGTAGATTTCCTCTATTTATATCATTGAGGTGCTGTTTATAATTTGGCTTGCACATACAGGTGACCTCTATTCTATGAATTGAATCCCCTATGTGGGAGATGATCTGACCAACATGCAAGTGCTATGTAAACATATAGATAGGAGGAGATGATATGCTGGTCATATATGATAAACTTTTTGCCTACCTAAAAAACCAATTGATTAATTGCAGATAGGGCTGGGCGATTATGGAAAAAATCAAAATCTCGATTTTATTTAAGCCTATGGACGATTTTCGATTTAAATCTCGATTTTTTTTCTATTTTCTTTTTTTTGCTTTTCTTTGATGAATAAAGAGAAAAAACTAAGAGGTAGACAGTTTAACATTTTTTATTCAGATAAATAATGTTAACATAACAATGTTTTAAATAACTTCACAGTTTTTTAAATTGTGCAAATATCATGTCATAAATACAAGTTGTCAACACAAAAATTTATATCGAACCATGTCTCTTTAAAGGGACTCTGTTAACAGATTTTAAGACTAAACTACTGAAAGAGTCTCACAGTGATCATGACAGTGAGTATAGACATGGGGTTTATGTGTCTATACTTACTGTCTATGCCCCGCTGTGCCCATATGAATATCAGAATTATATTCCCTGACGTGACTGAGGGGAGCTCCGATCTCCCCACCCACTGCTGTGAGTGACACTGGCCCAGCTGTGATGTCACAAGCAGGGCTGCTATCATTCCCTGTGTATGGAATTTCTGCACAGGAAATTAATCATTTTTGGAAAGGTAACTTGGTGGTATATCTCTGTGCACAAGCCCAGGGAATGATGGGCGCTGGGCATGCTAGAGATTTGCATTGACCCTGCTCGAGATGTCAGTGCAGGGTTGTTGTGAATTAAACTGCTGACAGTCCCCTTAGAAGAAACTATTTATAAAGTAGTGCAAAAGTTCTAAATGCTGCCTTAACTGGCAACCACAGTACATTGTTAAAGTGCTGGTCATATGTGCTGGAGGCTGGAAGAAAGGTCCAGAATACACAATGTAAAGCCTGGTGTTAACTTAAAGGGAACCAACCACCTCAGATCACCCTAATACACAGTTAATACGTGTCCCTGCACCCTAAGGATACGTTTCCAGCACTGTTTTTGTGTAACATCTTGCATTAGTATAACCGATATAAAGACTTTATAAAGATAAAGATTTTACACAAAAACAGTGCTGGAAACGTATCCTTAGGGTGCAGGGACACATATTAACTGTGTATTAGGGTGATCTGAGGTGGTTGGTTCCGTTTAAAGCGAACCTGTCACCCCCCCGGGCATCAAAAGCTCTAATAGCCACCTTCTGCAGCACTAAGGCTGCATTCTGAGAAGGTGCCTATAGGCTTTTGATGCCCTTTCTAGCATGAAATATTAAGTTAGGTAAATGCTCACTCTTCTGCAGATTAAAGACCGGGAGGCGGGGTTTCACGCTCCTCCGGCCCGTCAATCATTGTGCGCGCCTGCTGCTGTCTCCCCTCAGTGTTGAAAATGAACGCGCGTCTCCGTTCTCATGCACGGAGCCGCGCATGCTCTGTGCGCCCGGTGTCCAGGAAGTCGACACCGGGCGCACAGAGCATGCGCGGCTCCATACAGGAGAATGGAGACGCGCGTTCATTTTCAACACTGAGGGGAGACAGCAGCAGGCGCGCACAATGATTGACAAGAGGGGGCGGGCCGGAGGAGCGTGAAACCGCGCCTCCCGGTCTTTAATCTGCAGAAGAGTGAGCATTTACCTAACTTAATATTTCATGCTAGAAAGGGCATCAAAAGCCTATAGGCACCTTCTCAGAATGCAGCCTTAGTGCTGCAGAAGGTGGCTATTAGAGCTTTTGATGCCCGGGGGGGTGACAGGTTCGCTTTAAACGAAACCACCTTCCATGAAACTGGAGCAGCAAAATTGGGCTGAGCCTGAGCTTGCAAAAAACAGGTGCCCGTGCAATGTAACTTCAACCGCTTCTAAATGCAGCTCATCCTGGCTTGTTGTTAAAAAGCCTACAAAATCCTTCTGCCTCTCATACTTGTCAACTGCTTTTAACAACCAGGCAGGATGAGCCACATCTACAAGCATTTCATAGCATCGGCACTGCACCTGCTTTGTGTAATCTTTGGCCATTGAGTCGCACTCGCTTCCCATGAAAAAAACGAAGAACAAATAGTGCATTTAATTTTGTACAGGCTTTAGCAATAAATACTTTTTTTACAGGTTTTTAGCAAGAAATACAAGCCTGTCTACTGTCTCTGGCTTCAGGCATGCCCGGTGACACGTAACAATGTTACCACCTGTACTGAAGACTCTTTCAGAAGGAGCACTAGTAGCAGGAACGGATAGATATTTTTTGGCCAGGTGACTCAACCTTGGGAAATTTTCTTCATGCTGCTTCCACCACAGAAGTGGATCTTTGTCTGGTTCTACATATGGGAACAATAAGTAGCTTGAAATCTCAGCTTCAATACTAGCCACTGCTGATTGGGTTTGTGCTGTAGAGGTTGATGGCACTGGTCTTTTTAAGAAGCTGGCTAAGGATCTTTTTTTAGGTACAGATCCACCTTCTTCATCTACTTGTGACTGTAAACATTCTTTCTGCACAGGCACAGCTGTGTCAGTTGGATCCGGGTGCATATTTTTCTCAGAGAGAGATATCAACTCAGTGACAAGTGTTTTCTTCATTGCCTCTATTTTTTCATCTGCAATGTAAGTTGACCGAAATCGGGGGTCTACCATCATTGCAATGTCCAGGAGGTTATCTGTGTTGGAGTCACTATACTTATTGTTTAGATACTCCAAAATGGTGCATTTAATTTTTTGGGTGAGTTCACTGTCATCCTCAGCTGGCTGCAGAAGGCTGTTATTAAATAAATGAAGTACTGGTTTAAGGTATGAGACAGTCACATACGACTCGCCAGAGAGTGCATCAGTGAACTCTTTTAAAGGACTTAAAGCCCTGTTTATTGACTCCAACACATCTATATCCTGCCAAGTTGGTACTAGGTGCCTGCTCTTTTTTTCGGACCCCAACACTCGTGCAATTGCCTTTTCCTGCTCTAGAACACGTTCAATCATTTGTTGTTTCGAACCCCACCTTGTTGGAGACTCTGTAATAAATTGATGAGTGGGTAATCCCAGTTCTGCCTGCACCAGAACCATATCTCTTCTCTTCTTCCAACTGAAGGAGAAGGCACTAACAATTTTTTTACACACTCCTACAGCACGTTCAACCCGTGAATCTTTCAAACCATTCTCTGTAATAAAAGAAACAAAAATTATAGAATTGTTTAAACAAAGTGTCTTCCCTTTTTTGCACCCAAAAAAATTAGATTCCTAAACTAGGGAGAAGTCAGAGGTAAAAGTTTATTGCTTCTAGTTCTAGCACTAGCCTGTTCAGAGTTCACAGTTTACAATACACTTAAGTATCATCATTATA
Organism: Allobates femoralis; assembly: GCA_033576535.1. NCBI lineage: Eukaryota > Metazoa > Chordata > Amphibia > Anura > Aromobatidae > Allobates > Allobates femoralis. The sequence goes on from JARQOC010000005.1 coordinate 579,407,790, forward strand.
CAAACTGAACTAGAATTAAGGTCCCCGCCCACTAACCGATTAGACGGTTGTCATAGGACGGCCGGTCTAATCGCTGTACCGCCCTATTATATGTCGGTGTGTGCTTGCACACACAGACATATAGCAAAGCTTTAGACAGCTAAGCAGAGGACGGCATCACATCATTACATGGCGCCGCCGTAGCCTCCCCACTATTAGCGTATAGGGGAGGGCGGTGTCGCATCATTATGCGGTACTGCCCTCCGCTATACGCGAATAGGGCCGTGCCTCGTCATAAGGGCAGAGTCCCTGCACAGGAGCATAGCTCCTATGAATGGATGCTGCCCCTAAAAGTCTGCCGTGGCACTTACACGGGCCGCGGAGCGCAACCTAGAATAGAGAGTGTGGCCGATCAGGCAGGGCACCGACAAGTCGGTCGGTGCCCCAGCTGTGGCCACGCTCAAAACGGGCCGACATGCGCCGACATCTCGTCTGTGCCCACAAACACAGCCGATATGTCGGCTAGTGTAAGGAGGGGTCCTTACTTTTCTCCCTCGCTCTTGTATTACTAGAATCATTCATTACCTGTACTTACCGATGGCATTGTGAAGTCTGTGTCCAAAGCAATGCAGGTGTGTCCACCCATTCTGCCTTACAGCCTTTATCATGTTTGTCCCACTGTCTGTTGTGATGCACACTTGTTGTTCTTCCCTGAGCTTCCAGGAAAGCAGGGACTCTTTCAGCCCCTGAGCTACAATTTCTCCAGTGTGGTCATCCGGAAAATAAGTTGTCTGGAGGCAGATACTTTGCAGTTTCCAGTCTTCATCAATGAAATGAGCTGTCAGACTTAGGTATGGCTGCATGGTTCTGCTGGACCATAGATCAGAGGTTGTAGAATAGAATTCTATACTCTGCACTTTAGTTGCAACACTTTGTTTTGCAATATTGTACAAATGAGGCAGAGCTATTTCTGCAAAATACTTCCGGTTTGGCAGCTGATATTTGGGATCTAGTGTGTGTAGCATCTGAATAAATCCAGGCTTCTGGACTGTATAGATAGGAAGCATATCTTTAGCGATATGATATGTTACTGCATCCGTTATTGCTTGCCACCTAGGCCCTTTCTTGTCATATGGCATTACACCAGAAAACGATGCCTCTATCGTTAACTGCTTTGTTTTTTGTGTTTTTGGAGTTGGACTGACTCTTCCTTCAGCATCTCGCAAAGCGACACACTCTTCCCATTCAGCAGCATGTTTTAGTCGGAGGTGCTGGAATAAGTTAGTTGTGCTGCTACTTTTAGTTGCTATACTTTTTCTACACAATTTGCAGAGCACATTGCTTTGTTTAATATCATTACGCAAAAATCCAAACCACTTCCAAATGATGGATGTCACATTGCCTTTTCGAGGAATTAACTCCTCTCCCTCAACCTCATCATCCTCGATGTTTCTTAAAGAGTTTGTTGCCATTTTCGCGTTTTATTCGTGGGAGGGTGGTGCTTTTTCTGGATTCTTCGGAGTCTGACTATAGATGAGGGCCTGCCAACATCAAACAATAATTAGTCTCAGTCTCTCTCCCTCTTTTTCTCCCAGTGCCTGTCTATCTCCCTTGTGGCCGTTCATCCATCCCTCTCCTCCGTCCGTTCATCCATCCCTCCCTCGTGACAGTTCATCCATCCTGAAGATCATCTTTAAACAGGATTCCCCTTTAAGGAGACCGCATCTATAGAACGGAGCAGGTTCCAACTTTCCCCAGGTATATAATCTATGAGGGGGAGGGGATATAGGACCCAGCCAGCGATATACAATATATACGGAGGAGGTAAGGGATATAGGACACAGCAATGTAGGGGGTATTACCCTGGTATTAGATCATTAATGGCAGTCATTATATAGGGAGTCATGCTGACAGCAGGGCACTGTGATTACTGGCCAACAGGTATAGAATATATAAGGAGGGGGAGGGAATACAGGACATGATGACCTATTCGATGTTAAAGTGATCAGGCCTTGAAAGCCTGGAGGAGCTTCTGTTCCCCCCCAGTATTGCTCCTCGGCTGACCCGCCCTGGCGCTGCTCCTCCGCAGACCCCCCTGGCGCTGCTCCTCCGCAGACCCCCCTGGCGCTGCTCCTCTGCAGACCCCCCTGGCGCTGCTCCTCTGCAGACCCCCCTGGCGCTGCTCCTCTGCAGACCCCCCTGGCGCTGCTCCTCTGCAGACCCCCCTGGCGCTGCTCCTCTGCAGACCCCCCTGGCGCTGCTCCTCTGCAGACCCCCCTGGCGCTGCTCCTCCGCAGACCCCCCCAAAGTTTCCTTCGCTGACCCTGCTCCTCAGCTGACCCCCCCCCCCCCTCCCCCACAGCAGTGCTACTCTGCTGACCCCCAGCAGCATTTCTCTGCTGACCCCCCCCCCCCCCCCCAGTGCTGCTCCTCTGCTGACCCCACTGGCACTGCTCCTCTGCTGGCCCCACTGGCACTGCTCCTCCACTAACCCCCCCTGCAGTGTTACTCCGCTGACCCTCCAGGCTCCAGCACTGCTCCTCCACTGCCCCCCCCCCCCGCTGTGTCACTCCGCTGACCCTCCAGGCTCCAGCACTGCTCCTCCACTGCCCCCCCCCCCGCTGTGTTACTCCGCTGACCCTCCAGGCTCCAGCACTGCTCCTCCACTGACCCCCCCTGCAGTGTTACTCTGCTGACCCTCCAGCCCTGCTCCTCCACTGTCCCCCCCTGCAGTGTTACTCCGCTGACCCTCCAGGCTCCAGTACTGCTCCTCCACTGACCCCCCCCCCCTCCCCCACAGCAGTGCTCCTCTGCTGACCCCACTGGCACTGCTCCTCTGCTGACCCCACTGGCACTGCTCCTCTGCTGACCCCACTGGCACTGCTCCTCCACTAACCCCCCCTGCAGTGTTGCTCCGCTGACCCTCCAGGCTCCAGCACTGCTCCTCCACTGCCCCCCCCCCCCCCGCTGTGTTACTCCGCTGACCCTCCAGGCTCCAGCACTGCTCCTCCACTGACCCCCCCCCCCCTGCAGTGTTACTCTGCTGACCCTCCAGCCCTGCTCCTCCACTGTCCCCCCCTGCAGTGTTACTCCGCTGACCCTCCAGGCTCCAGTACTGCTCCTCCACTGACCCCCCCCCCTCCCCCACAGCAGTGCTCCTCTGCTGACCCCACTGGCACTGCTCCTCTGCTGACCCCACTGGCACTGCTCCTCTGCTGACCCCACTGGCACTGCTCCTCTGCTGACCCCACTGGCACTGCTCCTCTGCTGACCCCACTGGCACTGCTCCTCCACTAACCCCCCCTGCAGTGTTGCTCCGCTGACCCTCCAGGCTCCAGCACTGCTCCTCCACTGCCCCCCCCCCCCCCCGCTGTGTTACTCCGCTGACCCTCCAGGCTCCAGTACTGCTCCTCCACTGACCCCCCCCTCCCCCCACAGCAGTGCTCCTCTGCTGACCCCACTGGCACTGCTCCTCTGCTGACCCCACTGGCACTGCTCCTCTGCTGACCCCACTGGCACTGCTCCTCTGCTGACCCCACTGGCACTGCTCCTCCACTAACCCCCCCTGCAGTGTTGCTCCGCTGACCCTCCAGGCTCCAGCACTGCTCCTCCACTGACCCCCCCTGCAGTGTATTACTTTTCCATGCAGAAAACCTACTGGCATCACACAGCTCAGCAATGGGCATCATGGAGGCAGTGATGGTTTACAGTATCAGGTGCCTGCCCAGGTGTGACAGGCAGTAATCAGTGTATAGTGCGGGGAGCAGAGCACCTGTGAATTCACCATTCACCATTCCTGGTGTTAATCAGTCAGCAGAGCAGACGTGGTGCACAGTATTGCAGCATTATTTGCTCAATTTACAAACTTTACATATTGATATGTGATGTTGGAGACGTCTCTCAGGGATCTGCTGTGCGGCGGCGGCGGCGGCACAGTAATCAGCGCGGTGCGGGTGTCCTGGGATTCAGGATTCCTGGCAGAGCACTGAGCAGATGTAAACGCTAAATACCCACCCGGAGCACCGACAGCGCAGCCGACATCAATGTTACCGACCGCCGGCGGAACAGGAGAAGGAGAGGAGAATAGCAAATCCTGCACAGAGGCGCCGCCGACCATAACAAATCTCGCGAGTCGCGAGGTTCCGTCTCGGCCCCGCCCACTGCCGCGAACACGCTGGTATTAACAGTAAATGGCGCCCGGATCTTCTAAACAGCGCTCCGGGCGCCATTTTAAATCGAATTTCACGATTGTTAGGAAAACAACAATCGTGGACACAGCAGGGGGCGAATTAATCGAATTAATTCGATTAATCGCCCAGCCCTAATTGCAGATCATTGCTGTAGGTACATCCCCAGGTACTCCCTTGTTGCCTATAGGCAATATATAAGGTTGAATAATACATGGAATAGAATTGTTGTTTAAATGCTTTTCCCTTACCTGAAATTCAATATATGTATACCATCTTGTGATATGTAGTAAAATAAAATCGAAATTGTATATTGGGTGTATACATGTATGAAGTTGTTGAACAATGAAAAAAACTAATATTGTATCATGCTGGTTTTCTACCTTGTCCCCACCCCCTATACCGCACATCCCTTAATTAATAATAAAATTTATACTTTCATAGAAATGACTATATGATCGTTTTTTTTTCCCTTAGGGAAATTTTTTCGGTACGATCAGTCATGTTTGATTATATGTCCGGATCTATTCCAGGTATACTAGGTAATGGTATATGCATTAAATAATGGCATAGTATAGCTAGCCATGATGTACTGGATACAAAAACTGTGGTGTTTTCTAATTACTGGGGGCAGCCGAAGATCTGCTTCAAGTGTGGAAGCCCTTCACATTTTAGCTCCGGTTGTAAAACTGCGACGTGCTTATTATGGGGGGCATGGTCATCTTTCCGGGTCTTGTGGCAGCATTCGGTGTAACCTGTGTGGGGAGCTTGGTCAACCGTTTAGTTGCTGTCTGTGCTTTTTTTACCAATGTGGTTCTTAATCTGGCTGGGCTGGGCCAGGATGGAAAGGGATGAGCAGGGGTGGGGGAAGTGAGGGTCCAATGAAGATCAAGCATAGAGGCCTCTCTTGGATGAGGCGGCAGGAACATCGTCAGAGGGAGAGGAAAGGAGACAGGCAGTGATGACCATGTCCCATGACCCTGCACAGAGTGAGCTTGCAGCTGAGGTACCAGACAGTGTGCTAGACAAGGAAGTGAGGAGGATGAACAGAGAGGATGATGCCAATGTCTTGCAATCCTCAGGTAGTTGAAGGCCTGGTTGAGGGTGTGAGTGAATGGCAAAAGCAGACAAAACGGAAGAGTAACTGTAAAGCGAAAGTAAAAACAACAAACAAAAAAAAATTGAGAAAGGATGGGTCCAAGAGCCCACCTTCAGTTTTGGATCCCTCGGGATCATCAGTTGTGGCTGACTCAACCCTGACTCAACCTGTCTCGGAAGGCTTAGTACCATGCCATGAGTGAGGACACTCCTCCTCGGTGGGGGTGGAGAGTGTGGTGCCGGAGGTTGCAGACAAGGCAGGTGTTTAAGGGGCGCCGGATCCACTTCACTGCAGGGGATACCCTCGGGGAGGGGGATTATGTCAAATCCATCAGACAAAAGAGGGGGTAGTGGGAAAAATGTTGTGGCTGAAGAGAAATGTATGGATGTGTTTGTGTGTTTAAAACATGTGATGTCCTCCTCAGTGGAAGATCATGTTTCAAAGGTGGGGAAGAAGGTTGCTATTGAACTTACCCATGATGGCAGCACTCAAACCGTTGATGCTTGCGACCATTAATGTTGCCAGCATTAAGTCAGATGTGGCTAGGTTTACGGCCATTGATTTTCTCGGCCATCGCGATGCCGACATTTTATTTTTGCAGGAGACCAGGTTGTCTGATCTTGCATCTTTGAAGAAGGCAAGGAGGGTTGGACTTGTGGCCCTTCCTACTGGTCTATTGCGGCTGAGCCGTATAGTGAGGTGGCGGTTCTTTTTAAAACTGCAGAGGTAGTATGCCGACAGGTTATTGAGTTGGATATGGGTAGGTGCTTGGTCTTAGATGTCGTCATGAAGGGACAGGAGCTTAGGCTAAATATCTACGGTCCACAGTCCAAATGGAACCAGAAGTGTCTTTATGAGGATTAAACCCTTTCTGTTTTCTAGCTGGCAGGTGGTCTTTAGAGGGGACTTCAACAATATCTCGAGGCCTCAAGATAGAAGAGGTTCCAGAGACCGACTGTTTTATGATAGCGTCGCTTTCAATAACATAGTTAGTGAGGCTTGCCTGGTGGATGTCCACATCAGGAACAACCCGGGCCACGTGGATTTCACATACTTTAGAGGTAGCCAGATTAGATCTAGGATGGACAGGTTTTATTTGAAGGAGGAGGCCATCTGTTCACCAGTGTCCATGGTTGCGGTGGAATTTTCTGATCACTTTCTGATTATGTGTTATCTGAATGTTGCAGAAACCCCTTTGATGGGCAGAGGCACATGTAAGCTGAATTCGTCACTCTTTGAGGAACCAGCTGTAAAACAGTCTTTTGAGGAGTTTCTTCAGAGTCAGGTATTTTTGATGGGTCTTAGTAACAATAAGTCAGACTGGTGGGAGATGTTTAAACATCGGGTGGTGAAATTCTTCCGTCAGAAGCCTGAACACGGAGCGCCTGTATCAGAGCTCGAGGAAGAAACTCAAGCACCTCGTCTCGACTGGAGGTGACCGAGAGGAGATCTCCAGAGTTAAAACCTTGCTGAAGAGGTGTCAGCACATAGGCACACATCTTTAGTTTTTGAAAGGGATTTCAGGAAGTACCGCTCGCCTGATCCCTACAGGAACTGTAACATATCAGTGAGTTCTAAGCTTGTGGTGGGTCTGAAGGAAAATACAGGGAATCTGGTGAGTTCCAGACCAGAGATCCTGGAGATTGTCAGATCCTACTACTCACACCTCTTGGGGAGGAAGGAACTGAATCGAGAGAAGATATCGGCTTTCCTGGCTGAAGCTGTCCCTACATCAGGGGTAGACCCCTTACTTGGCGTTTGGGGGATGAGATTAAAGAAGAGGAAGTGAGACTGCCCACTGATGGGCTTCGACTCCAAAAATCGCCAGGTCTGGATGGCTTAACATCCTACAGGATCTTTAAGGACTCCTTGGTCTCCTTGTTGACCTGCATTTTCAATGACTGCCTCTCCTCAGGCACTCTACCAAAGTCAATGAGGAGGTCCGCTTTGATCCTTCTTTCAAAGGGTAAAGATCCATTGCACATTGAGAACTGGCATCCCGTAGCACTTCTCAATGTGGACAGAAAGATTCTGGCCAAAGTGCTTTCAGCAGGTTGGTGAAGTTTGCACGTTTTGGAGGCTCAGCACTGTTGTGTGCCAAGTCGTAGCACTTTTAGTGCTGTTCAGGGTGTCTGGGTGGGCTGTGGAGCAGGGCAGGTCTTTGGAAGGCTTTTTTGCTGTCTTTGGATCAGGTAAAGGTATTTGAGTACTTCTGGTCCACTCTCTTGAGGTATGGTCTGCCAGGCAATTGTTAGCGGACACCATGTCGCGTTTGGAGAGCCCCTGTGTGCCTAAACATTGAAGCTCCCCCACGAGTAACCCCATTTTTGAAACTAGACACCCCCAAGGAACTTATCTAGATGCATAGTGGGCACTTTGAACCCCCAGGTGCTTCATAGATTGATCCGTAAAAATGAAAAAGTACTTTTTTTTTTTTTTCACAAAAATTTTCTTTTAGCCTCAATTTTTTAATTTTCACATGGCAACAGTATAAAATGGATCCTAAAATTTGTTGAACAATTTCTCCTGAGTATACAGATACTCATATGTGGCGAAAAAACACCGTTTGGGCACACGCAGGGCTATGAAGGGAGACAAATGACATTTTGGAACACAGATTTTAATGGCATGGTTTGTGGGTTTAATGTCCTGTTTGGATAGCCCCTGATGTGCCTAAACACCGGAACCCACACAAGTGACAACATTTTGAGTTCACTGCCACAGGGAGCAGTGGTGACTCAGCGAGTGACATCACCACTCCCCGTGGTTGTCTCTGTAGATCGTCACTCACCGAGTCCTTGCGGTCAATATGATTGCAGACTCTGCAGGACGAGGACGCTTATTCTCTCCCTGCAGACTCTGGATAAAGGGTCGTGGAGGGTTATGTGGGAGTAATAAAGACGGAGTTGAGATATGTTTGTTTTTTTTCTTCTAATAAAATTATTTTTCTAAGTGTTGTGTATTATTTACTATTTACTAAGATTCCTAATGGCTGGTCTAACATTATGAATCTCTGGCTTTTAGTGCCAGCTGCCAATAATAAAGCTGGAATTAACCCCTTATTTCCCAACTTGTCACCGGCACCAGGGCAACTGGAAGAGTCTGGGTACAGCACCAGATTATGGTGCCTCTAATAAATGTGCCATTTTCTGGGGTGGCTGTAGGCTGCAATTCGCAGCATGGGGGGCCCAGAATGTTTGGGTCTGTCCATGCTGAGGATTCCAGCCCCCAGCTGCCAAGTTGTACCTGGCTGGCAACCAAAAATATGGCAAAGCTCCACATCATTGTTTTAGTTGTAGAAATCATTTGAAAAAAAAAAAATGATGTGGGCTTCGCCATTTTTTTAGATGCTAGTCAGGTACAACTTGGCAGCTACGGACTGCCACCCACTGCCAGCTGCCTAGTTGTACTTGGCTGTCAACCAAAAATACAGCGCAACCCACCAATTTTTTTTTCAATCGAATTTGGGGGGAAAAAAATGAAGTGAAGCGCTGCCATATTTTTGGTCCAAAAACTACTAGAAAAAAAGCAGCATCAAAAAACCTTACCATCAATGCCAAAAACAGAAACCAAGAGCACTACAGGATGCAGTCAGAGCCCAAATGTGAAGCAAGCCCAGCTGCAGGCTGATAAAATCACCTCTACCAGCAAGATGTGGGAGGCGACCTGCCATGCATACACTGGGCTTGCATATAGCACCATTCACACTGGTACATATGATGCAGAGTGTCTGAAAGCTACCCAACCGCTCCGCTGCCTGAGCATCGGGCCGCACAGTACGATGCTTCTGCACCACTAGATGAATGGCGCCCCTAGGGGCCCAACTGCTGGTAGAGGTGATTTATCAGCTTGCAGCTGGGCTTGCTTCACATTTGGGCTCTGACTGCATCCTGTAAGTGCTCTTGGTTTCTGATTTTGGCATTGATGGTAACGTTTTTTGATGCTGCTTTTTTTCTAGTAGTTTTTGTACAGTTTTGTTAGGACTGATGAGCATGGGATTCCGTGACGTGGATCATCAGCTTAAATGGGGCCAATACATGAACCAACATATTTTTGGTCCAGCCAGGTACAACTAGGCGGCTGGAATCCTGAGCATGGAGAGGACCAAGCGTTCTGGGCTCCCCTAGCTGCGAATTGCAGCCTGCAGTCTCCCCAGAAAATGACGCATTAATTGAAGTGACACTTTCTGGCGCTGTATCCAGACTTTTCCAGTTGCCCTGGTGGCGGTGGCAAATTGGGTAATAAAGGAGTTAATGCCAGCTTTTTTATTGGCAGCTGCACTTAAGCCCGAGATTCATAAAGTCGGGCCAATGTTAGAGCTGGCCATTAGGAATCTCTAGTAAATAGTAAAAAAACTACACTACACAGAGAAAAATCTTATTATTAGAAAAAAAAATGATGTGGCCAGGGCAAGGGGTACTTGGACACCGGGACTGATGGCGACTTGGATGGGGAGATCACAGGTGGTCAGGATCCCTGTTCCGTGCCCTGGTTATCATTTGAACAGATGGCGGGGGAAAAGGGAATATTTACAGGGGATCGTGACGCCACCTGTAGTGCCAGGTAATATGGTACCGGCGCTGCAAGCTGGCCGCTGAGGTGATGGTGGGTGCAGCAGAAAGTAGTCCAGCTCCCTTCAGGTGGAGCTATTACCTCAGGGCAGCGGTGATGGATGAGGATGAGGGAGTTGTAGGTGTTGCAGTTCTTACCTCTTGCTGAGCTGCTGGCAATGCGAGCCCTCTGGGCACCAGCAGGAAGAACAATGGAGACCAGTTCAAGTTTTACTCCACTTTACTAGGTACCGGCAGATGGTAAAATGGAACACGGTACAGTTTGGTTTACCAAGTGGATGTTGCCAGCTCAGGGTCCCCCTTATGGAGTCTCTAAGGTGTTCTCTCTCTTCATCTTTCAGGGTTAACTTCTCTCTTCCCAGTCTCTACCACCCTCGCAGAGCTCTCCCGCCAGTCCTACGGTCTGTAGCTAGTAGGCAAGGTCTGTGCCTTACCGGTTCGGACGGGGGCCCAAGTAAGCAAAGCCTCCCGCTACCGGAATTTTGGCCCTTCTCCTCTAGTGTCCTGAACCGGTTCTTATCCTGAGGGCAAGGTACCTTGTGGCGCAGTCAGCAACCCGGTTACTATGGGCCTGCAGCTCGTCGGTCTGAGGTCAGAGGTGAACCTCTGACCGCCTCGGCTTCCCGCGTTGCCGGTGTTTCCCTCAACGTGACCAGCTAGCTCCAACCAGTCCTGGCCCGTTGCCTTCTGTCCTGGGCCCCCACTTAGAGATGGGGCTTCCTCCTGTCGGCTGTGCTGTCAGGCCTGTCCTTCCTGACTGCCTTCCAGCACAGTCTGACTACTCTAAACTGCCACTCTCTCACTACATCTACCCTAGGCTCCACCCCCTTTTGGGACCTACTAAATTACCAGCCCCCCTATTATAAGTGGCCTAGTCCTAAGTGTGTGTAAGCACAGACTCCACAGGTTAAACCCTGAACGGACAACTTACAGGGAAAACACATTTAATGTCACAGTGTAGTACTTCCCTGTGGCGCCTAGCCAAAGGGGCGCCACAAAAACACAAACAAAATTCAGACTCTATATTTATTACACCCACATACCCTCTGTTGTAGTCCAAAACGATGGTCCCACGACACTTGATTGCCTCTGCTACATCCAGAGACAGCAGCAAGGAATCAAGCTTCCTCTTGTTGTAGTCTCTGGGGTCATGGTGATTGTGTACTGTATGGCAAAGATCTGCCATACAGTGCACAATCACCGTGACCCCAGAGACTACAACAAGAGGACACTTGATCCCTTGCTGTAGTCTGTTGTCATAGTGATGGTGCACTGTATGGCAATGATCTACCACAGACTACAGCAAGGGATCAAGTGTCCTCTTGTAGTCTATTGTCGTAGTGATGGTGCACTGTATGACAGATCATTGCCACACAGTTCACCATCACTGTGAAAAACCTAAATCACATGATCTCTGAGGCTTGGGTCAGCTGACCGGACAGTGTCATGGCAACGTCGTGTTACCAAGGTGATCGTCTCATCGTGATTACATTATGATGAGCCAATCACCACCGGGGGAAAGGTGAGTGACTTTGCACTTCCTCTCCCCGGACCCCAAGTGCTGTGATCGTAAGATCACAGCACTTAGGGGGTGACAGAGTCCTGGAAGCATGGTGGCGGTGTAGGGCACATGTGCCCGCCTGCTTCTTCCCGCGCTTCTGTGCAGCCTGATCTCCCTGCACGGGCACCAGGCTGCAGAGAAGCGATCTGACAGCTCGTGCACAGTGATCCGCTATGTGATCACTGTGTCCAACTGTCAGATCGCTCCTGTGCAGCCTCGTATCCATGCAGGGAGATCGGGTTGCACAGAAGTGCGGGCAGAAGCAGGCAGTGGGCGGGCACAGTGCCCTGCACTGCCGCCATAATGCTTCAGCTGAATGGGAGAGATCATTAAATCACTCCCCATCAGCATAGAGGGGACGATACCAGCCCCCTCTGGCGCTCCAGCCTATGAAAGGGGCTATGACAGCCCCTTCCATAGCTGGATAGGAGGATCACTGTGATTGACTATTCAAACAGCCAATCACAGTGATCATGGGGGTGGGGTGGGGAATCCACCCCCTCCCCGACATGAAGCTCCGGTGCTCCGTGTTAAGAATCACAGAACACCCGTAACCACCATGACATTGTGGGACGTCACAGGTCGGGAAGGCACCGACTTCTAGGACGTCCCACAATGTAATAGGTCGGGAAGGGATTAAATTTGGTTGGTGATCTGAAACATTTATATGTGACAAACATGCAAAGAAATCAGGGCGGGGCAAACACTTTCACACCACTGTATATACAGGGCACAATACCATTCTCCTATGCTGTATATTAAGTGTAATTATCAGTATCTGCTTTTATTCTGGATGTTATGGGGTGTGGCCTTTATGGGGGCATGGTAAAATGTCTAAAAATATTGGACTTTCCGTGAATTTCTGTCCAATTGTCCAGAAAAAAAAAGTTTGAATGATGGGTTGGCAATGCTGACTCATACACACGTGCCATGTATAAAGGCGCCCCCGAATTCAAAATTCCTCAAAACAACATGTTATGTAACATTTTATTTTTTAAATAATGTAACAACAAGGCTGCTTCCTTTTAAAATCAAGATTATCACTCCAGGAAGATGAAGAGACCATAGAAACCCAAGGTCTCGCCACATCATGTACTTTTCTTAGAATTTGACAATAAAAAGGCTTCACTTTGTATATGTTCTTATGCTTTGAAAGAGCCGATATCCAAATAAAACATTTATCAAATTTTGAACATGAAAATACCTTTTTCTCATGTGTGAATTTTCTCATGTGCAATAAGATTTGATTTAGCTGCAAAGCATTTCCCACATTGTGGACATGAATATGGCTTCTCCCCTGAGTGAATTTTCCCATGTGCAATAAGATTTGATTTAACTGAAAAGCATTTCTGACATTCTGCACATGAATATGGCTTCTCTCCCGTGTGAGTTCTCGAATGTGTAACAAGAGTTGATTTCTGTGCAAAACATTTCCCACATTCTGCACATGAATATGGCTTCTCTCCTGTGTGAATTCTCTCGTGTGTAACAAGAGTTGATTTATCTGTAAAACATTTCCCACATTGTGCACATGAAAATGGCTTATTTCTTGTAGGAGCTCTTTTATCATCCACATTTTTTCTGGGACTCTGACTTTGCTTAACAGTCTGTGAAGAATTTGGAGACAATAATTCATTAAAATCATCAGATGACAGAACTTTGCTTTGATCGGCTGGGGATATATTGGAGACATCGTCATGCTGTTCACATGTATCCTGAGTGACACTACGATCGTCTGCTTTACATTCTGAAGATATCAGACGTCCTGCGAAACTCCTGGTACATTCATCTGCCAAGAATAAAACAGATATTTTTGAATTATTATTATTTATTTATAGAGCACCATTGATTCCATGGTACAATGTAACCTGAAAAATATTTAGGCATATGTAATAAATTAAAAATATAAAAATCTGATACAAAATACAAGGTACATAGTAAAACTATATTATTATCTGATTTCCTGGGACAAAGATTGTATAAACAATCAATTCTAGTAATGTTCATTACACATATTGCCCAGTGTGGCATCATTCTACTACTACTGAGTGATATAGTTATGGTATCCTGGTACCATTTCTACTACTGCTGAGTGATATAGTATATGGTGTCCTGGTACCATTCTACTACTGCTGAGTGATATAGTTATGGTGTCCTGGTTGCCATTCTACTACTGCTGAGTGATATAGTTGTGGTATCCTGGTACCATTCTACTACTACTGAGTGATATAGTTGTGGTATCCTGGTCCCATTCTACTACTACTGAGTGATATAGTTGTGGTTCCGAGTACCATTCTCCTACTGCTGAGTGATATAGTTGTGGTGTCCTGTATCATTCTACTACTGCTGATGATATAGTTGTGGTGTCCTGGTACCATTTCCTACTGCAGAGTGATGTAGTTGTGGTATTCCTGGTACCATTCTACTACTACTGAGTGATAGTTATGGTATCCTGGTACCATTCAACTACTGCTGAGTGATATAGTTGTGGCAAAATAACTGCCCATGAATTGAAGAAAATCAAGGGTGAAGCTGCCAAGATGCCATTTGCCACCAGTTTTGTCATATTACAGAGCTGCAACGTTACTGGAGTGTCAAAAAGCACAAGGTGTGCTATACTCAGGGACATGGCCAAGGTAAGGAAGGCTGAAAAAAGACCACCTTTGAACAAGAAAAATAAGATAAAATGTCAAGACTGGGCCAAGAAATATCTTAAAGCGAACCTGTCACCCCCTCCAAGGCATGTCCACCTTGTGCACACTAAGGCTGCATTCTGACAATGTGGCTATAGTATATATGCTCCCTTTATTGTATGAAATAAACACTTAGATCAAATCTGTGAAAAACCTGAAGTAAGACCGGGAGGCGGGCTTTTCCAGTGTCTCCCTCCAGCCCCACTGTTGGCAAGTCAGACCTCCTTGCTGCATTCTGCGCCGCCTCCTCTTCAAATCCTGCGCAGTGCCTCCTGTTGACGGGCATGCGCCGTGCGCGCTGTCCGTCAACCTCCTGTATCACGCCTAACGTTTTCGCGCCTGCGTGGTGTGCCTGCTTTGCATTGTGTTATTCAGTATTCACACTGCGGGGCAGCCAATCCAGCGCGTGCGCAATTGTCATGGCTTGGCTTGTCCCCACCTACCACTGCCTCTCTCCTCCCAACCGCAAAACGCCAGGTCCTCAAATCCAAAGTGAAAATGAGGACCCGGCACAGAGGAGAGAGGCAGAAAACACCGGATCTCTGCCAGGTGCTGTGTCCTCACTTTCACTTTGGATTTAGGGACCCGGCGTTTTGCGTGGGAAGGAGAGAGGCAGTGGGAGGTGGGGACAGGCCAAGCCATGACAATTGCGCACGTGCTGGATTGGCCGCCCCGCAGTGTGAATACTGAATAACACAATGGGGGCAGGCACACCACGCAGACGCAAAAACGTTAGGCACGATACAGGAGGTTGACGGACAGCGCGTAAGGCGCATGCCCGTCAACAGGAGGCACTACGCAGGCGCAGGATTTGAAGAGGAGGCGGCGCAGAATTCAGCAAAGAGTGTTGACTGACAACAGAGGGGCTGGAGGGAGACGCTGGAAAAGCCCGCCTCCCGGTCTTAGATCAAATCTGTAACAAACCTGATGTGTTTATTTCATACAATAAAGGGAGCATATATACTATAGCCACATTGTCAGAATGCAGCCTTAGTGCTGCACAAGGTGGATATTTTAGGTTTACATGCCTGGTAGGGGCGACAGGTTCGCTTTAAGATTGATTCTTCAAAGGTTTTATGGACTGATTAAATGAGAGTGACTGTTGGTGAGCCAGATGGATGGGCCAGAGGCTGGATCAGTAAATGGCAGAGAGCTCCACTCCAACTCAGTCGCCAGCAAGATGAAGGTGGGGTACTGGTATGGGCTGGTATCATCAAATATGAACTTGTGGGATCTTTTTGGGTTGAGGATGGAGTGAAGCTCAACTCCTGGACCCACTGCCAGTTTCTGGAAGACAACTTCTTCAAGCATTGGTACAGGAAGAAGTCGGTATTATTCAAGAAAAATATAATTTTCATGCAGGACAATGCTCCATCACATGCATCCAACTACTCCACAGTGTGGCTGGCCCGTAAAGGTCTAAAAGAAGAAAAAATAATGGCATGGCCCCCTTGTTCACCTGATCTGAACCCCATAGAGAACCTGTGGTCCCTCCTAAAATGTGAGATCTACAGGGAGGGAAAACAGCACACCTCTGGGAACAGTGTCTGGGAGGGAAAACAGTACACCTCTGGGGACAGTGTCTGGGAGGCTGTGGTGGCTGCTGCACGCAATGTTGATCGTTATCAGATCAAGCAACTGAAGGCTGATGAGTGTCATCATAAAGAAAGGCGGCTAAATTGTTCACTAATTTTTTGGGGTTTTGTGTTTGCATGTCAGAAATGTTTATTCTAAATTTTGTGCAGTTATATTAGTTTACCTGGTGAAAATAAACAAGTGAGATGGGAATATACCGGTATTTGGTTTTTATTAAGTTGCCTAATAATTCAGATATTTATGAGTCTTTTGGGTGATTGAGAACATAGTTGTTGATCAATAATAAAAATAATCCTCTAAAATACAACTTGCCTAATAATTCTGCACACAGTATAGTTGTGGTGCGGCCGTAGATGTGTTCCAGAATTCCTGTGGGCGCTGTGAGTTAGGAGATGTATAATGCATTGTATGTGCGGACACTGAGGACTGATAAATGTGCATTGCGCTATGTACTGTGCTGCCCTCTACTGGCTGATGTGTGAATATGAACATTAGGTCTTCAGTCTCCTCACCACAAGCTGCCATAGACCCCGTGGGAGAAGCCTCCGCACTCAGTGCTGACACCTCCTGTTCGCTGCTACTAACCAGTCCAGTACAGGGAGTGGGAGGAAGCACTACTACTCCCAGCATCTATTCCAGTCTATGCTGAGGAGAGATCTTTCTTCATATAGTCGCCTCCACAAAGGAGTGAAGCTTCTTATAGTCAGGTGAGATAAAGCTGAACAGGGTTTCTCCTCTATACTGGCTCCAGCAGGATCCAGGACAACGTGATTTCCATATAAAAAACTTTTTCCTTCTTACCTCATAAATAGGGAACAGTAGAGCCTATAACTGTGGGTCCCTCCATACTACCAGTGTGTCCCCCAGGAGCCGACCCCTGAAGGGCCCTCCATTCTACTAGTGTATCTCCCAGGAGCCGACCCCTGAAGGGCCCTCCATACTACTAGTGTATCTCCCAGGAGCCGACCCCTGAAGGACCCTCCATCAGTGAAGCTTTACCTGGACTGGACAGACCATTTTCTCCAATAGTAAGTGATGGGATCTGTGCTCCCCCGAGACCCCGAAACTGCGGCTAATTGTTGCAATTCTGACCAGTGTCACTTTATGGGGTGATATCTATGGAACGCTGTAATGGATCCCAGTGATTCTGACAGTTTTTTCATGACACATGATATTTCATGTTAGTGGCAAATTTAGGACGCTATTTTTTGAGTTTGTGAAAAAAATAGAAAATTTGGCTAAAAATGTGCAAATTTTGCAATTTTTTAACTTTGAATTTTTCTGCCCTTAAACCAGAGTTCTGTCACCCAAAATCGGTAATATACATTTCCCACATGTCGACTTTACATCAGCAGTACTTTTAAACTTTTTTTTCTTAGGGCGTTATAAGAGTTAAATGTTTATTAGCAATTTCTCCATTTGCAGAGCTCAGAAAAGCAGAATCCCGCTCATGTGGCCCTGATGGGGAAATTACAACTCTCTGGGAAATTATCCCCAAGTGCAGTGATGATTTTGACTCCATGGGTGTTTTTCAGAAACAAGCAGGGCCGCACCGTCCATTGGACAGTGTGAGCCCTGAGTCCAGAGCGGCAGCAGCCAGGGGGAGCGGAATCAGAGAAGGGGGCGGCGCCACCAACATCAGCGGCCGGCCTCAGGAGAGACAGACGCTTTCCCCGGCAATAGCGGTAAGAGGGCGCGCTGTGGCACTGTAGGCTGCAGGGGCGGCGGGGCCGAGATCCGCCAGCACCCCCCCGGACCGCAACAAGGGCTGCAGGGGCGGCGGGGCCGGGATCCGCCAGCACCCCCCAACTCCCCCCCAGGCCTCCAATCGGCTCAGACGGCAGGGTGGCTAGATGCACCCCTGGAAACAAGCAGCAATGGATGTTGCTTAATGAAAATTGCAAATAAGCCATTGTGGTGCCCAGTACATTGTACATTGGCCCGTACATTGTGCCCAGCTTGTGTTTCTGGAGACACACACCATGTAAATTAAGTGGCTCACCTCACTACAATAATGCCAAACATGGACGCTGAATGTGGTTTAGGCACACTGTGGGGCTCAGAGGGAAGGGGGCATTTCAATTTGGGAGTGTAGGTTCAGCTGGTTTTCTTTTTAGGGACAAGGAGCTATATTGCCTTTCCAGAGCCTTTGTATTACCAGTAATGTGGAAGCCTATATTTCCATTGATAGATGAGGTCTGAATGAGGACTTGTTTGTGGATTGAGTTGAAGCTTTTATTGGGAACATTTTCCATAATATTTAGGATCACATTTATCCTATGCTCTACCCTGAGCCCTTAAATTGTTGAGGGTCTCAGTTCAATCACAAGTCCACCAGCCACTCCTAATTATATATATATATATATATATAGGCAATTATGCACGTCTGCACTATCGCAAGTAAATGATACGGACACCAGAGCCGTTTCAAGCCTTACTCATGCCTACGCCAGACGAGATTAAACACTGCGCAAGCGTTTATTGAAACACACATTTTTATACAGAAAGAAAAAGGCGTGTTAGAATTCTGGAACTTTCTACAAAGTGATCATCTCCTAATTGGTCAATTCTTATCAAATTATTCTAATATCTAAATTCCTCCCTTAATGGGTTGGCTTATATCTCAGATATATTTATGAAGCGTGGGCACCATCTAGTGTATAACAGACAGCATGACAACATGACATTTCCAAATTACAATATATATTATTTTAGAGAAGAGTTGTGATATTTTTAACCCTATATAAACATTTCATGTCTCTGCATCCTCAACAAAATCATAGTTATATCTAAATTTGTAAATTAAGCCATTTAAATGAAACCCCTCAGGGATCTATTCACTACAACGCGGCAGCAGAGTTACTCTGGACTCTGTCTGGCCTCTATTCAGCATTGTCCTTTTCAGAAGTGCACAAAGATGGTTGATCGCGCTCTTATACACCACTAAAAAGATGGACACCGCTGGATCATAGGCAGACACAATCCAAAATGACTCCTGTTGCCTCATTATAGGGAATCCTGTGTCAGAGGTTTTGTCAATCACATATTTTAGAGATTTACATGTATATCCTAATGTAAGCACTCAGCGTAGAGCATAGGATAAATGCGAGCTGGGCCAGACTGCGATCTTTAGTAGAAAGAATGAATATTGCAGCCACAGGTCAAGAATTCGTCTGATTTATTTTTACACCGTTCACCTTGTGGTATAAGTGATTAGACGGTTTTATTCTTGGAGTTGGTACAATTACAGCGATATCCAGATGTATGTTTATTTATATTCGGCCACTATCACACACTTAAAACAAATAAAAAAAAGGTTTTGCATTGACATACTTTGAGAGCTATAATTGCTGCCGTCAATCATGTGAGGGCTTGTTTTTGAAGGACAAGTTGACTATTTATGGTACCATTTTTGGATTCCAATTTTTGGGAGGTAGAATGAACATGTTGACTGTTTGGTAAAATTGTTATACGAATACAGCGATACCACATTTATATCATTTGTTTATGTTTTGCTGCTTTTACACACTAAAACCATTTTAATAGAAAAAAATGTTTTTTGCATCACCTTATTCTCAGAGCTATAGCTGCTTTATTTTTTCACTGATGGAGCTGTGTGGTGGTTTGTTGTTTGCAAGTCAAGATGACATTATCAGCAATTCCATTTTTATTTATGGTCAACTTTTTACTTGCATTTTGTTACTTTTATTGGTGGTATGATGAAAAAGCATAGCTTTTTGACTCATTTTCAATTTAATTTAATTTTATTTATTATTTTGATGCTGTTCACTGAAGGCGTTAACTAGTGTGACAGCGTTATGGAGCAGATCTTTCCAGACTCAGCAATACCAATATTGTATTTTATTTTTTTATTTTTTTTTACATAAAAGTATTTTTTATGCATAATTTGTATATGTTTTTTTAAGATTTTTACATTTTTTTTTGACTTTATTTTTTTTTAAACTTATTGACTAATGTATACAGGAGTGCCCCCCAGGGGTCCTATATACTACCTGCATAAGTGCAATATCCTGCTATTGACAATCGTTCTAGACCTGAGGGAAGCTTGTAGGGGTCCAGCAGCCTCAACCGTGAATCCCATCTGTTGCCGGAACTATTCCATGCCCTGCAATATCTGACACCATCCGTTGCCACCCAGTAAGCGTCAAACTATTATTACCAGTCTTATATTATACAGGAAAAATTACTGGGTGTTCTCACATCCCAAATTAAGCAGTGCTCAACTATAAAAAAAATTACAGGATGATCCTTATGATATAAGAAAAATATCACTGTTGTTGGGCCATTCTCTCTGTGTAAAAAGGATGAGCTGCACTATATTAAAATACAAAGGGGAAATCCTTTCATATAATGAACAAACAATTCACTCGTGACTACTGAGCACTGCCGTAAAATAGCGAGAGATTATATTTCAATAAGGCGTTTTTCATACCCAACACATAAATTATAGGAAACTGACTCAATAGCATGTAAAGATGTCAATAACTCATCCTTAGAATAGACCACCAATATCAGATCATGTAAGGTCAAACACTCAGCACACGGATCAGCTGTTACCAGCTCTGGCAGCAGCCAGATGTAATCCATATACAGAGCAGAGCCACGCAGAGCTGGAAATATTTGTATTTAATTCCATAAGACAACACTGCACATCACTAAAAGATCCCCTCCCACAGTGAGGCTGGTGGGGAGCAGCATTGTGCATCACTAAAAGATCCCCCTCCCACAGTGAGCATCGTGGAGGCAGCATTGTGCATTTGGAGGACCTGTTAGTAGGCATGAACTGGAATTTAGTCAAGAGCATTGTGCACATACAAAGATCCATCCACAGTGATGCAGGGAGCAGCATTGTGCATCACTAAAATCCCCCTCCCACACGTGCAAGCATCGGTGTGAGGCAGCATTGTGCTTTGGCTGTTTTTTTTTTCAGCTGATGGGGCTTACTCAGACCTTCAATTGTGAACATTTCAATATCATCACTTTGTATGCAAACTTTCAACATAAAATCTCTGTCCAACTGATCCAACCGTAAATGAGGAGACATGACTATTCTCTACTTTATTTGAGGTAAGTCTCACTATGCGTTTACCTGCAGGACCTTCTCTGTAACAGCAATCACCTAAGTCACAGCAGGGACTTACCATATATCAGCAGGGCATCCTCTGACACCACTCATCACCCCACACAGCACCGACGTCCTCCATTATATCGCTGATTAAATTCTTCAGATCTTTACCATTTAGAGCTGTGAAAGAAATAAAGAAAGTCACAGAGGGGGAAGAAGGAGCCAAAGTCACAGAGGGGAAGAAGGAGCCAAAGTCACAGAGGGGGAGAAGGAGCCAAAGTCACAGAGGGGAAGAAGGAGCCAAAGTCACAGAGGGGGAAGAAGGAGCCAAAGTCACAGAGGGGGAAGAAGGAGCCAAAGTCACAGAGGGGGAAGAAGGAGCAAAAGTCACAAGGGGGAAGAAGGAGCCAAAGTCACAGAGGGGGAAGAAGGAGCCAAAGTCACAGAGGGGGAAGAAGGAGCCAAAGTCACAGAGGGGGAAGAAGGAGCCAAAGTCACAGAGGGGGAAGAAGGAGCCAAAGTCACAGAGGGGGAAGAAGGAGCCAAAGTCACAGAGGGGGAAGAAGGAGCAAAAGTCACAGAGGGGAAGAAGGAGCAAAAGTCACAGAGGGGAAGAAGGAGCAAAAGTCACAGAGGGGAAGAGCAAAAGTCACAGAGGGGAAGAAGGAGCAAAAGTCACAGAGGGGAAGAAGGAGCAAAAGTCACAGAGGGGAAGAAGGAGCAAAAGTCACAGAGGGAAGAAGGAGCAAAAGTCACAGAGGGGAAGAAGGAGCAAAAGTCACAGAGGAGAAAGGAGAAAAGTCAGAGGGAAAAATATATATTAATAAATAATAATAAATCTTTATATAGCGCCAACATATTCGCAGCGCTTTACAATACAGTAGTTTGTTTACAAGCGGTCATAGGTCACAATAAAAAAATATCCATACAGTAAGTAAAGTCCTGAATCAATGTAAAAAATCCAATACACTAAGCAGACAATCTAAAAGTACAATAATTAAAGCAGAGAAAGTGTAAAAAAATAAAGCAGAGAAACAATGTAAAAAATACAGTACAGTAATTAGAACAATACAATGAGCATAGAATCAATGTGAAAAGTACAATACAATAATTAAGGCAAAACTAAAGGTGACCCTGCTCAAAAGAGCTTACAATCTGTAACGGGATTGGGATACACAAGGTACAGGGGCTTATTACAGTGATGGTCCAGGCATCTTGAGGAAGAGGGGGATAGAAATAAAGTTACATGAATGGTCACCAGACAATCTCTGTAGAGCTTTTGGGTTTGGTGAAGAAGAGATTATGTCCAGAGCAGAGAGATGGTACTGTATATAGCCCATTTACTAAGGACTTCTATAACAAAGCATGATAGACCGCCTTAAAAATATGTGTTTTTAGGGAGCGTCTGAAGCTGTGCAAGTTGTGGATAGTCCTGATTTCTTTGGGTAGAGCATTCCAGATTATTGGTGCAGCTCAGGAGAAGTCTTGGAGCCGGGAGTGGGAGGATCGGATTAGCGCAGATTTTAGTCGAAAGTCATTTGTAGAACATAGAGAACGGGCTGGGTGATAGACAGAGATGAGGGAGGAGATGTAGGAAGGTGCTGCACCATGAATAGCTTTGTGGGTGAGAACAAGCAATTTGAATTGGATCTTGTAGTGTACGGGCACTCAATGCAGTGACTGGCACAGAGCAGAGGCGTCTGAGTAAGGATTGGCCAGATGGGTGATCCTGGCTGCTGCATTAAGGATGGACTGGATAGGGGAAAGTTTAGAGAGGGGGAGGCCGATTAGTGGAGAATTGCAGTAGTCAAGGTGGGAATGGATTAGGGCCACCGTGAGGGTTTTAGTTGTTTCCATGGTAAGAAAGGGGCGGACTGTAGAAATGTTCTTCAGGTGTAAGCGACAAGAACGGACGAGAGATTTTGTATAGAGTGCCGCACACTGTGAGAGAGATGTCAGGTTTAGGGAGGTTGGCAGAGGGTGGGAGCAGAAGTTCAGTTTTGGAAAGGTTGAGTTTCAAATTGAGAGCGGACATGATATTGGAAACTGCATCTAGACAGTCATTGGCGTTCTTTAATACCACAGGGGTAAGGTCAGGGGCTGAAGTGTAAAGAGAAAGGTGGTCCTACAAAGTGCTGACTCAGGGGGCTGAATACTAATGCAAGACAGGTAAAGGTGGTCCTACAAAGTGCTGACTCAAGAGGTGAGTACTAATACAAGACAGAGAAAGGTGGTCCTACAAAGTGCTGAATCAGGGCGCTGAATACTAATACAAGACAGAGAAAGGTGGTCCTACAAAGTGCTGCATCAGGGGGCTGAATACTAATACAAGACAGAGAAAGGTGGTCCTACAAAGTACTGACTCAGGTGCTGAATACTAATACAAGACAGAGGAAGGTGGTCCTACAAAGTGCTGACTCAGGGGGTGAATACCAATACAAGACAGAGAAAGGTGGTCCTACAAAGTGCTGACTCAGGGGCTGAATACCAATAAAAGACAGAGAAAGGTGGTCCTACAAAGTGCTGACTCAGGGGCTGAATACTAATACAAGACAGAGAAAGGTGGTCCTACAAAGTGCTGACTCAGGGGGCTGAATACTAATACAAGACAGAGAAAGGTGGTCCTACAAAGTGCTGACTCAAGGGCGGTGAATACTAATGCATCACATAGAGGACAGCAGATATGTGCTCCGGGGTGTCCCCACCATTGATGAAGGGTCGAGAGGTGGGACAATCCACCTTGTGACCACACTGAGGGCATAAATCACCAATACACACAGATGGGTGGAGTCAATACTGATCACGCCCACACATGACATCACCAGTCTGTCATGTGACTCCTGTCAGTAACCCAGGCAGTGTGCGCTCATTGGGCGCCTGACACAGCAGCCGTCATATTGGATAAGGGATAACTGCCATAAACCTGTAATAGTGCTGCAATAATATGATCACATAGAGGCAATAAAGCCACAAACAAGATAAAAGAGCCAAAGTCACATGACTGTAAATAACAGCTCCAGGAGACTGAGAATAAGTGTTATCCCTGGAAGGAGGCATCCCAGAGAATGTCCCTATACCAGACATGAAGAAGAGCCAGCAGGGGCCAAAATGAGTCACATCTGGAGTCACAGGGGCCAAAAAGGGGCCACAAATCTTCCATTTCCACAGTCCCAAGCCAGCCCCCTCCAGGGACACAAGCCAGCCCCCTCCCAGGGACACAAGCCAGCCCCCCTCCCAGGGACACAAGCCAGCCCCCCTCCCAGGGACACAAGGCAGCCCCCCTCCCTGAGACACAAGGCAGTCCCCCTCCCTGAGACACAAGGCAGCCCCCTCCCTGAGACACAAGCAGTCCCCCTCCTGAAACACAAGGCAGCCCCCTCCCTGAGACACAAGGCAGCCCCCTCCCTGAGGAACAAGGCAGCCCCCTCCTGAGACACAAGGCAGCCCCCTCCCCGAGACACAAGGCAGCCCCCTCCTGAGACACAAGGCAGCCCCCCTCCCTGAGACACAAGGCAGCCCCCTCCCTGAGACACAATGCAGCCCCCTCCCCAACACACGGGAAAAGCCACAAATATGGGGAGAACAGGAGACACAGCTCAGTACACAGTATCACACAGAATAGGATTAGGTACACCTCAGTAGACAACATTTTGCAGGGTAGGATTAGATACCCAGCCCAGCAGACAGTATGACACAGGAAAGGACTACATAAACAGCTCAGCAGACAGTATCAGAAAGGACAGGATCCCAAGGGGGGACTTCCCCGTCCGCCTGGGGTTCTTACCGCCTGATCCCCGCTTCTATTATAATCACCTCCGTGAACTTAAAAATTAATGTGCAATCATTTTTTTAAAGAAACCGCCAAGTCATGCCCACCATCGGAAAAATACGCGCTCACCCTGCAACGTCCGGCTGCTCTTTGTAAGACCTGTTTGTGACATCCGTGTCGCTGTGTGGAGCAGATGCGTGTCCGTGTGCTCCACATGGCGACGTCCATTTTCAGCAGAAGCACAGACCCATTCAGGGCATACTTTTACAACAAACGGCTGGGAGCGCCTTACAGCAATGAAGGGCGGAGCATACAGAGGGGGCGTTATATTCAGGCCACAGTGGGTGGAGGAGATGGTGTTCAATGGGCGTGGCTAAATGCCTAAAATTGATGAACGTATTCTCAATTTTTGGAGGGCGTGACTGAGCTGCTGCTCCTGTGCGGGGGGTGGAACTGGTCCCATACAGTGGGGATGTTCATTAAGGAAATAACGATTATTTTTACAATCCACGTGGGCATAGAGTCGATTATAATAGAAGCAGGGGTCTGGGGTAAGGCCCCCCAGATGGAGGGGTGCAGGGGGGAAGCGAAGCCCCACCTTGCATAATTTACTTTTCTAAAGGGCTGCATAATTTAATATTGAGTAGATGATGCAGGGGGGCTTCGCCTCCCCCTCCCGGTCTGGCATTCTTACCCCCAGACCTCCGCTTCTATTATAATCAGCTCGATGCCCACGTACATGGTAAAGTGATAGATATTTCCGTAGTGAACATTCCCACTGTATGGACCAGCTCCGCCCACACACAGGGGCAGCAGCTCAGTCACGCCCTCTAACAATTGAGAATATGCCCATGCATTTTGGCCGTTTAGCCACGCCCATTGAACACCTCCTCCTTCACCCACTGTGACCTGTGGATGACAGCCCCTCTGTAAACTCCACCCCCTATTACTGCAAGGCACTCCCACCCGTCTGTTGTAAAAGTATGCCCCCATTCAGGTCAATGGGTCTGTGCAAAAATGTTCCGCACACGGATGTGACTTACCCAGCACAGGGTAATCAGATCTCAGGCGCAGGCTGGAGGTCACGGATGGCGGTGTCTGAGGCTGTGGTCCTGGTGGTCAAGGTAAAATGGAGAAAAATAAAATAATAAAAATAAAGAATTGTTCGTGACGCCACCTGTAGGTCCTGGTGATGGCACCAGCGCTGCGGGAACCTCTGGGGTGATGGACGGCAGCCAGATAGAATAACCCTCTAAAGGTAGGGCGATGTCCCCGGGGTATTAGAAGTAGGAACGGAGGAGTACGGTAGCACAGTCACTGTGGAGCAAGGCAGGTTAAAGCACAATTCGTGAAAGGAATCACTGACACATTGTTCGCTCTGAATGGGTTCTTTACTCCAGTATTCTGCAGACATACAAGGTAATGCAGTTCTCTTTGCAGAGTAGTGGACCGGGTGGTTCTGGCAGTGAGCAGTGTCCCTCTGAAGCTCCACTGGTGTTCCCTCTCTCTCACGCGCTCTGTCCCTGCTCTGCTGTTCTGCACGGATCCCGCTTGTTTGGACCAGACCTGTCGAGTGTTATGGGATCCCCTTATCTCTCCAAGAGGACCCAACTCAGTCTAGCGCTTCTGGTGGGGACCGTGCTGGTTGTAGTGCGGTTGGATCGTGCTCCTAAAAAGACATCGATCACTCTGGGTTTGTGGTTCAGGGGTTGTAGCCGGCTGGACCACTTCGGAGCCGGTACTCCGGTTTGGACTGGGCTAGGGTATTTGGTTACCCTTTTTTGTCTTGGCCCCTTTCTCTTCTGGGCCACCTGGTTGAGATGCCCTCCCTGTTAGCTTCCCTTCTGCTCCTCTGCAGCTCTGCTGTTCTGCTGCTTCCTGTTACTGTCTCTTCAGCAGACCTTCTACTTTCAGCTAACTCTTCTCCTAACTCCTTGCTGCTTTCCCCACTTGCTTTATAACCTAGCTTCTCCTCCCACCGGGAACCGGTTACCCTTATAACGGGCAGTCTGATTGGTCCCCTGTCACTAGGTGTTGTATGTGGTGCTAGAGCCTCAGACTTATTCTACTCATTACCAAAACAAAGCATACTGCACCTTCAGTCAGGGGTGCAGTACCCTTTTGTAGCGCGCTCTTAGCGGGGCGCTACAGATGTCATCCATGTGACATCCGTGTGCACGGACCAGAACCAAAATTTGTAAGTTAAAAAACAAAGAATTTCCTCCTCCCCTCCTTTCAGCGCCGTCTGCTCCTCTCATTTCAGGGGCCGCTCATAATGGTGGGTTTACACGCCCCGATATCGGCCCGATATCGGAGCCAACGACGCGGGAGCGCGCTTTTTGAGCGCGCTTTTCCCGCCATCGCATCGCCGCTTTAGACAGCCCGATATCGGGATACAACGTCCCGACGATGTGTACGCCCCCCCAACCCAGGAACGACCAGTTAACATGGGAGTGAATGGGTGACGTGGGCGTACACATTGTAGTTGGGCTGTCACACGGGACGATGCGGCTACAACGGCCATCCGATATCGGGCGGTTGAATAGCACGCTCATTCAACCCCGATATCGTTTTGGCATCGTTCCAGCATCGCATTGTACGTTCAAACCGTACAACGCACGAACGATATCGGGTCCAACTCCCGAACCACGTGACTTTTGGTCGGAGTTGGGTCTTAGTTGGATGCCGATATCGCGACGTGTAAACCCACCATTAGTCTCATCTAAGATTCATATAATCAAACAGAAAGGACGGCACTCAACGAATACTTTTTCAGGTGTCGCTTTATTCAAGCTTGCAGAGTTACATGGTGCAGGGAGGGGGTGGCTGAGCGGACAACGGCAATCTAATATTCACTGCTCTCAAGGTACCGTCACACGCGGCAAATTTACTAGCAATTTCACTGTCAATTTGCTGTTTGCAGTGAAATCATGGACACATTGTTACATTTGTACACGGCAACAAAACAGAACAATGTGTCCATGATTTCACTGCAACCAGCAAATTGACAGTGAAATTGCGGTGTGTGACGGTACCTTCACAGCTGCAGCGGCCCTAGAGGAGTGAGGAGCAGGAGAGAAATAGTGGCGCTGGAGGGAGGGGAGTATGAAATGACAGGCCGTCCGTGTGCTTTCTCGATGCATGACACACGGAAGCACCACCCCCAAAAATGGCCTGTCTCACACGTGCCTGTTTTGCATGGATGTGTGAAACAGGCCTAAAGGTACGGTTACACGGCACGACTTTGTTGTGATGTCGGGAACGATCTTGTGCGCGCAGCATTTCTTGGCAGCTGTTCAAGATCGCTGGTGAGATGTCACATGTCTAGATATCGTGGATAACTCACCGAGCTGTAGTGAGCAGGTATCGTTCACAAACACCGCGAATGATCCCTGCTCATTGCTGTGAATGGGCGAAGTCGTCCATGACAGAGTTATCGCAGTGTCACACAGAACGAGGCAGCAGGTTGCTGGAGTTGAAGTTCACAGGTTTATCAACATGTTGGAAAACCTGTCAACTCCGACCTGACCAACTATCGTTGTTGAATCGTTCATTTACACGCAATGACACAATAACGATGTCGCAATGACGCCCTTTTGAACGATGTTGAGCCGTGTAACGGTACCTTAACAGTATACGGCCAATGCTATAGACAAACACATGAGAGCACATACAGAATTAGAAGTTGGTCTAGTTCCACCAGTGTAACATTGTGTTCAGGCTGCATGAAGCTGATGCCACGTCACATTGGCCTTTCAGTGCCTCCACTGCCGCAGCCACAAAACACCAGCAGGGCGGCGACATGGTGCCCACATCCTCCATACTGCGAGGCTGAGTCCTCCTGACTCCAGACCACACCACCCCACAGATACAAAACCACAGCAACAATGGCCGACACACTGCACCAAACACCCAGAGAAAGAGACTGGAAAACAACTCACCTTCTACCAGCTCTCAGGATGTGACTGACAGCAAACATAGGCCGGAGCCTCCTGCAGTCTCCAGCTATAGACAATGCACCAAGTGGGAGGAGCCCAGGACAAATGGGAGTAGCGCGGGGCCAATGGGAGGAGCGCAATTCTGTATGTGCTCACATGTGCGTCTCTGCAGTGTTGGTATTTTCCATGTCGCTGTGTTGCATTACTTTGCTCCACGCTCCTCCCATTTGCCCTGCACTCCTCCCATTTGCCCTGCGCTCCTCCCATTTGCCGCATTGTCTGTCTATAGCTGGAGACTGCAGGAGGCTCCGGCCTATGTTTGCTGTCAGTCACATCCTTAGAGCTGGTGGAAGGTGAGTTGTTATCCAGCTTCTCTCTCTGGGTGTTTGGTGCAGTGTGTCGGCCATTGTTGCTGTGGTTTTGCATCTGCGGGGTGGTGTGGTCTGGAGTCATGAGGACTCAGCCTCAGGCCTCTTTCGCACTTCCGTGTCACCACAGACGTGTGAAACAAGGCCGTTTGGGGGCGGGCGTGCACACGTGTCACAGACGTGTGACACAATGTGTTCAGTCCGAGTACTATCCGTGGGGCCGTGGACAGCACACGGACAGCCTGTCACCCGCATACTTGCATCCCTCCAGCGCCGCTGCTCCTCTTTTTTCCTGTCCGTTGTCAGGCTCAGTGAAGTGAATATTCATGAGCCCTAATGAGCGGCACCGGAAGTGAGAGGAGCAAACACTGCTGGAGCGAGGGGAGTATAAAATTATTTATTTTCAGGCTTTTTCATTTTGACCGTGGTCTGTGCACACGGACGTCACAGTGTGAACCTCCGTGTGCAGGATATTTTGACAACAAAAAGTGGTCAGTGGCTCCGCAGAAAAACGGACAAGTCGCACAATACGCATGTGCTCCATATAGAGACACGGTCCATGCGGAAACACGGACCTGTGCATGGGTCCATAGGGGATTGTGTGTCTCCATATGTCCACGTGTGTGGTATGTGCGGACACATGCCGGAGGCACGGATGTGTGAAAGAGGCCTCACAGTGTGGGGGATGTGGGCACCAGGTCGCCGCCCTGCTGGTGCAATGTTGCATACATTTTTGCCCAGCTGCACCAGATCAACTCATGATTTTGGATGTGCGGCCCATGTGTTTGTCTACAGCATTGGCCTATCATGTGTGATACTGTGTGCTGAGCTGTGTATCTAAGCCTTGAAAAATAAACCATACCCCTCCTGTACCTTTACGTCCTGATCGCCTAGATTTAGTGTACTTGTTCTTGTCTCCCTTATCATCATGTAAAGCGCCATGGAACCTAATGGCGCTATATAAATAAATAATAATAATAAATAATATTGAGAGGTGCCCTTGTGTGTACCTGGTGGTCTAGTGGGGATTGTTGGAGGGTGGGGATTGTTGGATCACTCACCTTTCATGGTTGGGCAACCTCTGCACAACCACAATGTGGGCCTCCGGGGTGTTGTCACACACCGCACAATCCTCCGGAGCTCAGGCTGGGACGGTCACGTAGGAGCGACGTCACCGCAGGTCCTTCACTCTCTGCTCCGGCGCTGTAGGCTGCAGCTTAAACCACTCCCAGGGGGATTTCGGTGGTACAGAGGAGGGTATGCTTTTTTTGGTATAGCGCACCAATCCAGCATCTAGGTACAGATTATCCCTTTTGTTAGAACTGCTTTATTTAATGTGGCTCCCACAACATGTTTTGGCGGGTCCTATCCTCTGTAATACTGTGTACTGAGCTGTGTATCTAATCCTATCCTGTGTGGTACTATCTGCTGAGCTGTTAATCTAATCTAATCTAGTATCTGCTCTACAGTCAAGAGCCGCGGCTTCATTCATACATTTGTACAAAGCCGACAATAGCCGGCTTACTGTAAATGGCTTATTAGCCCCCTAACATGCTGAGAGCAGTGGACAGCATGTCTCTAGGGGGGGTGGGCACCCCCTAGAGACATGTTGCCCACAGCTAATATTCATATTTAATGTGTTAATACACATTTAACACTTTGCTTATCCCTGCGGCAGCAGGGATAATCAAAGTATATGTCGAGTCCACTGGGACGGGGTACTCAGTACCGGACCGGGTCCGCTACTGGGGAAGTCACTGGTGGTCCTGGTCCGGACCGTGTCCCGGGCCCTGGCAATAATAAGGGGATATTTACAGGGGAAATGTCAGTCGTGACGCCACCCACAGTGTGTGGCCAGTGTTGGGGCCACCGCTGCCTCAGAACCTCTGGGGATGATGTAATGGCAGCAAGGATGGAATAGTTCTCCATGGGTATAACTGTGTTCCCCGGGGCAGTGTTGATTAAAGTCTATGGTGTAGTGTGCAGGCCTGGTGCTGAGTGCAGTACACTTACTGTCCAGATGCTGCAGGAATCCTCCTTCAGTGTTGGAGCTTGTAAGCTGTGCTCTCCAGGCTGGGATCTGCTGCAAACCTGTATGGAAGGAGTCGTGTTCAGGCAGAAACATACAAGGGAGTCGTGTTCAGGGTTCACCATGTTTACTTCTCAAGTTCACAGTTCAGTACAGTTCTTACAGTTCAGTTCAGTTACAAGGACACACTCTCCCCTCCGGGTTCCCTTTACTCCCTGCAGCCAGGTTTTTCCTACTGTGACCCCTCACTCGGTCTCTGCGTCCTTCCCAGGCTGTTGACTCTCTCTCTCTGTGTTCACTTTGGTGTGCATGACTCCGGACAGTATGGCGGTGGCTCGGACTCCTGTGAGCCCTCCGGGTTGCCACTGAGCTGCCTGTCCTTTTGGGGTAGGGACCCTAACATGTAATTGTGGTCCCGCGTCGGTTGTCTGGGGATGCCGGGTGAAGCTACGGTCCCCTCTAGAGCCGACACTCTACTTCAGCCTAGCCTCCAGCAGTCCTCCCGTGTGAGGCTCTACCAGGCTCTCTCTACTGTGTCTTCAAGTATCATAGGAGGGCTACTCCGCCTGCAGTCTGTCGTCTCGGCTGTAGTTCTACGGCCCGGTATCACCGTCCCTCTCTTCCCTCACACTCTCAGGGTGTTGGCTTCGGACGTGCTTTCTCTCTGCTGCTTGCACTGGCTCTGTTCAGATTCTGCGCTCCTTACACTCCACTTGTCCAGGACGTGTGATTCAGTCTTTACTGCTCAGCCTACCTCGGCCTACTGACTCCTTTCTCCTCCCCCTTCACTATTTCTACATTCTGTCACCTGACTACGTGTTTGCCCACCCTCTGCTCTAAACCCACCACCCCTCACCTGCCTAGAGTTCCCAGGCTCCGGGTTGGGTGCTGCCCTCTACTGTACGTGGGTTGTGTGGGCTATGAGGGTGTTGGTGTTCAACTGTCGTCCTGCCTGCCTGGCTGCAGTTCCCTTTGTGGCTTCCTGGACGCAGGGGCACCACATATATGGTAACCGCATTGCTCCAGATTACACATCCTGAGCAATCCGTTTACCGCATTGCGGTTGCCAGAAGTGCTCTGAAAACTGCAGCCTGCATGATTTTTAGCGCAGGCTGCAGATCCGTAACCGGATTGCATGTAAAGCAATCGGGTTACCATAATGGGCTCCTATGGGGAGCGTTTCCTGATCCGGTTTTGAGCTTTTTGAAAGCTCAAAACCGGATTTAAAAAACCTGCCACATGTGTGACCCTAGCCTAAGAGATTACAGTTGTTATAGACTTACAGCTGATGTATTTTCTTAAGTACGTATTCGCATTCCTTGTCTTTTCAAACTGGCCCAGAGCTACATGACGACTTCTCTACAATTTATAAGGAGCCTACCCACAGTATGAGAGCTCGCCAGTGTATGAGGGCCTCGACATTTAGTTCCAAACTCTATAATGGCCCCCACATTAGCTGCCAAACTGTAATGGCCACTTTACACACACCAACTTATCTGTCCAACTTCTGAACAACTTACTGGTTGCAGTGAAATCATGGACACATTGCTCCATTTTGTGGCTGTGTACAAATAGAACAATGTGTCCATGATTTTACTGCAACCAGTGAGTTGTTCAGAAGTTGGACAGATAAGTTGGTGTGTGTAAAGTGGCCTTAAGTATTGTGGGTCCCCAGCTCCCCTATATGGTGGGAGTATGGTGGGCCCACAGCTCCCCTATACACAGCATAATAGACGCATTACTCCCCTCTATGATGTGGATATGGAGGGCTCCCAGTTTCCCTATATGGTGGTGGTATGGAGGGTCCCAGCTCCCCTAGATGGTGGGGGTGTGGTGCGCTCCCAACTCGTCTATATGGTGGCGGTATGGTGGGCTCCCAGCTTGCCCATATAGTAGGGTATGGAGGGCCCACAGCTCACCTACGCACAGTGTGATGGGCCCACTGTGTGGAGGTCAGAGTCAGTAGGTGCTCTTGTCCGCTGGCCTGGCCACCTTTAGAAAGACCGCATGGCTTGGGTTCATTCCAACTGAACGCCCAAACCCCTTACATGTGGGCACTATTCGGACAACAAAGAGCATAGGAACCGCAATAGTAATACTTTATTGGATCCCCAACAGTTAATGGCATATAACACATAACCAAGCAAGAACACCCGATGTAACAGGCAACAGTTTCTTACCCTTTCGCTGGCTCACCAGGGATTAGAATGTTTGTGCCTTTGGGACTTCCAGGGCCACTTACTTCAATCCAGCAGCACCCTGCTTTTGGTGGGCATCCATTGAGAAAGGAATAGCGACAAGCGTTGGAAGCTGACCGAGCACAGCAATGTCTGTAGCCAGGTGACCGATCGGTCCCAACCTGGGTTTCTTACATACGTAGTCTCTGATATCCCAGCCAAATCCTAGCATTCAATGCTGAAGTCCATGTAGTATTATAATCCAGGTTCTGTTCCCCGTAGCCGGCTCCGAAGAGCCTATACTCAGATTATGGCCTTCCAACTGAGTCCGCAGACCCTAGAATGAAGCCATCTAGCATAACGCCAAGTCAATGAACAGACCTCCTTATATACCCCTGAGTACTCATTTCAGGACATTGGGAACTTCACGATTGGTGGAATAAGACTGTGCTCTTATTGGCTAGATTTCAAACCGAATACATAATATCCTTATGAGTCAGGAGTCTCTGACAGAGGTGATGAGGGGGCAAGGCTGACAGAGGTGAGTGGGATTTACATTAAATTGGGCAATAGAAGGCGCGCATACTTAATTATCTTTGAGTCTCTGACCTTCTCTGAGAAAGGGGTGAGATAATTACGTTAATAAACACAAACTTTGGAAACTAAGGGTACCGTTACATGTCACAGCATTGCATGCAATTTCACTTGCAATCTGCTGGTTGCAGTGAAATCATGGACACATTGTTCGATTTTGTTGCCATGTACAAAATGGAACAATGTGTCCATGATTTCACTGCAACCAGCAAATTGCCAGTGAAATTGCATGCAATGTTGCGTCATGTAACGGTACCCTAAGAGTCTGTTAACTTGTGATAATCTATTCATTGTTTCTGCCAAACAAAATACCAAGAAGTCTGGCTAATATAAAAAACTTAACTCGTGTTAAACATTGAAAGAGTCCATGTCCTCATATTCCTCCCCCTTTTTAATTGGCCAGACAGGGCAGCCAAATGTGATAAGTCTCTGATCATTGTTCACTTCTTGGCGGCATTGTCCTTTTTAGTGGTGAGGTCAGCAATCAAGGCTTAGATCTATACATCTCCCACTGATTACCTCCCCCAGGATGGGTAGACATGCTGTGGACAAACACTAAAGTGTGGTTCATGAGTTAGATCTTGCTATCAATTCACCCCCAGTCAATGGCCACAGTCTGGTTACATTTACTCACTGTTGATGGCTTAGAGGAGAAGTTTGGGGGCTGGAAACGTAGGTTATCCTCAGAAGACGTGGCAGCAAATCCTCATCAGGGTGTTGATTGGCTTCTTGAATGTGGGTGATGTCTGTGACAAACATGCTGCATAGTCCTTGTCCTAGGTCAGTTTGCAAAATAACCAATGTGTGGCGGCCATCTAAGAGCCCCACTTCAACGTTCTCCAAGTTAGCCCCTGAAATAACAGGTGTGGGGAGGCTATCTACAAACCCCACATCGACTTCTTCCTGATCAGTCTCCAAAATAACAGGGGTGGGGACACTGTTCATAAGCTCCAACTCGCCCTCTCCCTGCTCAGTCTCCAAAATAACAGGTGTGGGGACACTGTCCTCAAATTCCATCTTGCCCTCTACCTGTTCGGTCCCCCTGTTTAACTGCACATATGCCACAGGGATGTCCGAGCACTGACCCTCAGCCAAGAAGATGGATAATTGGGAACATGGTAAATGGTCTGGAGAAGCAATAGCTAGGCTTACCAGGGTGTTGCCAGACTACGTTTCTTGTAGTCCTGGGGCTTGTACGTTATTGACCTGGACTGGCTGTGCTGGCAGATGTGCTCTAGGCACGGGGCCCCAGCTTTGGAAACAATCTTTATCCATGTGTCCAATGTGTCCACACACAGGCCCTGTCTATAGACCATTGTCATAGTGGGGCTTTTGCTGGGTAGCGGAATAATCCTTCTTGAAGAGCTTTTGCTGGCCGTAACTCAACTGGAATTCCCAAAACAAATTCCAGAACATGAGCCCTCTCCTCTCTTGATGTATTGGGCCCCAGTACAGCCAACATATCCTTGATTCGAGCTGCTTGGGACCGGTTTGTTTCCAGATTGTCACTGGATCCAGGATGTGGCACATAGTTTACATCATCTGGGTCACTCTCCTTGAGGTCCTCAACATCCTCAGGATGATTCTGGGCATGCCACTCGCCAATTTCAGAATCAAATCCGACTTGGTGTCAGTGTCCCTGAATTTGATTTGTCGAAACTGACACAGCTCCTGTAGTTGCAGTTTCTTGTGGCAGTAGTATATCTACTCCAGTCCTCTGCCCAAGGTTGAGATGGTGGGGTTAGACAAGGTAGCGTCCGAAACCGGAATACATCACCTATGGCCTGCTGGGTATGCTTATATGCCTCCCTGGTTGTTGAGCCCTTGGACAGTGTTAACAACCACCAGTCCCCTGCAGCTTTCCTGGATAAACCAGGCTGAGTAGTATCCCACCACTGCCACCAATTATGGAGACATGGGGGGGTCAGTAGGTGCTCTGGTCCGCTGGCCCGGCCGGCTTTAGAAAGATAACATGGACCAGGGCTCATGCCAACTGAATGCCTGAACTCCTTACATGTGGGCAGAACACTACTCAGACAACACAGGGTGAGGAAACCATAATTGTAACACTTGATTAGATCACCAACAGTTAAAGGCATATAACACATAACAAAGCAAGAACACACAATGTAACAGGCAACATCTTCTCACCCTTCCACTGGCTCACCAGGGATTAGAATGTTCATGCCTTTGGGACTTCCAGGGTCACTTACTCCAATCCAGCAGCACCCTGCCATTGGCAGGCACCCACTGAGAAAGGAATATTGACATGCGTAGGAAGCTGACCACCAACAGCAATGTCTGTAGCCAGGTGACTGATTTGTTCCAACCTGGGTTTCTGCCATATGTAGTCTCTGATATCCCAGCCCAATCCTAGCATTCAATGCTGAAGTTTATGTATAGAATAATAAGGGATAACCTTTATGTCCTCATTAACTGTTTTTTTATTTTAAGGGTTTTTATAAAAACATGGTGTAAAAAAAAGTGAATTTGTGAAAATGTGCAGACTTCCCACCCACCTAGACAACAAACACACAACACAGCCCACTAATGGTGCTAGAGCGGAGGGTTTTGTGGGGTTCGGTTGACGGTCTGTGAAGTCAAACCCAAGATAGATTGATGCTGAAGGGAGGGACCACCGGATACACTGTGCATCAATGGTGGTCCACAACCGATAACAACAATTGGTAGGCGGTCGTGTGTATTGTAGTCGTCACCCTGTTACAGGTCCAAAGCCCAACCCTCAGTTCCAGGTCCACATCAGTGGTGATTGGGCAAGTCAAGGTCTACAGATTAGTGATATAACAGGGTGACGACTACAATACATACGACCGCCTACCAATTGTTGTTATCGGTTGTGGAATACCATTGATGCACAGTTGTTCACTTTTTTTACACCATATTTTTATAAAAACCCTTAAAATAAAAACAGTTAATGAGGACAAAAAGGTTATCCCTTATTATTCTATAAATTAACCTGGATAAACCTCTAGACGATAATTCGGTGAAATACTGAAGTTTATGTAGTATTATGATCCAGTTTCTGTTCCCCGTAGCTGGCGCCGAAGAGCCTACACTCGGGTTATGGCCTTCCAACTGGGTCCGCAGACCCTAGATTGAAGACATCTAGCATACAGTTAGGCCAGAAATATTTGGACAGTGACACAATTTTCGCGAGTTGGGCTCTGCATGCCACCACATTGGATTTGAAATGAAACCTCTACAACAGAATTCAAGTGCAGATTGTAATGTTTAATTTGAAGGGTTGAACAAAAATATCTGATAGAAAATGTAGGAATTGTACACATTTCTTTACAAACACTCTACATTTTAGGAGGTCAAAAGTAATTGGACAAATAAACATAACCCAAACAAAATATTTTTATTTTCAATATTTTGTTGCGAATCCTTTGGAGGCAATCACTGCCTTAAGTCTGGAACCCATGGACATCACCAAACGCTGGGTTTCCTCCTTCTTAATGCTTTGCCAGGCCTTTACAGCCCCAGCCTTCAGGTGTTGCTTGTTTGTGGGTCTTTCCGTCTTAAGTCTGGATTTCAGCAAGTGAAATGCATGCTCAATTGGGTTAAGATCTGGTGATTGACTTGGCCATTGCAGAATGTTCCACTTTTCTGCACTCATGAACTCCTGGGTAGCTTTGGCTGTATGCTTGGGGTCATTGTCCATCTGTACTATGAAGCGCCGTCCAATCAACTCTGCAGCATTTGGCTGAATCTGGGCTGAAAGTATATCCCGGTACACTTCAGAATTCATCCGGCTACTCTTGTCTGCTGTTATGTCATCAATAAACACAAGTGACCCAGTGCCATTGAAAGCCATGCATGCCCATGCCATCACGTTGCCTCCACCATGTTTTACAGAGGATGTGGTGTGCCTTGGATCATGTGCCGTTCCCTTTCTTCTCCAAACTTTTTTCTTCCCATCATTCTGGTACAGGTTGATCTTTGTCTCATCTGTCCATAGAATACTTTTCCAGAACTGAGCTGGCTTCTTGAGGTGTTTTTCAGCAAATTTAACTCTGGCCTCTCTATTTTTGGAATTGATGAATGGTTTGCATCTAAATGTGAACCCTTTGTATTTACTGTCATGGAGTCTTCTCTTTACTGTTGACTTAGAGACAGATACACCTACTTCACTGAGAGTGTTCTGGACTTCAGTTGATGTTGTGAACAGGTTCTTCTTCCCCAAATAAAGCATGCGGCGATCATCCACCACTGTTGTCATCCGTGGACGCCCAGGCCTTTTAGAGTTCCCAAGCTCACCAGTCAATTCCTTTTTTCTCAGAATGTACCCAACTGTTGATTTTGCTACTCCAAGCATGTCTGCTATCTCTCTGATGGATTTTTTCTTTTTTTTCAGCCTCAGGATGTTCAGCTTCACCTCAATTGAGAGTTCCTTTGACCGCATGTTGTCTGGTCACAGCAACAGCTTCCAAATGCAAAACCACACACCTGGAATCCACCCCTGACCTTTTAACTACTTCATTGATTACAGGTTAACGAGGGAGACGCCTTCAGAGTTAATTGCAGCCCTTAGAGTCCATTGTCCAATTACTTTTGGTCCCTTGAAAAAGAGGAGGCTATGCATTACAGAGCTATAATTCCTAAACCCTTTCTCCAATTTGGATGTGGAAACTCTCATATTGCAGCTGGGAGTGTGCACTTTCAGTCCATATTATATATAT
Organism: Allobates femoralis; assembly: GCA_033576535.1. Lineage (NCBI taxonomy): Eukaryota > Metazoa > Chordata > Amphibia > Anura > Aromobatidae > Allobates > Allobates femoralis. Next base: position 579,446,140 of record JARQOC010000005.1, read on the forward strand.
AATTGTATTTCTGAACATGTTTTTGTAAACAGCTAAAATAACAAAACTTGTGTCACTGTCCAAATATTTCTGGCCCTAACTATCTCCTGGTCAATGAACAGACCTCCTAATATACCTTTTAGTACTCATTTCAGGACATTGGGGACTTCACAATTGGTGGAATAAGACTGTGCTCTCATTGGTTAGATTTCAAGCTACATACATAATATCCCTATAGGTACTGTTACATGGCACGACGTTGAAACTATGTCGGCAACGATCTCGTGGGCGTGTGGTCGTTTCTGACATCGTTTCAACATCGCTGGTGAGATGTCGCACGTCTAGATATCGTGGACAACTCACCAACGATGTAGTGAGCAGGTATGGTTCGCACAATCCAGCGAACTATACCTGCTCATTGCTCTGAATGGGCGAAGTGTTAAATGACATCGTTATCACCATGTCAAACACAACGATATACCAGGTTGGCTGATCGTTTGGTTTGAGAACATGTTCTCAAACCTGCGATCAGCGACCCAAAGATTTATCGTTACAACTTTGTAGAGTCACACGCAACAAAGTTGTAACGATGTCGCTTGAACGAGTCCAAATACGTGACATTTAAGTGATATTGTTAACGATGTTGTGCCTTGTAACGAGGCCCTTTGAGTCATGAGTCTCTGACAGAGGGATGAGGGGGTCAAGGTAAAGAGGGGTGAATCCCAGATAGATGTATGGGATTCACCCCTTCCATTGAAGGAGAACTCGCCACCTCTCGTGGCCGCCTGTTCCACTCATTGATCACCTCACTGTCAAAAAGGTTTTTCTAATATCTAATGTGTCTCCTCCCATTCAGTTTCGTCCCATTGCTTCTAGTCTTTCCTTGTGCAAATGAAAATAAAGATGATCCCTCTACAGTGTAACAGGCCTTGAGATATTTGTGGACATTTCCAAATCCTGTAACCTTTCCTTGTCGGACATGGTTTGCAGACCGGTCACCATTCTGATCGCTCTTCTCTGAACTTGCTCCAGTTGTTGATGACTTTTGTATAATATGGTGCCCAGAACTGGACACAGTATCCGGATACTGACCAAAGAGGAGTAGAGGGGGATAATGACTTCATGTGATCTAGACTGTGGCTTCTATTAATACATCCCAGAATTGTGTTTGCCTTTTTTGCTGCTGCATCTCATGTTCGGTCTGTGATCTATTAGTATACACAAGTCTCTTTCACATGTGCTGTTGCTTAGCCCTATTCCTCCCATTCTGTAGATGCTTTTTTACTGTTCTTGCCCAGATGTAGGACTTTGCATTTCTCCCTGTTATAAACCATTCTGTTAGTTGCTGCCACTGTTCCAGTTTGTTTAGATTTTTTGACTCCTCTCTCTTCTCTAGTATTGGCTATCCCTCCTAGCTTTTATGCCCCCACAAGTTATAATTGAAATAAAAGACATAATATACTTTAACTGACCTAATCCAGGATCCTGACAAATCCATCAGCGAGGCACCAAGCTGTCATAGGGATGACACACGCAAGGACATCAGAGCCCCAGAACAATGTCACCGCACCAGGGCTCTGATGTCTTCTGCATGTGCCGCCTCCTCAGCCACTGTACCGCCTGCCATCCTATAGACAGGCTAAAAGGGGACCTGCAGCCTATAGAACTGAGAGCCATAGTGCAGAAATATCGCGTCTCCCTGCTCTGCTGCACAACTTAATTATAATGATCTCGTTAAGGGCAGCTCCTGCTTCGGGTGGGCCCCTCTGAGCGCGGGCCCATTGTGACCACCACTTCTGTCCCTCAGGTAGCTGCATGACCATGCAAGAAACAAGCAGTCACTCAGCCCCTTCACCAGAAAAAAATGTTACTGGTCTCAGAACAGCAAAAATCAAAACTTATTTTTGCCATATTCTAAATTTTCTTTGTTAAAATATAAGAAACAAAAATCGATGCATGTTTGTTTATGTCAGCCCTAATATGGCGATACCAATCATCCAAGATACACAGGCAGAATTGTGTTATTATTAATTACTTCACATCTTTTTCCGATTTTTCAGTACATTATATTGTGTAATGAATGGTGACATTCACACCTACAACTCGATCCATAAAATACAAGCCCTCATGTGTCTGTTGTAGGGATGAGCGAGCATGCTCGTCAGTGCTCGGTGCTCGGGCTCATGCTCGTCAGTGCTCGGTGCTCGGGCTCATGCTCGTCAGTGCTCGGTGCTCGGGCTCATGCTCGTCAGTGCTCGGTGCTCGGGCTCATGCTCGTCAGTGCTCGGTGCTCGGGCTCATGCTCGTCAGTGCTCGGTGCTCGGGCTCATGCTCGTCAGTGCTCGGTGCTCGGGCTCATGCTCGTCAGTGCTCGGTGCTCGGGCTCATGCTCGTCAGTGCTCGGTGCTCGGGCTCATGCTCGTCGGTGCTCGGGCTCATGTTCGGCTCCCCTCCCTGCATGTTGGCGCTCTTTACAAAGCCAGACCACATGCAGGGATTGGCTGCCACACTCTGTAATGCCACAGCCATGTTGGTTGTGGCATTACAGTGATTGGCTGGCCGCACAGCGTCATCAGGTCTATATCAGACCTGACGGCGCTGTGCTCATTCCTCCCCCCATGTGACATGTTACTTTTGCTTTAGCAGCGTATGTGCGGCAGCTTCTGGCTTCCTGTACATTCACTGCTAAAGCGAAATGCAAGTGAATAAAAAATAAAATCGCATTCTCACCTCTGACAACTGTCTAAATCTCCCGTGCCGCATTCAGCTGTTCGGTGTCGGCGGCGGAGATTGCGGTCAGATCAGCTGTGATCACCCGCGCCAACACTGAACAGCTCCATGTCACTCATGAGACACTGGGGGAGGAACAAGGATTCTTCCTCCCCCGTGTCACATCACTTCCCCCTGTGCTCGCATTACAGGCGCTGGAATAGGCATTGTCTGAACGGCGATGTGTGTTCCAGCTCCTAATACTCAGACAACGTTGTTCACAGCAGTGACCTGGGTGTCAGAAATGCTTACAAGGGTCTTGCTCATGCGGTACCCATGTCATGTGAGCACTGTTCTTATACATTGGTGACATTTTTAGGGTTTATGCAGACTGCCTGGGATGCCGCCGGAAAAATGCTTGGGTTTCCCATAGGTTAACATTGGGCTCGGTGCTCGGGTTGAGCACCGAGCATCTCGATATGTTCGACCTGAGCATTTTACTTCTTGCTCATCACAAGTCTGTTGACTATGTCTCATAAAACTATGAAAGTTACGGATCTTGGAAGAATGCGAGGGAAAAAAATTCCTTTATCCCACATCAGATCCGGATGTGAAGGAGCCTCTGAGCACATGAGCCTCTACTGGATATCAGCAATGTACATGTATGATCTCCAGTATGGAGACACTTCACATGGAAGGAGACGGAGACACCAGATCCGGATGTGAAGGATCCTCTGAGCACGTAAGCCTCTACTGGCTATCAGCAACATCCATGATGACTAGGTAATTGCATTATCTTTATCAAAGGGGCATGTTCCTACCATGACATAGTCAACTGATTAGGCCATGGCACCACCCAACTGCTAACAACCAGCTGTCAATATAATAATGTATTCCTACATTATCAGTAGGAATAACAGATGAACTGTGCAAAGCTGAGATATAAAGAGAGAAGTTCCAGAATTATAGAACGGAGAATGAGTATTTACTACTGAAGAAGTGTCAGGAGACCTGATGGATCCTGATTACTGATTTTCTCTGATCAACTACAACTTTCTACAATACTCTTCATTCCGTCTGTGGCTTGTCCTCCTTCTTCCCCTCTGTGACTTTTGCTCCTTCTTCCCCTCTGTGACTTTTGCTCCTTCTTCTTCCCCTCTGTGACTTTTGCTCCTTCCTTCTTCCCCTCTGTGACTTTTGCTCCTTCTTCTTCCCCTCTGTGACTTTTGCTCCTTCTTCTTCCCCTCTGTGACTTTTGCTCCTTCTTCTTCCCCTCTGTGACTTTTGCTCCTTCTTCTTTCCCTCTGTGACTTTTGCTCCTTCTTCTTCCCCTCTGTGACTTTTGCTCCTTCTTCTTCCCCTCTGTGACTTTTGCTCCTTCTTCTTCCCCTCTGTGACTTTTGCTCCTTCTTCTTCCCCTCTGTGACTTTTGCTCCTTCTTCTTCCCCTCTGTGACTTTTGCTCCTTCTTCTTCCCCTCTGTGACTTTTGCTCCTTCTTCTTCCCCTCTGTGACTTTTCCTTCTTCCCCTCTGTGACTTTTGCTCCTTCTTCTTCCCCTCTGTGACTTTTGCTCCTTCTTCTTCCCCTCTGTGACTTTTGCTCCTTCTTCTTCCGCTCTGTGACTTTTGCTCCTTCTTCTTCCCCTCTGTGACTTTTGCTCCTTCTTCTTCCGCTCTGTGACTTTTGCTCCTTCTTCTTCCCCTCTGTGACTTTTGCTCCTTCTTCTTCCGCTCTGTGACTTTTGCTCCTTCTTCTTCCCCTCTGTGACTTTTCCTTCTTCCCCTCTGTGACTTTTGCTCCTTCTTCTTCCCCTCTGTGACTTTTGCTCCTTCTTCTTCCCCTCTGTGACTTTTGCTCCTTCTTCTTCCCCTCTGTGACTTTTGCTCCTTCTTCTTCCCCTCTGTGACTTTTGCTCCTTCTTCTTCCCCTCTGTGACTTTTCCTTCTTCCCCTCTGTGACTTTTGCTCCTTCTTCTTCCCCTCTGTGACTTTTGCTCCTTCTTCTTCGCCTCTGTGACTTTTGCTCCTTCTTCTTCCCCTCTGTGACTTTTGCTCCTTCTTCTTCCGCTCTGTGACTTTTGCTCCTTCTTCTTCCCCTCTGTGACTTTTCCTTCTTCCCCTCTGTGACTTTTGCTCCTTCTTCTTCCCCTCTGTGACTTTTGCTCCTTCTTCTTCGCCTCTGTGACTTTTGCTCCTTCTTCTTCCGCTCTGTGACTTTTGCTCCTTCTTCTTCCCCTCTGTGACTTTTGCTCCTTCTTCTTCCGCTCTGTGACTTTTGCTCCTTCTTCTTCCCCTCTGTGACTTTTCTATTATTTCTTTCACAGTTATGAAATCCGGGTAAAAATCTGAAGAATCTTATTCCAGCAGATATAATGGAGGAAGGCGGTGCTGTGCGGGGTGATGAGCGGTGTACAGAGGACGCTGCTGCAGATATAATGGAGGAAGGCCATGCTGTGCGGGGTGATGAGCGGTGTACAGAGGACACTCCTGCAGATATAATGGAGGAAGGCCGTGCTGTGCGAGGTGATATGCGGAGCACAGAGGACGGTCCTGCAGGTATAATGGAGGAAGGCGGTTCTGTGCGGGGTGATGAGCGGTGTACAGAGGACGCTCCTGCAGGTAACCGCCCTAGTGAGGGTCAGCACTAAATAAAGCAGAGAAGAGTCGCATTTTCCTCATTCACCGGACCGGACAGTTTTGGGGCAGACTTTCTGTTTTGTGGTTTTTCATTTTTTTCTGCAATAGACTCTTCCATTCAGATAAATACTTATGGTAATATGTAGTCACTTACAGTTGTTATCCTGAAAGGTGATATTACTCACAAAGCACAATGCTGCCCCCGCCATGCCTCACTGTGGGGATGGGGATCTTTTAGTGATGCACAATGCTGCCCCCACCATGCCTCACTGAGGGGAGGGAGATCTTTAGTGATGTGCAGTGCTGTCTTATGGAATTATAGACAAATATTTCCAGCTCTGTGCTGTTCCATTCTGTATATGGCTTACATCCAGCTGCTGCCAGAGCTGGTAACAGCTGATCGGTGGTGCTGAGTGTCAGACCACACTGATCTTATATTGGGGGTGTATACTAAGGATGGGTCCTTGCCATCATAGTAGTGGATGACACGTTTGAGGCTGCTTTCATATGCTGCGGCCATGATGTGTTTTTGATACAATTGCAGTTAAAGCACATTCTGCTGCTGATTTTGCAGCCAGCGGTGAGGTTTTGTTGCGGTTTACTAATGCCTCCCTGTTGTAACACATAAATGTGGCCTCAGGTCCTTTTACACGGGCAGATAATAGGAAACAAAAAGCTATTGCGACAAAAAACAACAGTACACTGCAGTAAAAATATTAAAATGCAAGTGCAGTATAAAAATGGTATAACAAATACAGGGTACTTAGTTAATCCGTTTTTTTGCGCAGAAAAAGTTATTTTAAGCCACGTCACTATCTTCAAAGTGTACCCATCTCAGACGCGGTCCTAACTGTTGTATTAAAAAACCTGACTGGTGTGAATACTTACCAGTAAGCAGGAACCAGCATGACCAGTGTCTGAAGTGGAATGAAGGCGACGGGGCTCTATGTGTGCAGGGCCCAGAGAGAGGCAGTACCCTGTATTTGTTATACCATTTTTATACTGCACTTGCATTTTAATATTTTTACTGCAGTGTACTGTTGTTTTTTGTCGCAATAGCTTTTTGTTTCCAATTATGCTGGTGGTGTGAACAGGTTCTTACAGACCTGTTCTCTGTGTGCAGGACTCATCTGTGTTATAATTAATTGCCTCTTGCCATGCAAGAGATGGAGTTCCCGCCTCTCTCTGGGCCCTGCACACATAGAGCCCCGTCGCCTTCATTCCACTTCAGACACAGGTCATGCTGGCTCCTGCTTACTGGTAAGTATTCACACCAGTCAGGTTTTTTAATACAACAGTTAGGACCGCGTCTGAGATGGGTACACTTTGAAGATAGTGACGTGGCTTAATCCATTTTTTTGCGCAGAAAAAGTTATTTTAACTAAGTACCCTGTATTTGTTATACCATTTTTATACTGCACTTGCATTTTAATATTTTTACTGCAGTGTACTGTTGTTTTTTGTCGCAATAGCTTTTTGTTTCCAATTATGCTGGTGGTGTGAACAGGTTCTTACAGACCTGTTCTCTGTGTGCAGGACTCATCTGTGTTATAACGGGCAGATAATGGCCTCTAACGAGCACCGAGTGATGATGGAGGAAGATGATTGTTCTTTCATTATCAGTGATGGATTGTTCCCTCTTCTCATGTATTTTTGATTAGAGTAAGGACACACTGGTGTGATAAAAGGATGAGTGTAATGCGAGATTTTCTCGCATTGCACTCAGACCAATGTTAATCAATGACTGAGACCAGATTAGCGCATGTCGGACGCTTTTTTTCTCATTCAGATTCTCACACACAGAATGAGCAGCTTCTTCTTTTTTCTGCATCAAAATCTGCAGGTGTAAAATCCTGAAGGTGACGCAGCACTGCAGAAACCCATAGACTGCTGGGATGTGTTTACACTTGCAGAATTCAGACTGCAGGGACCCAACTACCTCTCACTCCTATGAAGTCACACAACACCAATTTGGTCGCAGCTCAATCCGGGCAACTGATTTGCCTACCAAGCAGGGTGTAGGGAGACTTTCTGCCACCGGCCGTCCAGCGCAGGTTTCTTCACCACTAAAAACGCCACCCATTCTGCAGCTGCGACTTAAATAACATAACAGGGAGGGAGGACGGGCAACAAGTCTGGGTCCTCCAGAGAGGCTGGGCTCTGGAGAGCAGGGGATATATATCAAAGTGGTGGGGACTGCCCCAGAAGTGATGTAACGTCCACAAAGCATCACTCATGGGATCTCTCCAAACCTGGGGTAGGGGCCAGCAGTCAGGGGCAGCAGCTCAAAGGTGGCTGCAGTGCCCCCCAGACTGCAGGGACCCAACTACCCTCTCACTCCCATGAAGTGATGCGAGACAAATTTCTTTACAAAACACAGCTTTATTTAGGAGAGATAGGAGGAACAAGACTCTCATCTTTTACTGTGGCATAATTTTGACCCCCCCCCCCCCCAACCGACCATGAAGCTTGAACCACGAGTCCCAACACCGAAACATCCATCTGAAAAGAAAAAACTGTTGGGTGGCTTTCAGACACTGCTACAATGATTTCTATCAGATACCAAACAGACCGTCCTTCCCATGCTTATCATCTTCACACAATACATACTCCCCTGTACCTATGCACACACGTGCCCATCACTGTCAGATCACCCTCTATTTCCTTCCTTCGTTCTCTTTTTTTTTATATAATTCATACATACAAATAACCTTAAAACTGCACACCTCCAGCTAAAATTCTTGGTTGGCTCGTATGTGTATGTGTATGTGTATGTGTATGTGTATGTGTATGTGTATACACCTGTACACATACGTACCCACATACATATATATACACACACACACACACATATATATATTTATAGATGTGTGTGTGTGTGTGTATATATATATATATATATATAATATATATATATATATACACATCTATAAATCAAACTGCAAAGTAACATAATTGAAAGACCCAACTAACTACATTTACCTATCCTCCAGATATCATTGTCATCCATACCCACACTTGGAGGCATACCTGTTTGCCACCACCTGTAAGCGATCCGTGTGCACGAGTATGTAAAGACAAATGAGCAGAAAATCAAACCAGTTAGTACATAACACTGAGTGACTCAGAATAGGGGAAGGGGTATAAACATTTCTGTGCTGTAACTGTACATATACGAGGGTAGGAAAAAAGAAAACGTGTACAGTTAGGGCCAGAAATATTTGGACAGTGACACAAGTTTTGTTATTTTAGCTGTTTACAAAAACATGTTCAGAAATACAATTATATATATAATATGGGCTGAAAGTGCACACTCCCAGCTGCAATATGAGAGTTTCCACATCCAAATCGGAGAAAGGGTTTAGGAATCATAGCTCTGTAATGCATAGCCTCCTCTTTTTCAAGGGACCAAAAGTAATTGGACAATGGACTCTAAGGGCTGCAATTAACTCTGAAGGCGTCTCCCTCGTTAACCTGTAATCAATGAAGTAGTTAAAAGGTCAGGGGTGGATTCCAGGTGTGTGGTTTTGCATTTGGAAGCTGTTGCTGTGACCAGACAACATGCGGTCAAAGGAACTCTCAATTGAGGTGAAGCAGAACATCCTGAGGCTGAAAAAAAAGAAAAAATCCATCAGAGAGATAGCAGACATGCTTGGAGTAGCAAAATCAACAGTTGGGTACATTCTGAGAAAAAAGGAATTGACTGGTGAGCTTGGGAACTCTAAAAGGCCTGGGCGTCCACGGATGACAACAGTGGTGGATGATCGCCGCATACTTTATTTGGTGAAGAAGAACCCGTTCACAACATCAACTGAAGTCCAGAACACTCTCAGTGAAGTAGGTGTATCTGTCTCTAAGTCAACGGTAAAGAGAAGACTCCATGACAGTAAATACAAAGGGTTCACATCTAGATGCAAACCATTCATCAATTCCAAAAATAGACAGGCCAGAGTTAAATTTGCTGAAAAACACCTCAAGAAGCCAGCTCAGTTCTGGAAAAGTATTCTATAGACAGATGAGACAAAGATCAACCTGTACCAGAATGATGGGAAGAAAAAAGTTTGGAGAAGAAAGGGAACGGCACATGATCCAAGGCACACCACATCCTCTGTAAAACATGGTGGAGGCAACGTGATGGCATGGGCATGCATGGCTTTCAATGGCACTGGGTCACTTGTGTTTATTGATGACATAACAGCAGACAAGAGTAGCCGGATGAATTCTGAAGTGTACCGGGATATACTTTCAGCCCATATTCAGCCAAATGCTGCAAAGTTGATTGGACGGCGCTTCATAGTACAGATGGACAATGACCCCAAGCATACAGCCAAAGCTACCCAGGAGTTCATGAGTGCAAAAAAGTGGAACATTCTGCAATGGCCAAGTCAATCACCAGATCTTAACCCAATTGAGCATGCATTTCTCTTGCTGAAATCCAGACTTAAGACGGAAAGACCCACAAACAAGCAAGACCTGAAGGCTGCGGCTGTGAAGGCCTGGCAAAGCATTAAGAAGGAGGAAACCCAGCGTTTGGTGATGTCCATGGGTTCCAGACTTAAGGCAGTGATTGCCTCCAAAGGATTCGCAACAAAATATTGAAAATAAAAATATTTTGTTTGGGTTATGTTTATTTGTCCAATTACTTTTGACCTCCTAAAATGTGGAGTGTTTGTAAAGAAATGTGTACAATTCCTACATTTTCTATCAGATATTTTTGTTCAACCCTTCAAATTAAACATTACAATCTGCACTTGAATTCTGTTGTAGAGGTTTCATTTCAAATCCAATGTGGTGGCATGCAGAGCCCAACTCGCGAAAATTGTGTCACTGTCCAAATATTTCTGGCCCTAACTGTATATCAAACCGGGATCTATAACCTATCAATTAGATGCAAGAATATATAATGCAAAAATATAATTTTATTCAATCATTTACAAAAACCAAGACACCACAAAAAATGTAAAAACATTTTAAAATGCTAATATAATACCATGACATATATTCCAGACATGCGTATGTACTGACTAGTCAGATTTAGAAGTACCAACCAACAGTTAGTAATAATCATGCCCATTTAAAGATCTATAAGCCATGAATCCAATGGCACAGTATAACAGACCATAGGAAACGACACTGCAACCTCCTAGATATTAAAGTGCATGAGGTGTTTCAAAACAGGGAATGTTGAAACAAGGATATGTTCCATTCAATGGGGATCAAAGTTTCCCTCTTATAGCACCCTAAGATGATGCCAAAGAGTGCCAATACAGTGTGTGTGTGGTTACAATAAACCACAAACAGGTAAACTCCGTACCCTAATTGGAGCACACAGCTATTACAGATAGCCACATTTGGGACAGTGTACGTTACCCACAATCTGGAAACCGGATTGAGTGTGTCCGGAGGGCTCTAGGCATACTGGCAAGGCAGCACAAGTACCCAACGCGTATCGATGTCTCTCTGGATAGCTTCCTCAAGGGGAATATGCTGTGTTGGTTACATATAAATTTACCGTAGGCTTAGCAGTCCCCACCCGCAAGGCCCACCTTCCCTGAAAACGTCACCAATGGGTACCAAACCTAACCCGCGTATACCTATAATCAGGGGCTGACTGGCAGATCTCGCCCTGGGGGGCAGTCTGCAGCCTCATCCTCCTCAGTCCAAGTGAGGACGGGGGGGGTGCTGGCGAGTCTGGGAGTTAGAGAGCGCAGAGGGGGGGATGGGCGTCTGCCAATCACCAGCCTCCGTCACGCTATCTCCCGCAGCCAGCCACCTGGTTCCCGGATTTCGCTGTTATAGCAGCAGCTGCGGCCGCAATCATTGCAGGGGGCGGCCCTGAACATGGGACATACCACCGGTCCGGGGGGCAGATGCCTCCCTGTCACCTGGGCCTGTCTGCCTCTGCCTATAATCGTATGGGTCACTATTTAAGTGGCACAGACCATTAGTCAGCGGTCATGTTGCAGCTTCGTGCATAGACATACATGACTTGCTGTATCGTAAGACAAAACTTAAGTAAGGAAACTGGGTGGTACCCCAATCTGTAACCAGCACTCCCACCAGTCTTTTGTAACTTTACGAATCACCTGTTTTATTATTATTATTATTATTATTATTATTATTATATTTTATAATAAATATTTTTTTTTATCAAAAACTAACGATGAAATTAGGAAACAAAGCCGGTTAAAACGACCTGTGCCTTTCTGTGAAAACCATCTGTGCTCGCCTGCACAGTATATTGAAGCAGAGCATCATGCATAGTCAGCCCGTCAAACTCAACCATCTCTGAATAAGTCACCCGTCACAGCGGTCCTTACCATATGTTCTCCACTCCGAGTACAGGGCGAAAAGATCAAGGGGATTGAGGCCACGACACCTCCAAGCCGGAAAACGGGCAACTCATTCCAGATCCATTTAATTCAGGGTACGACACACGGAACTGCATAGGCTCCTTTTTCTGCCAGAGCGATAGACGAAAGGACCAAAGACCTTTCTTCACCCGCTTCAATTCAATACACGGAAGGTTCAGGCGTGACAGCAAAGAATAAAATTGACCTTCCTGCGAAGACAACCGGTCGGCCTGATGCCCGTACGGACTAAGAGACAACTGAATGATAAAATGTACCTCGTTGAAATCTGAACCTCCAAAAACCACATAGTATATGGTAATCAAAGTCTCTAGATATTTTTTTTTTTAGTGTACGAAGTAACGTGAGTAAGAACCGCGCTGCCTAGCAGCCAGACTCTCTCCAAAGCTCTGTATGTACTGCAAGTCAGAACGCTCCCAACCGCCGAAATCATATGGATGGAAAACGAAAATGCTGACATATCATGTACTTTCTGCAAATGTTTTCCCACGTGTAAAAAATTAACATGAATGGGATGTCTTCCCAAAACATGGAGGGGTAGAATAAATTATCCAGAGTATTCTGGGAACCACCGAACATATATACACATACATACATATATATACAGTATACACACATGTAAATACATACATATCCATACACATACATAAACGGCTCATGTCGCACCCTACGGCGCCAGGAATCCAGGCCCAAAACCCCACCGAGAGCAACATCCGTAAGAGAGCCACATGCCCTTCCTATGGGTACGCAGGCACCCGCGGGGGCTCCAAGCTCCTCTTGCACTTCCAAAACCCTGATAAAAAGTCCATCCCACTCACCCCAATGGGAGTTTGGACTGCAAGTGCCTGCAAATGCCACAAAATCAATGGCTCCGTAAAATGAATCACACTATATCCTGATACAGCTACGCATAAGTATACGTGTACACCCTATACTCCAGCATAAGCATTCCTACTAATTATCAAGAAATTAATATTTATATACATATATATATATCTCAGTATAGACCAAAGGTTTGGACAAACCTTCTCATTCAAAGAGTTTTCTTTATTTTCATGACTATGAAAATTGTAGATTCACACTGAAGGCATCAAAACTATGAATTATCACGTGTGTGTGTGTGGTGTGTGTGTGTGTGTGTGTGTGTGTGTGTGTGTGTTAGGCCCACGTCACACACACAGATATTTGTGCAGATATAGTTCACAGATCTCTGGTTGCAGTGAAATCATGGACAGGTTGCTCCATTTATACACAGCCACAAAATACAGCAATGTGTCCATGATTTCACTGCAACCAGAGATCTGTGAACTATATCTGCACAAATATCTGTGTGTGTGACGTGGGCCTAAGATAGATATATTGATATATCTATCTATCTATTACTAAAACGTCATGAGTAAAGTGACACAGCATGAAAGTATGTGTGGTAAGAGAGACATATTGCTAAGCGTAAAAATTTAAAATCAGCGCGGACAACTGGTGTTCGTCATGTGAATCTTAAGTCAGTTACTATACTCTCGTACCTTCTTGTCGGGTTGATAAATTAGTTACTGTACTCACGTACCTTATTGTTGGGTTGACAAATTAGTTACAATACTCGGGTACCTTCTTGTCAGGGTAACAGGCATATTAAAGGGGATCATCAAAGAATGCGAAAAACCGAGGGCCCGCCGAGTATGGGTACCCTTTCTGGAGGCCGCAATTAATCTATGGGTAAGGGATGGAGAAAAACATGTGACAACAGTGGACATGGCAACGAGCCAGAAAAATTAAATAATAGAATAGTAGTTTGTCGGAGAAATGTATTAAAAATGATTATAAATATAATCTGAATAATTCAAGCCCTGTACTGGGTGTCACAAGCTACACAGGTTAACATCCCAAACACTAGACACCAATGTTTCACCCTCTTCCATTGGAAGAGCCAAATCGCTTTCTTCATGTTTGTCTACATAAGACCACAGCGGAGGAACGCCGCAAAAATTAAAATTGGAATTTATAGTGTAAGCCCTTCACTGGACTCAAACTTTCAGGTCAATCACACATAGAAGTTAATGGCGGACAGAGCATTAGACCACTGCATTTGTAAATATCAGAGGGTGGAAGGAGTGGGTTTAGCACATCCAATAATGGTAACACTAATGGATTAACAAAAACTTTATTCCTAACTACCCGAGGGCTACTCACCCATATTATTGGTATCCCCACCCCATGTCCCGACATACTCGCCAGCCGATGCAGCCAACGACTGCTAATCTGAACCACAAGCAGAGCTGGCCCTGTATGTCTTTTTCCCTTGCGGGATTTATGGATGAGGATGGAAAACAGCAGCATGACGATTTGGAGCGCTGACTGCGGCGGCCAAACCTGGACTTGTGTAAACGACGCCGCTCCTAATGCCTAGAAGCACGCTGTCCATAATCCTCCCCTGAGGAAGAGAGAATTGCGCACAGGGCGGTTACCTGCACCCGGGAAGAGAGCTGGGGCTGGGGTACCAGCACCTGACATGGAAGGAAGAAAATCTGCACCCCTGGACAATGCTACTGCCAACAGGGTGTTATGAGGAGCAAAGTGGCGCAGTGCGATTAGGCACCTGAGCGCTCCCCGGCCATTCGCTGCAGCAGGGGGTTAAATATGGCAGGATAATATGGGAAAGGGGAAAAATACTGCTAACCCTTGAATGGCCTGGGGTCATAGTCATGAGAGGTTGGCTGGATTGTTGCAAGCAGCCTGTGGGAGAAAACTGCTGCTGTGCAGAAGCACCAGGGTCTAAATCCCCACTCATGGTCCTTTGTGCTGACACTTCTGCCTGAGTAAGCAAAGGGTTAATTCCCTAAGTGATCTGCTTTCCTGCACCTTCGGTGCCTGTCTCCTGTAACGACACCTATGAGCCCTGTACTCCTCCCATTCTAACAGTCCCACCCTTAGAAACTGTGTAGCACTACGTATACTGGGGACTGGTGTGGGCCAGGAGCAGCTGCAGAGACCGCAGTGTCCACCGCTCATAATGGCACCCTCGCTGGCAGAGCGCTCCCCTCTCCGTGATTGTGGACAACCACTGCAGCAGAACTATGATGGTGGGTGGGTGAAGCTTGCAAGTTGACTTCCACGCGCTCCTATCTGAATGCACTGGCGGGCTCAAAAACGTACCAGCGTGCGGGTAACTCTCCAGGGTCGCCGCCCCGCCGGACTGCTACTTTTTGAGTCTCAGCAAGGAGATAGTTACTGGCAGCTCAAAGCACCGCCAGCCAAACGCTACCCTCTCTGCTGGTGCACTCTCACTGCATCCTGGAGCGGGTCGATTGCATCGGCTGCCCAACAGGTCCGGGTCCTCCAGAGAGAGCTGGGCTCAGAAAGAAAGGAAAATCTAACCAAGGGGCGGGGACTGCCCCAAAAGTGATGCAACTTCCGCACAGCATCACTCATGGAAGATCTCTTCAAACCTGGGGTAGGGGCCCAGCAGTCAGGGGGCAGCAGCTCAAAGATGGCAGCAGTGCTCCTCATTAACACCTGCAAGTAAAAATGCACAAAAAGAAAGCAAAAACACCAGGTGTGAACACAACTTAATAGGGTTTTTACAGTCTCTCTTAAAGTCACAGTGCATGTAGTTCCCAGTTTATGGAACTGGTTTGTAGCAGCTTATAGGAGGTGTCTGCACTGAGTGCGGAAGCTTCTCCCATGGGGTCTATGGCAGCTTGTGGTGAGGAGACTAAATACCTAATGTTTATATTCACACATCAGCCAGTAGAGGGTAGCACAGTACACAGCACAATGCACATTTATCAGTCCTCAGTGTCTGCACATACAATGCATTATACATCTCCTAACTCACAGCGCCCACAGGAATTCTGGAACAGATCTACGGCCGCACCACAACTATATCACTCAGCAGTAGTAGAATGGTACGAGGATACCACAACTACATCACTCAGCAGTAGTAGAATGGTACCAGGACAACACAACTATATCACTCAGCAGTAGTAGAATGATACCAGGACACCACAACTATATTACTCAGCAGTAGTAGAATGGTACCAGGACACCACAACTATATCACTCAGCAGTAGTAGAATGGTACCAGGACACCACAACTATATCACTCTGCAGTAGTAGAATGATACCAGGACACCACAGCTATATCACTCAGCAGTAGTAGAATGGCACCAGAACACCACAACTATATCACTCAGCAGTAGTAGAATGATACCAGGACACCACAACTACATCACTCAGCAGTAGTAGAATGGTACCAGGACACCACAACTATATCACTCAGCAGTAGTAGAGTGATAGCAGGACACCACAACTATATAACTCAGCAGTAGTAGAATATCAGGACACCACAACTATATCACTCAGCAGTAGTAGAATGGTACCAGGACACCACAACTATATCACTTAGCAGTAGTAGAGTGATAGCAGGACACCACAACTACATCACTCAGCAGTAGTAAAATGGCACCAGGCTACCCCACCGGGCAATATCTGGAATGGACATTGCTAGAATTAATTTCTGGGAGGCAGAGGCGGACTGGTGCACCTGGCTCAGGGAGGCATCCTCTCTTTGTCAGCCCTTGGTGAGGAGCAGGGGTGGGGTCTGGGGGGGGTGCTACCAGAGTTTGGCGAGGTAAGGTGTAGGGGGGGGGGGCGACGCACTCACCAATCTGCCGCGCGCCGCCTGGCCGACTGCTGTGAGGTGAGCGTCTGCGGCCGCAAAGCAGATCCCGGACCGGCCCATTTTAGAATGGGGGCAGCCCTGGATGAGCCCATTACAGCCAGCCTGGGGGGCACTTGCCCCCCTGCCACCTGGGCCATTCCGCCCCTGCTGGGAGGAAAGATTGTATACAAAATCAGTTAAGTTTTGCTATGTACCTTGCATTTTGTATGGGATTTTTATTTAAATTTTTTATGTATCTGAATATTTTTCATGTTACATTATTCAACAATGTCAGTTTCTTTTTGGCAGATGAATGTACCAGGAGCTCTGCAGGACATCTGATATCTTTAGAATGTAAAGCAGATGATCGTAGTATCACAGAAGATACACGTGAACAGCATGACGATATCTCCGATCTATCCCCAGCTGATCACCGCAAAGATCTGTCATCTGATTTTAATGAAGTATTATCTCCGACATCATCATCTCAGAATATTAAACAAAATAAAAGTCACAGAAGAAGGAAGAAGCCATGTTCATGTGCAGAATGTGGGAAATGTTTCAGAGATAAATCAGCTCTTGTAAGACATGAGAGAATTCACACAGGAGAGAAGCCATATTCATGTGCAGAATGTGGGAAATGTTTTGCTCAGAAAGCACATCGTATTATTCATGAGAAAATTCACACAGGGAAGAAGCTTTTTTCATGTTCACAATGTGAGAAATGTTTTACGCAGAAAGCTAGTCTTGTTGCACATGAGAGTATTCACACAGGAGAGAAGCCATATTCATGTTCAAAATGTGGGAAATGTTTTACTAATAAATCAAATGTTATAGCTCATAAGAGAATTCACACAGGGGAGAAGCCATATTCATGTGCAGAATGTGGGAAATGTTTTACTCATAAATCACATCTTGTTACACATGAGAGAATTCACACAGGAGAGAAGCCATATTCATGTTCAAAATGTTGGAAATGTTTTACTAATAAATCAGATCTTGTTACACATGAGAGAATTCACACAGGAGAGAAGCCATATTCATGTTCAGAATGTGGGAGATGTTTTACTATTAAATCACATCTTGTTATACATGAGAGAATTCACACAGGAGAGAAGCCATATTCATGTCAATGATGTCATAAAAGGTTTTCAATTAAATCCAATCTCGAATCCACACAGGGGAGAATATATTTTCACGTTCAGAATTTGATAAATGTTTTATTTGGATATCGGCTCTTTTCAAATATAAGAATATTTACACAGTGAAGCCTTTTTATTGTCCGATTGTAACAAAAGTACTTGATGTTGTGAGACCTTAGGTTTCTATGGTCCATTCACCTTCCTGCAGTGATACTCTTGCTCTTAGAAAGAAGCAGCCTGGTTTTTATATTTAAAAAATAAAAAATGTTATTTTGATGCATTTAATTGTATTTATTTGGTGCATCCACTGTGGGGGCGTCAATTTACTTTGCACATGTGTAAGAGTCACGGTCACCAACCCTTTATTCAGTTTTTTTTCTCACCAACTGTACAGAAATTCATGAAAGAAAAACTTATACAAACAATTTTGCGGTGGGAGAAGAGGTGTAGAGGAGAGTAAACTGTGTCATTTTGCTGTGCAAGAATGCAAAGGACTGTACTGCTGTCAGGGAGGGTGGGGAGGGGGAGGGTAGGGGGGTGTTCAACATTGTTGTAGGTGCAGTGGGATATATTGTGTTGTACTGTGTGATTTACATATGTTATATCTGTTATGATGATTGATTACAATATATCAATAAAAATGTATTTGATTTAAAAAATACAAACAATTTTGCGGATATTTCTTCCCCCCCATAAAGACAATACCCCCTACAACAAAATCCTGAATGACAGCAGATACTGATAATTACACCTAATATGCAGCACAGGAGAATGGTATTGTGCAGTGTATATACTGTATAGTGGTGTGAAAGTGTTCACCCCTTCCTGCTTTCTTATTATGTTCACTGTTTGTCACACTTAACTGTTTCAGATCACCAAACAAACCAAACCAAAAAGAAATTCAAACCTACACAACCTTCACAGCAGTGGAGGTGACCAGCAGGACTTGGAAGGGGCTGTCGTATCTGGGCTCGAGCACGTCTGCTGAATCTTTTGATGAGACCCCAATCTCCTGGCTGGATCTGATGGGTTCCCTCCAAGTTTTGAGGATCTGGGAGAGAGGAAAAAACTCGAGAATATATTTTAGTCAAATGCTTTGTTAATTCGATAACAAACTTAGTCAAACTGTCATACTGTAGGGTCAACTGTTGGGGGAAATACAACCCTAGTCTGGGGGCACTTCCAAACAGAATTTCATAGGGACTTAGCTTAGTTGCACTAGCTGGGGTGTGTCTGACACTGAACAATGCGAGGGGAAGACTTTCATGCCACGGCTTCCCCGTTTCCTGCGCTGCTTTCAGCATTTTTGCCTTTAATACCCCATTTAATCTCTCGACCCTTCCAGAACTTTTTGGGATGATACGGAGTATTATTATTATTTATTTATATAGCGCCATTAGGTTCCATGGCGCTTTACATGAGGATGAAGGAGACAAGAACAAGTACACTAAATCTAGGCGATCAGGACGTACAGGTACAGGAGGGGCAGGGACCCTGTCCACGAGGGCTCACAGTCTATGAGGGGTGGGTTAGGATACAGTAGGATGGGGGAATGTCAGGTATGGGGCGGTCGCCTGGGTCTCATGGCAGGTTGTAGGCTTGACGGAACAAGTGAGTCTTCAGGTGACCTTGAAGCTACTCGGGTAGGAGAGTGTCTGACGTGTTCGGGTAGGGAGTTCCAGAGTTTGGCAGATGCCCGGGAGAAGTCCTGGACGCGGTTGTGCGAAGAGGTGATGAGGGGGGAGCAGAGGAGGAGTTCTTGGGAGGAGCGGAGGTTGCGTGTGGGTAGGTATCGGGAGACCAGGTCGGAGATGTATGGTGGGGCCAGGTTGTGTATGGCTTTGTATGCCATGGTTAGTGTTTTGACTTGGGATCTCTTGGAGACGGGGAGCCAGTGAAGGGCTTGGCAGAGGGGGAGACAGGGGAGTAGCGGGAGGACAGGTAAATTAGTCAGGCAGCGGAGTTGAGGATAGACTGGAGAGGTGTGAGGGAGTTAGCCGGGAGGCCATTGAGAAGGAGGTGACCAAGAGGAGATCTCCAGAGTTAAAACCTTGCTGAAGAGGTGTCAGCACATAGGCACACATCTTTAGTTTTTGAAAGGGATTTCAGGAAGTACCGCTCGCCTGATCCCTACAGGAACTGTAACATGTCAGTGAGTTCTAAGCTTGTGGTGGGTCTGAAGGAAAATACAGGGACTCTGGTGAGTTCCAGACCAGAGATCCTGGAGATTGTCAGATCATACTACTCACACCTCTTGGAGGAAGGAACTGAATCGGGAGAAGATATCGGCTTTCCTGGCTGAAGCTGTCCCTACATCAGGGGTAGACCCTTTACTTGGCGTTTGGGGGATGAGATTAAAGAAAAGGAAGTGAGACTTCCCACTGATGGGCTTCGACTCCAAAAATCGCCAGGTCTGGATGGCTTAACATCCTGCAGGATCTTTAAGGACTCCTTGGTCTCCTTGTTGACCTGCATTTTCAATGACTGCCTCTCCTCAGGCACTCTACCAAAGTCAATGAGGAGGTCCGCTTTGATCCTTCTTTCAAAGGGTAAAGATCCATCGCACGTTGAGAACTGGCATCCCGTAGCACTTCTCAATGTGGACAGAAAGATTCTGGCCAAAGTGCTTTCAGCAGGTTGGTGAAGTTTGCACGTTTTGGAGGCTCAGCACTGTTGTGTGCCAAGTCGTAGCACTTTTAGTGCTGTTCAGGGTGTCTGGGTGGGCTGTGGAGCAGGGCAGGTCTTTGGAAGGCTTTTTTGCTGTCTTTGGATCAGGTAAAGGTATTTGAGTACTTCTGGTCCACTCTCTTGAGGTATGGTCTGCCAGGCAATTGTTAGCGGACACCATGTTGCGTTTGGAGAGCCCCTGTGTGCCTAAACATTGAAGCTCCCCCACAAGTAACCCCATTTTGGAAACTAGACACCCCCCAAGAAACTTATCTAGATGCATAGTGGGCACTTTGAACCCCCTGGTGCTTTACAGATTGATCCGTAAAAATGAAAAAGTATTTTTTTTTTTTTTTTTTTCACAAAAATTTTCTTTTAGCCTCAATTTTTTAATTTTCACATGGCAACAGTATAAAATGGATCCTAAAATTTGTTGAACAATTTCTCCTGAGTATACAGATACTCATATGTGGCGGAAAACCACCGTTTGGGCACACCGCAGGGCTATGAAGGGAGAAAATGACATTTTGGAACACAGATTTTAATGGCATGGTTTGTGGGTTTAATGTCCTGTTTGGATAGCCCCTGATGTGCCTACACACCGGAACCCACACAAGTGACAACATTTTGAGTTCACTGCCACAGGGAGCCGTGGTGACTCAGCGAGTGACATCACCACTCCCCTGTGGTTGTCTCTGTGACGTCACTCACCGAGTCCTTGCGGTCAATATGATTGCAGACTCTGCAGGGCGAGGACGCTTATTCTCTCCCTGCAGACTCTGGATAAAGGGTCGTGGAGGGTTATGTGGGAGTAATAAAGATGGAGTTGAGATATGTTTGTTTTTTTTCTTCTAATAAAATTATTTTTCTAAGTGTTGTGTATTATTTACTATTTACTAGAGATTCCTAATGGCTGAGTCTAACATTATGAATCTCTGGCTTTTAGTGCCAGCTGCCAATAATAAAGCTGGAATTAACCCTTTATTTCCCAACTTGTCACCGGCACCAGGGCAACTGGAAGAGTCTGGGTACAGCACCAGATTATGGTGCCTCTAATAAATGTGCCATTTTCTGGGGTGGCTGTGGGCTGCAATTCGCAGCATGGGGGGCCCAGAATGTTTGGGTCTGTCCATGCTGAAGATTCCGGCCCCCAGCTGCCAAGTTGTACCTGGCTGGCAACCAAAAATATGGCAAAGCTCCACATCATTGTTTTAGTTGTAGAAATCATTTAAAAAAACAAAAAAAGGTGTGGGCTTCGCCATATTTTTAGATGCTAGTCAGGTGCAACTTGGCAGCTACGGACTGCCACCCACTGCCAGCTGCCTAGTTGTACTTGGCTGTCAACCAAAAATACAGCGCAACCCACCAATTTTTTTTTCAATCGAATTTGGGGGGAAAAAAAATGAAGTGCAGCTCCGCCATATTTTTGGTCCAGCCAGGTACAACTAGGCGGCTGGAATCCTGAGCATGGAGAGGACCAAGCGTTCTGGGCTCCTCAAGCTGCGAATTGCAGCCTGCAGTCTTCCCAGAAAATGACGCATTAATTGAAGTGACACTTTCTGGCGCTGTATCCAGAAATTTCCAGTTGCCCTGGTGGCGGTGGCAAATTGGGTAATAAAGGAGTTAATGCCAGCTTTTTTATTGACAGCTGGCACTAAGCCCGAGATTCATAAAGTCGGGCCAATGTTAGAGCTGGCCATTAGGAATCTCTAGTAAATAGTAAAAAACTACACTACACAGAGAAAAATCTTATTATTAGAAAAAAAAATGATGTGGCCAGGGCAAGGGGTACTCGGACACTGGGACTGATGGAGACTTGGATGGGGAGATCAAGGGTGGTCAGGATCCCTGTTCCGTGCCCTGGTTATCATTTGAACAGATGGTGGGGGAAAAGGGAATATTTACAGGGGATCGTGACGCCACCTGTAGTGCCCGGTAATATGGTACCGGCGCTGCAAGCTGGCCGCTGAGGTGATGGTGGGTGCAGCAGAAAGTAGTCCAGCTCCCTTCAGGTGGAGCTATTACCTCAGGGCAGCGGTGATGGATGAGGATGAGGGGAGTTGTAGGTGTTGCAGTTCTTACCCCTCTGCTGAGCTGCTGGCGATGCGGAGCCCTCTGGGCACCGGCAGGAAGAACAACGGAGACCAGTTCAAGTTTTACTCCACTTTACTAGGTCCCAGCAGATGGTAACATAGAACACGATACAGTTTGGTTTACCAGGTGGATGTTGCCAGCTCAGGGTCCCCCTTATGGAGTCTCTAGGTGTTCTCTCTCTTCATCCTTCAGGGTTAACTTCTCTCTTCCCAGTCTCTACCACCCTCGCAGAGCTCTCCCGTCAGTCCTACGGTCTGTAGCTAGTAGGCAAGGTCTGTGCCTTACCGGTCCGGACGGGGGCCCAAGTAAGCAAAGCCTCCCGCTACCGGAATTTTGGCCCTTTTCCTCTAGTGTCCTGAACCGGTTCTTAGTCCTGAGGGGCAAGGTACCTTGTGGCGCTGTCAGCAACCCGGTTACTATGGGCCTGCAGCTCGTCGGTCTGAGGTCAGAAGTGAACCTCTGACCGCCTCGGCTTCCCGCGTTGCCGGTGTTTCCCTCAACGTGACCAGCTGGCTCCAACCAGTCCTGGCCCGTTGCCTTCTGTCCTGGGCCCCCACTTAGAGATGGGGCTTCCTCCTGTCGGCTGTGCTGTCAGGCCTGTCCTTCCTGACTGCCTTCCCAGCACAGCCTGACTACTCTAAACTGTCACTCTCTCACTACATCTACCCTAGGCTCCACCCCCTTTTGGGACCTACTAAATTACCAGCCCCCAATATTCTAAGTGGCCTAGTCCTAAGTGTGTGTAAGCACAGACTCCACAGGTTAAACCCTGAACTGACAACTTACAGGGAAAACACATTTAATGTCACAGTGTAGTACTTCCCTGTGGCGCCTAGCCAAAGGGGCGCCACAAAAACACAAACAAAATTCAGACTCTATTTATTACACCCACATACCCTCTGTTGTAGTCCAAAATGATGGTCCCACGACGCTTGATCGCTTCTGCTACATCCAGAGACTGCAGCAAGGGATCAAGCTTCCTCGTGTTGTAGTCTCTGGGGTCATGGTGATTGTGTACTGTATGGCAAAGATCTGTCATACAGTGCACAATCACCGTGACCCCAGAGACTACAACAAGAGGACACTTGATCCCTTGCTGTAGTCTGTTGTCATAGTGATGGTGCATTGTATGCCAATGATCTACCATACAGTGCACCATCACTATGACAACAGACTACAGCAAGGGATCAAGTGTCCTCTTGTAGTCTATTGTCATAGTGATGGTGCACTGTATGACCTGTATGACAGATCATTGCCATACAGTTCACCATCACTGTGAAAAACCTAAATCACATGATCTCTGAGGCTTGGGTCAGCTGACCCGACGGTGCCATGGCAATGTCGTGTTACCAAGGTGATCGTCTCATCGTGATTACATTACGATGAGCCAATCGCCACCGGGGGAAAGGTGAGTGACTTTGCACTTCCTCTCCCCGGACCCCAAGTGCTGTGATCGTAAGATCACAGCACTTAGGGGGTGACAGAGTCCTGGAAGCATGGCGGCGGTGTAGGGCACATGTGCCCGCCTGCTTCTTCCCGCGCTTCTGTGCAGCCTGATCTCCCTGCACGGGCCCCAGGCTGCAGAGAAGCAATCTGACAGCTCGTGCACAGTGATCCGCTATGTGATCACTGTGTCCAACTGTCAGATCGCTCCTGTGCAGCCTCGTATCCATGCAGGGAGATCGGGTTGCACAGAAGTGCGGGCAGAAGCAGGCAGTGGGCAGGCACAGTGCCCTGCACTGCTGCCATGATGCTTCAGCTGAATGGGAGAGATCATTAAATCACTTCCCATCAGCATAGAGGGGACGATACCAGCCCCCTCTGGCGCTCCAGCCTATGAAAGGGGCTATGACAGCCCCTTCCATAGCTGGATAGGAGGATCACTGTGATTGACTATTCAAACAGCCAATCACAGTGATCATGGGGGTGGGGTGGGGAATCCACCCCCTCCCCGACATGAAGCCCCGGTGCTCCGTGTTAAGAATCACAGAACACCCGTAACCACCATGACATTGTGGGACATCACAGGTCGGGAAGGCACCGACTTCTAGGACGTCCCACAATGTCATAGGTCGGGAAGGGGTTAAATTTGGTTGGTGATCTGAAACATTTATATGTGACAAACATGCAAAGAAATCAGGGCGGGGCAAACACTTTCACACCACTGTATATACAGGGCACAATACCATTCTCCTATGCTGTATATTAAGTGTAATTATCAGTATCTGCTTTTATTCTGGATGTTATGGGGGTGTGGCCTTTATGGGGGCATGGTAAAATGTCTAAAAATATTGGACTGTCTGTGAATTTCTGTCCAATTTTCCAGAAAAAAAAGTTTGAATGATGGGTTGGCAACGCTGACTCATACACACGTGCCATGTATAAAGGCGCCCCCGAATTCAAAATTCCTCAAAACAACATGTTATGTAACATATTTTATTTTTTAAATAATGTAACAACAAGGCTGCTTCCTTTTAAAAACAAGAGTATCACTCCAGGAAGGTGAAGAGACCATAGAAACCCAAGGTCTCACCACATCATGTACTTTTCTTAGAATTTGACAATAAAAAGGCTTCACTTTGTATATATTCTTATGCTTTGAAAGAGCCGATATCCAAATAAAACATTTATCAGATTTTGAACATGAAAATACCTTTTCTCATGTGTGAGTTCTCTCATGTGCAATAAGATTTGATTTAGCTGAAAAGCATTTCTGACATTGTGGACATGAATACGGCTTCTCCCCTGAGTGAATTTTCCCATGTGTAACAAGATTTGATTTAACTGAAAAGCATTTCTGACATTGTGGACATGAATATGGCTTCTCTCCTGTGTGAATTCTCCAATGTGTAATAAGAGTTGATTTCTGTGTAAAACATTTCCCACATTCTGCACATGAATATGGCTTCTCTCCTGTGTGAATTCTCTCATGTGTAACAAGAGTTGATTTATCTGTAAAACATTTCCCACATTCTGAACATGAATATGGCTTCTTCCTTGTAGGAGCTCTTTTATCATCCACATTTTTTCTGGGACTCTGACTTTGCTTAACAGTCTGTGAAGAATTTGGAGACAATAATTCATTAAAATCATCAGATGACAGAACTTTGCTTTGATCGGCTGGGGATATATTGGAGACATCGTCATGCTGTTCACATGTATCCTGAGTGACACTACGATCGTCTGCTTTACATTCTGAAGATATCAGACGTCCTGCGAAACTCCTGGTACATTCATCTGCCAAGAATAAAACATATATTTTTGAATTATTATTATTTATTTATAGAGCACCATTGATTCCATGGTACAATGTAACCTGAAAAATATTTAGGCATATGTAATAAATTAAAATAAAAATCTGATACAAAATATAAGGTACATAGTAAAACTATATTATTATCTGATTTCCTGGGACAAAGATTGTATAAACAATCAATTCTAGTAATGTTCATTACACATATTGCCCAGTGTGGTATCATTCTACTACTACTGAGTGATATAGTTATGGTATCCTGGTACCATTCTACTACTGCTGAGTGATATAGTTGTGGCAAAATAACTGCCCATGAATTGAAGAAAATCAAGGGTGAAGCTGCCAAGATGCCATTTGCCACCAGTTTTGTCATATTTCAGAGCTGCAACATTACTGGAGTATCAAAAAGCACAAGGTGTGCTATACTCAGGGACATGGCCAAGGTAAGGAAGGCTGAAAAACGACCACCTTTGAACAAGAAAAATGAGATAAAATGTCAAGACTGGGCCAAGAAATATCTTAAAGCGAACCTGTCACCCCCCTCCAAGGCATGTCCACCTTCTCAATCAACCCAAAAGACTCATAAATATCTGAATTATCAGGCAACTTAATAAAAACCAAATACCGGTATATTCCCATCTCACTTGATTATTTTCACCAGGTAAACTAATATAACTGCACAAAATTTAGAAAAAACATTTCTGACATGCAAACACAAAACCCCAAAAAATTAGTGAACAATTTAGCCGCCTTTCTTTATGATGACACTCATCAGCCTTCAGTTGCTTGATCTGATAACGATCAACATTGCGTGCAGCAGCCACCACAGCCTCCCAGACACTGTCCCCAGTGGTGTACTGTTTTCCCTCCCAGACACTGTCCCCAGAGGTGTACTGTTTTCTCTCCCTGTAGATCTCACATTTTAGGAGGGACCACAGGTTCTCTATGGGGTTCAGATCAGGTGAACAAGGGGGCCATGCCATTATGTTTTCTTCTTTTAGACCTTTACGGGCCAGCCACACTGAGGAGTAGTTGGATGCATGTGATGGAGCATTGTCCTGCATGAAAATTATATTTTTCTTGAATAATACCGACTTCTTCCTGTACCAATGCTTGAAGAAGTTGTCTTCCAGAAACTGGCAGTAGGTCCGGGAGTTGAGCTTCACTCCATCCTCAACCCAAAAAGATCCCACAAGTTCCTCTTTGATGATCCCAGCCCATACCAGTACCCCACCTTCATCTTGCTGGCGACTGAGTTGGAGTGGAGCTCTCTGCCATTTACTGATCCAGCCTCTGGCCCATCCATCTGGCTCACCAACAGTCACTCTCATTTAATCAGTCTATAAAACCTTTGAAGAATCAATCTTAAAGCGAACCTGTCGCCCCTACCAGGCTTGTAAACCTAAAATATCCACCTTGTGCAGCACTAAGGCTGCATTCTGACAATGTGGCTATAGTATATATGCTCCCTTTATTGTATGAAATAAACACTTAGATCAAATCTGTGACAAACCTGAAGTAAGACCGGGAGGCGGGCTTTTCCAGTGTCTCCCTCCAGCCCCTCTGTTGTCAAGTCAGCCCTCCTTGCTGCATTCTGCGCCGCCTCCTCTTCAAATCCTGTGACTCACCGTGGCCGGGACTCCGGTTTAGACAGGCTGTAGCTCCTTCCTCCTTGTCACGGGTGGGCCGTGCCTGCCGGTAGTGGGGCCCGGTGGAGTGCAGATCAAAAGTTGAAGACGTCTTGTAAGGAACAGATTAAAGGGGTTTAATTTATTCGTGACGCCACCTATGAGTAGTTTCGGTAATCGTTACCGACGCTGCGGAACCTCCGGGGATGGACAGCAGCAAGATGGAACGCTCCCCACAGGCTGAGCGGTGATCCCCGGAGGCTGGAGCTGCTTAAGATGTTGTGCGGCAGCTGCGGTTACCTTGTAGTTCGGACGGACAGTTCATAAGGAAGCACGGACACAGAAAGTCTCTGCAACGGGTCTTTACTGTAACCAGCAGGCAGCACATGGTATATAGTTTCGGGTAGTGGACCGGGTGGACTCAGCAGTGATAGTGTCCCTCAGAGATCCGCAAGTGTTCCTCCATTCTAGCTAAGCGTTTTGCCATTGCCGCCCAGGAATACCAGATCGGGTACGGGGAGGCTGCTTCAATGCCCTATCCAAGATGTACGTTGTGGATGTTTTGGGGAGCCTTGGGTCCCTCAGTGGGTACACCGCTGGTTAGACGACTGGAAGTTGGCTGGTGGTGGGGTGCTCCTGTGAAGCTGCTCCTCCACGCTTCTGGTTCTGCTGCCAGCTTCGGTACCAGTGAACCGGCTGTGAGTTTTTGGGCACGGGAGTCTTTTGAAACCCGTGGTTAGTGATGCCCGATCCCGGTTGTTGAGGCCTCAGGTGCTGACACCCGACCGGTGACGGCCCGGGGGCTGCACGGGGTGCGGAGCCCCCGCTCCTACTCCAAGTTCTCTGTTCTAGACTCTGTTCTAGACTCTTCTCTTCTTCGCAGACTAAGTGTCTGTTCTCCCTACACACTTCCCTAGCACTCCGCCCACCAGGACCCTGGAATGGCCCTCTGTTCTAGGTGATGCATGCAGGGTTGGATCTCAAAGTTAACTAGGTCACTGCTGTGTCAGAGAATATTGCGGCTGCATTTATGGCTGCAATACCCTCTTGTGACGCACTCATTGCGGGGCGCCAAACCTGCGCAGTGCCTCCTGTTGACGGGCATGCGCCATGCGTGCTGTCCGTCAACCTCCTGTATCGCGCCTAACGTTTTCGCGCCTGCGTGGTGTGCCTGCCCCGCATTGTGTTATTCAGTATTCACACTGCGGGGCAGCCAATCCAGCGCGTGCGCAATTGTCATGGCTTGGCTTGTCCCCACCTACCACTGCCTCTCTCCTCTCCACCGCAAAGCGCCAGGTCCTCAAATCCAAAGTGAAAGTGAGGACCCGGCACAGAGGAGAGAGGCAGAAAACACCGGATCTCTGCCAGGTGCTGTGTCCTCACTTTCACTTTGGATTTGGGGACCCAGCGTTTTGCAGTGGGAAGGAGAGAGGCAGTGGGAGGTGGGGACAGGCCAAGCCATGACAATTGCGCACGTGCTGGATTGGCCGCCCCGCAGTGTGAATACTGAATTACACAATGCGGGGCAGGCACACCACGCAGACGCAAAAACGTTAGGCGCGATACAGGAGGTTGACGGACAGCGCGTAAGGCGCATGCCCGTCAACAGGAGGCACTACGCAGTCGCAGGATTTGAAGAGAAGGCGGCGCAGAATGCAGCAAGGAGGGTTGACTGACAACAGAGGGGCTGGAGGGAGACGCTGGAAAAGCCCGCCTCCCGGTCTTAGATCAAATCTGTAACAAACCTGATGTGTTTATTTCATACAATAAAGGGAGCATATATACTATAGCCACATTGTCATAATGCAGCACAAGGTGGATATTTTAGGTTTACATGCCTGGGAGAGGGGGCGACAGGTTCGCTTTAAGATTGATTTTTCAAAGGTTTTATGGACTGATGAAATGAGAGTGAGTCTTGATGGGCAGATGGATGGGCCAGAGGCTGGATCAGTAAAGGGCAGAGAGCTCCACTCCGACTCAGACACCACCAAGGTGGAGGTGGGTACTGGTATGGGCTGGGATCATCAAAGATGAACTTGTGGGACTTTTTCGGGTTGAGGATGGAGTGAAGCTCAACTCCTGGACCTACTGCCAGTGTCTGGAAGACAATTTATTCAAGCAGTGGTACAGGAAGAAGTCGGTATTATTCAAGAAAAACATAATTTTCATGCAGGACAATGCTCCATCACATGCATCCAACTACTCCACAGCGTGGCTGGCCAGTAAAGGTCTTAAAGAAGAAAAAATAATGGCATGGCCCCCTTGTTCACCTGATCTGAACCCCATAGAGAATCTGTGGTCCCTCCTAAAATGTGACATCTACTGGGAGGGAAAACAGTACACCTCTGGGAACAGTGTCTGGAGGCTGTGGTGGCTGCTGCACGCAATGTTGATCGTTATCAGATCAAGCAACTGAAGGCTGATGAGTGTCATCATAAAGAAAGGCGGCTAACTTGGTCACTCATTTTTTGGGGTTTTGTGTTTGCACGTCAGAAATGTTTATTCTAAATTTTGTGCAGTTATATTAGTTTACCTGGTGAAAATAAACAAGCGAGATGGGAATATATTTGGTTTTTATTAAGTTGCCTAATAATTCTGATATTTATGATTCTTTTGGGTTGATTGAGAACATAGTTGTTGATCAATAATAAAAATAATCCTCTAAAATACAACTTGCCTAATAATTCTGCACACAGTATAGTTGTGGTGCGGCCGTAGATGTGTTCCAGAATTCCTGTGGGCGCTGTGAGTTAGGAGATGTATAATGCATTGTATGTGCGGACAGTGAGGACTGATAAATGTGCATTGTGCTGTGTACTGTGCTGCCCTCTACTGGCTGATGTGTGAATATGAACATTAGGTCTTCAGTCTCCTCACCACAAGCTGCCATAGACCCCGTGGGAGAAGCCTCCGCACTCAGGGCTGACACCTCCTGTTCGCTGCTACTAACCAGTCCAGTACAGGGAGTGGGAGGAAGCACTACTACTCCCAGCATCTATTCCAGTCTATGCTGAGGAGACATCTTTCTTCATATAGTCGCCTCCACAAAGGAGTGAAGCTTCTTATAGTCAGGTGAGATAAAGCTGAACAGGGTTTCTCCTCTATACTGGCTCCAGCAGGATCCAGGACAACGTGATTTCCATATAAAAACTTTTTCCTTCTTACCCCATAAATAGGGAACAGTAGAGCCTATAACTGAGTCCCTCCATACTAATGGTGTGTCCCCCAGGAGCCGACCCCTGAAGGGCCCTCCATTCTACTAGTGTATCTCCCAGGAGCCGACCCCTGAAGGGCCCTCCATACTACTAGTGTATCTCCCAGGAGCCGACCCCTGAAGGGCCCTCCAATCTACTAGTGTATCTCCCAGGAGCCGACCCCTGAAGGGCCCTCCATTCTACTAGTGTATCTCCCAGGAGCCGACCCCTGAAAGACCCTCCATCAGTGAAGCTTTACCTGGACTGGACAGACCATTTTCTCCAATAGTAAGTGATGGGATCTGTGCTCCCCCGAGACCCCGAAACTGCGGCTAATTGTTGCAATTCTGACCAGTGTCACTTTATGGGGTGATATCTATGGAACGCTGTAATGGATCCCAGTGATTCTGACAGTTTTTTCATGACACATGATATTTCATGTTAGTGGCAAATTTAGGACGCTATTTTTTGAGTTTGTGAAAAAAATAGAAAATTTGGCTAAAAATGTGCAAATTTTGCAATTTTTTAACTTTGAATTTTTCTGCCCTTAAACCAGAGTTCTGTCACCCAAAATCGGTAATATACATTTCCCACATGTCGACTTTACATCAGCAATACTTTTAAACTTTTTTTCTTAGGGCGTTATAAGAGTTAAAAGTTTATTAGCAATTTCTCCATTTGCAGAGCTCAGAAAAGCAGAATCCCCCTAATGTGGCCCTGTTTGGGAAATTACAACTCTCTGGGAAATTATCCCCAAGTGCAGTGATGATTTTGACTCCATGGGTGTTTTACAGAAACAAGCAGCAATGGATATTGCTTAATGAAAATTGCAAATAAGTAATTGTGGTGCCCAGTACATTGTACATTGGCCCGTACATTGTGCCCAGCTTGTGTTTCTGGAGACACACACCATGTAAATTAAGTGGCTCACCTCACTACAATAATGCCAAACATGGACGCTGAATGTGGTTTAGGCACACTGCGGGGCTCAGAGGGGAGGGGGCATTTCAATTTGGGAGTGTAGGTTCAGCTGGTTTTCTTTTTAGGGACAAGGAGCTATATTGCCTTTCCAGAGCCTTTGTACTACCAGTAACGTGGAAGCCTATATTTCCATTGATAGATGAGGTCCGAATGAGGACTTGTTTGTGGATTGAGTTGAAGCTTTAATTGGGAACATTTTCCATAATATCTAGGATCACATTTATCCTATGCTCTACCCTGAGCCCTTAAATTGTTGAGGGTCTCAGTTCAATCACAAGTCCACCAGCCACTCCTAAATATATTATATATATATATATATATATTATATATATATTTATATAATATATATATATATATATATATATATATATATATATATATATATATATATATATATATATATATATATATATATATATATATATATATAGGCAATTATGCACATCTGCACTATCGCAAGTAAATGATACGGACACCAGAGCCGTTTCAAGCCTTACTCATGCCTACGTCAGATGAGATTAAACACTGCGCAAGCGTTTATTGAAACACACATTTTTATACAGAAAGAAAAAGGCGTGTTAGAATTCTGGAACTTTCTACAAAGTGATCATCTCCTAATTGGTCAATTCTTATCAAATTATTCTAATATCTAAATTCCTCCCTTAATGGGTTGGCTTATATCTCAGATATATTTATGAAGCGTGGGCACCATCTAGTGTATAAGAGACAGCATGACAACATGACATTTCCAAATTACAATATATATATTTTAGAGAAGAGTTGTGATATTTTTAACCCTATATAAACATTTCATGTCTCTTCATCCTCAACAAAATCATAGTTATATCTAAAATTTGTAAATGAAGCCCTTTAGATGAAACCCCTCAGGGATCTATTCACTATAACGAGGCAGCAGAGTTACTCTGGACTCTGTCTGGCCTCTATTCAGCATTGTCCTTTTCAGAAGTGCACAAAGCTGGTTGATCGCGCTCTTATACACCACTAAAAAGATGGACACCGCTGGATCATAGGCAGACACAATCCAAAATGACTCCCGTTGCCTCATTATAGGGAATCCTGTGTCAGAGGTTTTGTCAATCACATATTTTAGAGATTTACATGTATATCCTAATGTAAGCACTCAGCGTAGAGCATAGGATAAATGCGAGCTGGGCCAGACTGCGATCTTTAGTAGAAAGAATGAAGGTTGCAGCCACAGGTCAAGAATTCGTCTGATTTATTTTACACCGTTCACCTTGTGGTATAAGTGATTAGACGGTTTTATTCTTGGAGTCGGTACAATTACAGCGATATCAGATGTATGTTTATTTATATTTGGCCGCTATCACACACTTAAAACAAATAAAAAAAGGTTTTGCTTTGACATGCTTTGAGAGCTATAATTGCTGCCGTCAATCATGTGAGGGCTTGTTTTTGAAGGACAAGTTGACATATTTATTGGTACCATTTTTAGATTCCAATTTTTGGGAGGTAGAATGAACATGTTGACTGTTTGGTAAAAGTGTTATACGAATACAGCGATACCACATTTATATCATTTGTTTATGTTTTGCCGCTTTTACACACTAAAACCATTTTAATAGAAAAAAATGTTTTTTGCATCACCTTATTCTCAGAGCTATAGCTGCTTTATTTCTTCACTGATGGAGCTGTGTGGTGGTTTGTTGTTTGCAAGTCAAGATGACATTATCAGCAATTCCATTTTTATTTACGGTCAACTTTTTACTTGCATTTTGTTACTTTATATTGGTGGTATGATGAAAAAGCATAGCTTTTTGACTCATTTTCAATTTAATTTAATTTTATTTATTATTTTGACGCTGTTCACTGAAGGCGTTAACTAGTGTGACAGCTTTATGGAGCAGATCGTTCCAGACTTAGCAATACCAAATATGTGTATTTTATTTTTTTATTTTTACATAAAAATATTTTTTTTATGCATAATTTGTGTATGATTTTTTTTTAAATATTTTTACATTTTATATTTCACTTTTTTTTTTTTTTTACTTAGTGAATATGTATACAGGACTGCCCCCCAGGTGTCCTATACTACCTGCATAATTGCAATATCCTGCTATTGACAATCGTTCTAGACCTGAGGGAAGCTTCTAGGGGTCCAGCAGCCTCTTCTTATACCGTAACATCACCATCTGTTGCCAGGGGAACTATTGTCCCAGCTGCTCCCTGCAATATCTGACACCTCCCCGGGTCTCACCGCACCAATGTAAGCGTCAAACTATAAAAAAAATTACCAATGATCTTATAGTTTATACAGGATTAAAAATTACTGTTGTTGGCTGCACATCCCTCTGTGTAAATAAAGCATGTGCTGCCGACTATAATAAAAATACATGAGTAGAGGGAAGAATCCATCACTAATAATGAAAGAACAATCATCACTCGGTGCTCGTTAGAGGCCATTCTCTGCCTGTGTAAAAAGACCTGAGGATGCACTTACATCTTACAACAGGGCGGTTTTTCTATACCGCAACAAAAATTCACTACGGACTACTGACTGCAAAATTAGCAGAAGAATGTGCAATAACTGCATCCTTAGTATAGACCACCAATATCAGATCTGTAAGGTCAAACACTCAGCACCACGGATCAGCTGTTACCAGCTCTGGCAGCAGCCAGATGTAATCCATATACAGAGCAGAGCCACGCAGAGCTGGAAATATTTGTATTTAATTCCATAAGACAACACTGCACATCACTAAAAGATCCCCCTCCCCACAGTGAGGCATGGTGGGAGCAGCATTGTGCATCACTAAAAGATCCCCCTCCCCACAGTGAAGCATCGTGGAGGCAGCATTGTGCTTTGGGGCTGTTTATTTTTCAGCTGAAACTGGGACTTTAGTCAAGAGTCAATTGTGAACATTTCCAAATATCAGTAACTTTTGTATGCAAACTTTCAAACATAAAATCTCTGGTCCAGAACTGTCCGGACCGGTAAATGAGGAGAACATGACTATTCTCTACTTTATTTAGAGGTAACTCCTCACTATGGCGGTTACCTGCAGGACCATCCTCTGTACACAGCTCATCACCTCGCACAGCATGGCCTTCCTCCATTATATCTGCAGGAGCATCCTCTGTACACAGCTCATCACCCCACACAGCACCGCCTTCCTCCATTATATCTGCTGGATTAAGATTCTTCAGATCTTTACCCAGATTTTAGAGCTGTGAAAGAAATAATAGAAAGTCACAGAGGGGGAAGAAGGAGCAAAAGTCACAGAGGGGGAAGAAGGAGCAAAAGTCACAGAGGGGGAAGAAGGAGCAAAAGTCACAGAGGGGGAAGAAGGAGCAAAAGTCACAGAGGGGAAGAAGGAGCAAAAGTCACAGAGGGGGAAGAAGGAGCAAAAGTCACAGAGGGGGAAGAAGGAGCAAAAGTCACAGAGGGGGAAGAAGGAGCAAAAGTCACAGAGGGGGAAGAAGGAGCAAAAGTCACAGAGGGGGAAGAAGGAGCAAAAGTCACAGAGGGGGAAGAAGGAGCAAAAGTCACAGAGGGGGAAGAAGGAGCAAAAGTCACAGAGGGGGAAGAAGGAGCAAAAGTCACAGAGGGGAAAGAAGGAGCAAAAGTCACAGAGGGGAAAAATAATAATATTAATAAATAATAAATCTTTATATAGCGCCAACATATTCTGCAGCGCTTTACAGTACAGTAGTTTGTTTACAAGCGGTCATAGGTCACAATAAAAAAAATATCCGATACAGTAAGTAAAGTCCAGAATCAATGTAAAAAATCCAATACACTAAGCAGACAATCTAAAAGTACAATAATTAAAGCAGAGAAAGTGTAAAAAAAATAAAGCAGAGAAACAATGTAAAAAATACACTACAGTAATTAGAAACAATACAATAAGCAGAGAATCAATGTAAAAAGTACAATACAATAATTAAGGCAAAACTAAAGGTGACCCTGCTCAAAAGAGCTTACAATCTGTAACGGGATTGGGGATACACAAGGTACAGGGGCTTATTACAGTGATGGTCCAGGCATCTTGAGGAAGAAGGGGATAGAAATAAAGTTACATGAATGGTCACCAGACAATCTCTGTAGAGCTTTTGGGTTTGGTGAAGAAGAGATTATGTCCAGAGAGATGGTACTGTATATAGCCCATTTACTAAAGACTTCTATAACAAAGCATGATAGGCCGCCTTAAAAAGATGTGTTTTTAGGGAGCGCCTGAAGCTATGCAAGTTGTGGATAGTCCTGATTTCTTGGGGTAGAGCATTCCAGATTATTGGTGCAGCTTGGGAGAAGTCTTGGAGCCGGGAGCGGAAGGATCGGATTAGCGCAGATTTTAGTCGAAAGTCATTTGTAGAACATAGAGAACGGGCTGGGTGATAGACAGAGATGAGGGAGGAGATGTAGGGAGGTGCTGCACCATGAATAGCTTTGTGGGTGAGAAAAAGCAATTTGAATTGGATCTTGTAGTGTACGGGCAACCAATGCAGTGACTGGCACAGAGGAGAGGCATCTGAGTAATGATTGGCCAGATGGGTGATCCTGGCTGCTGCATTAAGGATGGACTGGATAGGGGAAAGTTTAGATAGGGGGAGGCCGATTAGTGGAGAATTGCAGTAGTCAAGGCGGTAGTGGATTAGGGCCACCGTGAGGGTTTTTGTTGTTTCAATGGTGAGAAAGGGGCAGACTCTAGAAATGTTCTTCAGGTGCAAGCGACAAGAGCGTACGAGAGATTTTGTATAGGAGGTGAAGGCGAGATCGGTGTCAAACATAACACCCAGACAGCGAGCCTGCTGCCTAGGCGTTATCATGGTGCCGAACACTGATGTCAGATTTAGGGAGGTTAGTGGATGGGGGGAGCAGAAGAAGTTCAGTTTTGGAAAGGTTGAGTTTCAAATAGAGAGCAGACATGATGTTGGAAACTGCAGCTAGACAGTCATTGGTGTTCTTTAATACCACAGGGGTAAGGTCAGGGGCTGAAGTGTATAGTTGTGTGTCGTCAGCATAGAGATGGTACTGAAAGCCAAATCTGCTGATGGTCTGTCCAATGGGCCGTGTAGAGAGAGAAGAGGAGAGGGCCAAGGCCTGAGCCCTGAGGGACTCCAGTAGTGAGAGAGAGGAGAGAAAATGGAGCCAGCGAACTTTACACTAAAAGATAGAAAGAGAACCAGGAGAGAGCCGTGTCCTTGATGCCAATGGAGTGAAGCATAGAGAGTAGGAGATGGTGGTCAACAGTGTGAAAAGCTGTAGAGAGGTCAAGAAGAATAAGCAGAGAGTGGTCACCATTACATTTTGCCATCAGAAGATCATTGGTCACTTTGATGAGGGCAGTTTCTGTAGAGTGAAGGGGGCAGAAACCAGACTGTAATGGATCTAGAAGAAAGTGAGCGAAGAGGTAACGGGTGAGGTGAGTGTAGACCAGGCGCTCCAGGAGTTTAGAGATGAAGGGGAGATTGGAGACTGGTCTGTAGTTATTTGTGCAGGATGGGTCAAGAGAAGTTTTTTTTAATAGTGGAGTAATGATAGAGTGTTTGAAGGAGGAGGGGAAGATGCCAGAAGAGTGGGAGAGGTTGAAGATTTTGGTTAGGTGAGTGGTGACGACTGGCAAGAGAGACTGGAGTAGGTGTGAGGAAATGGGGTCAGTGGTTCATGTGGTGAGACGAGAGGAAGAGAGGAGCCTGGAGAAAGGAAGGTGGAAAAGCCACAGAGGGGGGAGGAGGAAAAGCCACAGAGGGGGAGGGAGGAAATGTCCCAGAGGGGAAAGGAGGAAAAGTCACAGATAAAAAGAGTAAAAGTCAGAGGGAAGCGGGAAAAAAAAAATGACCTAGAAATATGACTGTTTATATCAGCAATACCAAACATGTATCGTTTTTTATTTTCTATTTAGGTGAAGAAAATTTAGAATATTGCAAAAAAAATTGTTTTACTTTTTGCTGTTCTGAGACCTGTAATGTTTATTTTTTGTTTAAGGGGCTGAGTGACGGTTTCTTTTTTGCTCATCGACGCAGCACCGCGGACCCCACGCTCAGAGGGGCCAACCCAGAGCTACAGCTCCCCATAAATATACCACTATATGCAGCAGAACCGGGAGACACGATCTCCCTCCTCTACCGCTCTCTGTTCTATAGACTTCAGGTCTCCTTTTAGCCTGTGGTCTATAAGACAGCAGGCGATACAGAAGCCAAGGTGGCGTCACATACGCAGGCCGTCAGACCCCGACATGGTGACATCATTGTAATTGGGCTCTGATGTCCTGTGTGTTGTCTCTATAACAGTGCATTGCCATGCTGATGGATTTGTCAGGATCCTGGATTAGAAGAGTTAAAGTATATGATGTTTTTAATTTAGATTATAAACTTGTGGGAGCATATAAAAACTACGGGCATCCTCAAAGTGTGGGGGGCATTATAGAGATTGGAACATCCCCAGTGTCACACATGGTGGAGGCAGCATCCTGCTGTGAGGAGGCTTTTCACCAGCAGGGGCAGGGAAGCTGGTGAGAGATGATGGGAAGATAGATGGAGCCAAGCACAGGGAAATCCTGGAGGCAAACCTGTTAGAGGCTGCAAAAGACGTGAGACTGTGGCAGAGGTTCACCTTCCAGCATGACTTTCTTTGTGCTGAACAATTAATTTATGTAGCTTCCCATGGCGGGGTGTCCGTGCAGTCGGCATCGGTCCTCTGCCTCCATTTACATTGATGTAATTTGGGTCATGGTGACGTTTTAATATTAGAGGATTGGGGACCGTTATTATAATTGTAACAATATCCTTTCTCTTATATCAATGCATGTATTCATTAGTGTCATTATAAAAAGTATAGAAAAAAAAGCACACGGACCTTGCTGGGAGGCAGCGGTGGATAGAGGATAGGTGAGCATATTGATTTTTTTATTTTTAACTCTTTCTTTTACTTAATTACACTTAGGCTGCTTTCACACTACGATTTTGTTAAATCCGATGCTGTCCGATAAAAATCGGACAGCATCGGATCCGATTTAGCCCCCATGTTCTCCAATGCGGATCGGATCGGATGTGCACTTCATGGCATCCGATTTACATCCGATCCGATCCGATTTTTTTCAGGAGCCAAAAATCGAAGACTGCTCCTGATTTTTGAATCGGATACCAAAATCGATCACATCGGTTCCGATGCGATCTGATTAAAATAATATGGGAGTCTATGGGGATTGGATTGGATAGAAAATCGGATTTTCTGTATTGAGCATGCTCAATACCCTAGACCACTCCCATAACCTCCCACAGCCCTCCCCCAGCCATTTAAATCGGATCCAATAAAAAATCGGTTCGGATGGCATCAGATTTTGAGCATCCGATGCTGTCTGATTTTCATTGGACAGCATCGGATTTAACAAAATTGTAATGTGAAAGCAGCCTAACACGGTACAAACATTTTTGACCTCATAATACAAGCTCTTCATAAATGCCTCGGTCTATATTCATTTAATACATCATTAAACGTTTGTGATCATATAACATTGTACTTTATGGGTGTGTGCTCACGGTCAGTATATGCAGCGTTTTGGACGCAGTGTCTTGCCGCTGCATAGTACAGTATATGCATAGTGGATGGGATTGTAAGAAATCCTATCCTCACTATGCTTAACCCGCCCGCAGCATGTCTGGAGCTGCGGTGTGGGTTGCCGACAATCCGCTCCTCCGCAGCATGTTTATTCCATGCTGCAGAGTCAGAAGCGGCTGCCATTGGGTGACTGCAGGGAGAAGCCGCCCCGCACCCGCCGCACACAGTGAGTACAGGGCGGCTGCAGTCTCCCTGCGACCTCCGGCGGCTGCACTCAGGTCCGGAGGAGCGCACAGCCTTAGTAGAATAGCAAATATTCAACCTGTTTTCAGCTCATATAAACAACTCTTACCTGAGATAACGGATATGATCTTTGGTAATGTTGAATTTGTAGATAGAGGAGCGCCGCCTTGTGGTTGGGACGTTCTGCTGAAGTTACTGCAGAAACAAGTCACTGTTATCTCACAACATCATTGTAATCCGCCTCTTCTCTGTCTATAGAAAGCCGGAATAATTATATTCACTCAGACATTTGCAGACATTTCGGTGACCTCCTTTGTCTCCTGCAGGAAGATAAAGATTTATTCTGTGAATTCAGATGTCGTCTAATCTTTTATTGGTAATAAAATACAAATACTCCGTGGACAGGGAGCGTCCCGGTTGCAGCACACCTTGTGGTGGTGGATGGCTCTACACTGTTGGTGAGTACAGACAGTGTGCACTAAGTCCCCTATGTTATTTATATGCTCTGTTACTATTTACAGCAGGGTATATACTTACCTTGTGTCTATCAAAGTCTAAACACCCTGCAGACACAATGGAGGGTTTAGATCAGAGGAGATTCCGGTGTGTGAACGGCCCAGTCACCGTCCAGACCCAAATCCACCCAGAATCTGAGAAGAGACGGGAACATTACTGATCACAGACGTCTCCATCCAATCTTACTGAGTGAGAGCAAAGAAGAAGGGAGAATGTCTCCTCTAGATGAGCAAAGCTGGAGAGACAGACCCCAAAAGACAGAGAAAGGTGGTCCTACAAAGTGCTGACTCAGGGGGTGAATACTAATACAAGACAGAGAAAGGTGGTCCTACAAAGTGCTGACTCAGGGGGTGAATACTAATACAAGACAGAGAAAGGTGGTCCTACAAAGTGCTGACTCAGGGGCTGAATACTAATGCAAGACAGAGAAAGGTGGTCCTACAGAGTGCTGACTCAGGGGGCTGAATACTAATGCAAGACAGAGAAAGGTGGTCCTACAAAGTGCTGACTCAGGGGGTGAATACTAATACAAGACAGAGAAAGGTGGTCCTACAGAGTGCTGACTCAGGGGGCTGAATACTAATGCAAGACAGAGAAAGGTGGTCCTACAATGTGCTGACTCAGGGGGCTGAATACTAATACAAGAAAGAGAAAGGTGGTCTTACAAAGTGCTGACTCAGGGGGTGAATACTAATACAAGACAGAGAAAGGTGGTCCTACAAAGTACTGACTCAAGGGCGGTGAATACTAAGGCATCACATAGAGGACAGCAGACATGTGCTCCGGGGTGTCCCCACCATTGATGAAGGGTCGAGAGGTGGGACAATCCACCATGTGACCACACTGAGGGCATAAACCACCAATACACACAAATGGGTGGAGTCAATCCTGACCACACCCACACATGACATCACCAATCTGTCATGTGACTCCTCAGTAACTCAGGCAGTGTGCGCTCATTGGGCGCCTGACACAGCAGCCGTCAGGTTGGCTAAGGAAAAACTGCCATAAACCTGCAATAGTGCTGCGATAAGATGATCGCATAGAGGCAATAAAGCCACAAACAAGATAATAGAGCCAAAGTCACATGACTGTAAATAACAGCTCCAGGAGACTGAGAATAAGTGTTATCCCTGGAAGGAAAAATCCTAGACAATGTCCCTATACCAGACATGAAGAAGAGCCAGCAGGGGCCAAAACGAGTCACATCTAAAGTCACAGGGGCCAAAAAGGGGCCACAAATCTTCCATCTCCACAGTCCCAAGCCAGCCCCCCCCTCCCCCGGGACACAAGCCAGCCCCTCCCTCCCCCGGGACACAAGCCAGCCCCCCCCTCCCCCGGGACACAAGCCAGCCCCCCTCCCCCGGGACACAAGCCAGCCCCCCTCCCCCGGGACACAAGCCAGCCCCCCTCCCCCGGGACACAAGCCAGCCCCCCTCCCCCGGGACACAAGCCAGCCCCCCTCCCCCGGGACACAAGCCAGCCCCCCTCCCCGGGACACAAGCCAGCCCCCCTCCTCAACACACAGGAAAAGCCACAAATATGGGGAGAACAGGAGACACAGCTCAGTATACAGTATCACACAGAATATGATTAGTTACACCTCAGTAGACAACATTACGCAGGGTAGGATTAGATACCCAGCTCAGCAGACTCCATTACACAGGGTAAAATTAGATACACAGCTGAGCAGACAGTATAGCACAGGAAAGGACTACATAAACAGCTCAGCAGACAGTATCAGACAGGACAGGATCCCAAGGGGGGACTCCCCCCTCCGCCTGGGGTTCTTACCCCCTGATCCCCGCTTCTATTATAATCACCTCCATGGACTTAAAAATGAATGTGCGATCGTTTTTTGAAAGAAACCGCCAAGTCATGCCCACCATCGGAAAAATACGCCCACACCCTGCAACGTCCGGCTGCTCTTTGTAAGACCTGTTTGTGACATCCGTGTCGCTGTGTGGAGCAGATGCGTGTCCGTGTGCTCCACATGGCGACGTCCATTTTTCAGCAGAAGCACAGACCCATTCAGGGCATACTTTTACAACAAACGGCTGGGAGTGCCTTGCAACAATGAAGGGCGGAGCATACAGAGGGGGCGTTATATTCAGGCCACAGTGGGTGGAGGAGATGGTGTTCAATGGGCGTGGCTAAACGCCTAAAATTGATGAG
This sequence comes from Allobates femoralis, assembly GCA_033576535.1. Taxonomy (NCBI): domain Eukaryota; kingdom Metazoa; phylum Chordata; class Amphibia; order Anura; family Aromobatidae; genus Allobates; species Allobates femoralis. The sequence continues at coordinate 579,487,923 of JARQOC010000005.1, forward strand.
CGTATTCTCAATTGTTGGAGGGCGTGACTGAGCTGCTGCTCCTGTGCGGGGGGTGGAACTGGTCCCATACAGTGGGGATGTTCATTAAGGAAATAACGATTATTTTTACAATCCATGTGGGCATAGAGTCGATTATAATAGAAGCAGGGGTCTGGGGGTAAGGCCCCCAGATGGAGGGGTGTAGGGGGGAAGCGAAGCCCCCCCTTGCATAATTTACTTTTCTAAAGGGCTGTATAATGTAATATTGAGTAGATGATGTAGGCGGGGCTTCGCCTCCCCCCTCCCGGTCTGGCATTCTTACCCCCAGACCTCCGCTTCTATTATAATCAGCTCGATGCCCACGTGCATGGTAAAGTGATAGATATTTCCGTAGTGAACATTCCCACTGTATGGACCAGCTCCGCCCACACACAGGGGCAGCAGCTCAGTCACGCCCTCTAACAATTGAGAATATGCCCATGCATTTTGACAGTTTAGCCACGCCCATTGAACACCTCCTCCACCCACTGTGACCTGAGGATGACAGCCCCTCTGTAAACTCCACCCCCTATTACTGCAAGGCACTCCCACCCGTCTGTTGTAAAAGTATGCCCCCATTCAGGTCAATGGGTCTGTGCAAAAATGTTCCGCACACGGATGTGACTTACCCAGCACAGGGTACTCAGATCTCAGGCGTACGGTCACAGATGGCGGTGTCTGAGGCTGTGGCCCTGGTGGACAAGGTAAAATGGAGAAAAATAAAAATAAAGAATTGTTTGTGACGCCACCTATAGGTCCCGGTGATGGCACCAGCGCTGCGGGAACCTCTGGGGTGATGGACGGCAGCCAGATAGAATAACCATCTAAAGGTAGGGCGATGTCCCCGGGGTATTAGAAGTAGGAACGGAGGAGTACGGCAGCACAGTCACTGTGGAGCAAGGCAGGTTAAAGCACAATTCGTGGAAGGAATCACTGACACGTTGTTTGCTCTGAATGGGTACTTTACTCCAGTATTCTGCAGGCATACAAGGTAATGCAGTTCTCTTTGCAGAGTAGTGGACCGGGTGGTTCTGGCAGTGAGCAGTGTCCCTCTGAAGCTACACTGGTGTTCCCTCTCTCTCACGCTCTCTGTCCCTGCTCTGGTGCCCTGCACGGATCCAGCTTGTTTGGACCAGGCCCGTCGAGTGTTATGGGATCCCCTTATCTCTCCAAGAGGACCCAACTCAGTCTAGCGCTTCTGGTGGGGACCGTGCTGGTTGTAGTGCGGTTGGATCGTGCTCCTAAAAAGACATCGACCACTCCGGGTTTGTGGTTCAGGGGTTGTAGCCGGCTGGACCACTTCGGAGCCGGTACTCCGGTTTGGACTGGGCTAGGGTATTTGGTTACCCTTTTCTGTCTTGGGCCCTTTCTCTTCTGGGTCACCTGGTTGAGATGCCCTCCCTGTTAGCTTCACTTCTGCTCCTCTGCAGCTCTGCTCCTTCCTGTTACTGTCTCTTCGGCAGACCTTCTACTTTCAGCTAACTCTTCTCCTAACTCCTTGCTGCTTTCCCCACTTGCTTTATAACCTAGCTTCTCCTCCCACCCTTATAACGGGCAGTCTGATTGGTCCCCCCTGTCACTAGGTGTTGTATGTGGCGCTAGAGCCTCAGACTTATTCTACTCATTACCAAAACAAAGCATACTGCATGCTCAGTCAGGGGTGCAGTACCCTTTTGTAGCGCGCTCTTAGCGGGGTGCTACAGATGTCATCCATGTGACATCCGTGTGCACGGACCAGAACCAAGAATTGTAAGTTAAAAAACAAAGAATTTCCTTCCTCCTTTCAGTGCTGTCTGCTCCTCTCATTTCTGGGGCCGCTCATTAGTCTCATCTAATATTCATATAATCAAACAGAAAGGACGGCACTCACCGAATACTTTTGCAGGTGTCGCTTTATTCAAGCTTGCAGAGTTACATGGTGCAGGGAGGGGGTGGCTGAGCGGACAACGGCAATCTAATATTCCCTGCTCTCAAGGTACCGTCACACACGGCAAATTTACTAGCAATTTTACTGGCAATTTGCTGGTTGCAGTGAAATCATGGACACATTGTTCTATTTTGTTGCCGTGTACAAATGTAACAATGTGTCCACGATTTCACTGCAACCAGCAAATTGACAGTGAAATTGCCGTATGTGACGGTACCTTCACAGCTGCAGCGGCCCTAGAGGAGTGAGGAGCAGGAGAGAAATAGTGGCGCTGGAGGGAGGGGAGTATGAAATGACAGGCCGTCCATGTGCTTTTTCAAGGCATGACACACGGAAGCTCCACCTCCAAAAATGGCCTGTCTCACATGTGCCTGTTTTGCATGGGTGTGTGAAACAGGCCTAAAGGTACCGTTACACGGCACGACTGTTGTGATATCGACAACGATCTTGTGCGCGCAGCATTTCTTGGCAGCTGTTCAAGATCGCTGGTGAGCGGTCACACATCTAGATATCATGGACAACTCACCGAGCTGTAGTGAGCAGGTATCGTTCATAAACACCGCGAACGATCCCTGCTCATTGCTGTGAATGGGAGAAGTCATCCATGACATCGTTATCGCAGTGTCACACAGAACGAGGCAGCAGGTTGCTGGAGTTGAAGTTCACAGGTTTATCAACATGTTGGAAAACCTGTCAACTCCGACCTGACCAACTATCGTTGTTGAATCGTTCATTTACACGCAATGACACAATAACGATGTTGCAATGACGCCCTTTTGAACGATGTTGAGCCGTGTAACGGTACCTTAACAGTATACCGGCCAATACTATAGACAAACACATGAGAGCACATACAGAATTAGAAGTTGGGCTAGTTCCACCAGTGTAACATTGTGTTCAGGCTGTATGGAGCTGATGCCACGTCACATTGGCCTTTCAGTGCCTCCACTGCCGCAGCCACAATACACCAGCAGGGCGGCGACCTGGTGCCCACATCCTCCATACTGCAAGGCTGAGTCCTCATGACTCTAGAGCACACCACCCCACAGATACAAAACCACAGCAACAATGGCCGACACACTGCACCAAACACCCAGAGAAAGAAGCTGGAAACCAACTCACCTTCCACCAGCTCTCAGGATGTGAACAGAGAGCAAACATAGGCTGGAGCCTCCTGCAGTCTCCAGCTATAGACAATGCACCAAGTGGGAGGAGCCCAGGACAAATGGGAGGAGTGCGGGGCCAATGGGAGGAGCGCGATTCTGTATGTGCTCACATGTGCGTCTCTGCAGTGTTGGTATTTTCCATGTTGCCTCTGTGTTGCATTACTTTGCTCCACGCTCCTCCCATTTGCCCAGTGCTCTCCCCATTTTCCCTGCACTCCTCCCATTTGCTCCACCCTCCTCCTATTTGCCCAGTGCTCCTCCCACTTTCTCCATGCTCCTCTCATTTGCCACATTGTCTATAGCTGGAGACTGCAGGAGGCTCCGGCCTATGTTTGCTTTCTGTTCACATCCTGAGAGCTGGTGGAAGGTGAGTTGTTTTCCAGCTTCTTTCTCTGGTTGTTTGGTGCAGTGTGTCGGCCATTGTTGCTGTGGTTTTGCATCTGCGGGGCGGTGTGGTCTGGAGTCATGAGGACTCGGCCTCAGGCCTCTTTCGCACTTCCGTGTCACCACAGACGTGTGAAACAAGGCTGTTTGGGGGCGGGGTGTGCACAAATGTATGCAGTCCGTGGACTATCCGTGGGCCATGGTTAGCACACGGACAGCCTGTCATCTGCATAATCACCTCCCTCCAGAGCCGCTGCTCCTCTCTCTTCCGGTCCACTCCTGGGCTCAGTGAAGTGAATATTCATGAGCCTAATGAGTGGCACCGGAAGTGAGAGGAGCAGACACCGCTGGAGCGAGGGGAGTATAAAATGATTTATTTTCAGGCTTTTTCGTTTTGACTGTGGTCCGTGCACACGGATGTCACAGTGTGAACATCCGTGTGCAGGACGTTTTGACACAAAAGCGGTCAGTGGCTCCGCAGAAAAACGGACAAGTCGCCGTGTGGAGCACACGGACACGCATGTGCTCCACATAGAGACATGGTCTGTGCGGAAACACGGACATGTGCATGGGTCCATAGGGGATTGTGTGTCTCCATATGTCCACGTGTGTGGTCTGCGCGTACACATGCCGGAGGCACGGATGTGTGAAAGAGGCCTCACAGTGTGGGGGATGTGGGCACCAGGTCGCTGCCCTGCTGGTGCAATGTTGCATACATTTTTGCCCAGCTGCACCAGATCAACTCATGATGTTGGATGTGCGGCCATTTGTGTTTGTCTACAGCATTGGCCCATTATGTGTGATACTGTGTGCTGAGCTGTGTATCTAATCCTTGAAAAATAAACCATACAGAGAGGCGCCCTTGTGTGTACCTGGTGGTCTAGTGGGGATTGTTGGATCACTCACCTTTCATGATTGTGCACCTCTGCACCACCACAGTGTGGGCCTCCGGGGTGTAGTCACACACCACACGATCCTCCGGCGCTCAGGCTGGGACGTCACGTGGGAGCGACGCCACCGCAGGTCCTTCACACTCTGCTCCGGTGCTGTAAACTGCAGCTCCTACCGCTCCCAGGGGGATTTCAGTGGTACAGAGGAGGGTATGCTTTCTTTGGTATAGCTCATGAATCCAGCATCTAGGTACAGATTATCCTTTTTGTTAGAACTGCTTTATTTAACAAATGTGGCTCTCACAACATGTTTTGGCGGGTCCTATCCTCTGTAATACTGTGTACTGAGCTGTGTATCTAATTATATCCTGTGTGGTACTGTCTGCTGAGCCATGTATCTAATCCTATCCTATGTGATACTGTGTAAAGAGCTGTTGTATCCTATTCTCCCCATATTTGTGGCTTTTTCCATTGCTCGGGGAGGGGGAGCTGGCTTGTGTCTCGGGGAGGGGGCTATATTGGGACTGTGGAGATGGAGGATTTGTGGCCCCTCTTTGGCCCCTGTGACTCCAGAGGTGGCTTGGTTTGGCCCCTACTGGCTCTTCCTCATGTCTGGTATAGGGAAATTGTCTAGAATTTTTCCTTCCTGGGATACTACTTATTCTCAGTCTCCTGGATGTTATTTACAGTCATGTGACCTTGGTTGTGGATTTATTGCCTCTATGCGATCATATTATCGCAACACTATTGCAGGTTTATGGCAGTTTTCCCTTATCCAACATGGCGGCTGCTGTGTCAGGCGCCCAATTAGTGCACACTGCCTGAGTTACTGACAGGAGTCACATGACAGATTGGTGGTTATGTGTGGGTGTGGTCAGGTTTGACTCCACCCATCTGTGTGTATTGGTGGTTTATGCCCTTAGTGTGGTCACATGGTGGAATGTCCCGCCTCTCTGTCCCTCATCACTGGGGGGGGGAGACCCCGGAGCAGATGTCTTCTGCCATGTGTGTGGCATGAAAAAGTTCTCACTCCCTGTGAACTTTCCACATAACACCCACAAACTTACATTTATTTTTCTGGCATTTGATGTGACGAGTAAAGAAAATGACACCTGGTTTTGTAAATATTTTAATAATATAGATGTGAATATTGTGCATTACTATTCAACCCTGAGTCAGTACTTTGTAGGACCACCTTTCTCTGTCTTGTATTAGTATTCACCCCCTGAGTCAGCACTTTGTAGGACCACCTTTCTCTGTCTTGTATTAGTATTCACCCCCTGAGTCAGCACTTTGTAGGACCACCTTTCTCTGTCTTGTATTAGTATTCACCCCCTGAGTCAGCACTTTGTAGGACCACCTTTCTCTGTCTTGTATTAGTATTCAGTCCCTGAGTCAGCACTTTGTAGGACCACCTTTCTCTGTCTTGTATTAGTATTCACCCCCCTGAGTCAGCACTTTGAAGGACCACCTTTCTCTGTCTTGTATTAGTATTCAGCCCCCTGAGTCAGCACTTTGTAGGACCACCTTTCTCTGTCTTGTATTAGTATTCACCCCCTGAGTCAGCACTTTGTAGGACCACCTTTCTCTGTCTTGTATTAGTATTCACCCCCTGAGTCAGCACTTTGTAGGACCACCTTTCTATGTCTTGTATTAGTATTCAGCCCCCTGAGTCAGTACTTTGTAGGACCACCTTTCTCTGTCTTGTATTAGTATTCACCCCCTGTAGTCAGCACTTTGTAGGACCACCTTTCTCTGTCTTGTATTAGTATTCACCCCCTGAGTCAGCACTTTGTAGGATCACCTTTCTCTGTCTTGTATTAGTATTCAGCTCCCTCAGTCAGCACTTTGTAGGACCACCTTTCTCTGTCTTTTGGGGTCTGTACCTCCAGCTTTGCTCATCTAGAGGAGACATTCTCCCTTCTTCTTTGCTCTCGCTCAGTGAGATTGGATGGAGACGTCTGTGATCAGTAATGTTCCCGTCTCTTCTCAGATTCTGGGTGGATTTGGGTCTGGACGGTGACTGGGCCGTTCACACACAGGAATCTCCTCTGATCTAAACCCTCCATTGTATCTGCAGGGTGTTTAGACTTTGATAGACACAAGGTAAGTATATACCCTGCTGTAACTAGTAATAGAGCATATAAATAACATAGGAGACTTAGTGCACACTGTCTGTACTCACCAACAGTGTAGAGCCATCCACCACCACAAGGTGTGCTGCAACTGGGACAGTCTCTCACCAACAGTGTAAAGCCATCCACCACCACAAGGTGTGCTGCCACCGGGACGGGCCCTGTCCATGGAGTATTGTTATTTTATTACCAATAAAAGATTAGACGACATCTGAATTCACAGAATAAATCTTTATCTTCCTGCAGGAGACAAAGGAGGTCACCGAAATGTCTGCAAATGTCTGAGTCTATAGAACTTACCGTATTCCGGCTTTATATAGACAGAGAAGAGGCGGATTTACAATGATGTTGTGAGATAACAGTGACTTGTTTCTGCAGAAACTTCAGCAGAACGTCCCAACCACAAGGCGGCGCTCCTTTCTGTTATCTCCAAATTCAACATTTTTGCTAAACACAAAGATAATATCCGTTATCTCATTTAAAACGAAGTTGGTTATATGAGCTGAAAACAGGTTGAATATTTGCTATTCTACTAAAAGTATAATGTTATAAGATCACAAGCTTTTAATGATGTATTAAATGAATATATACTGACGTGGACTGGCTGTGCTGGCAGATGTGCTCTAGGCACGGGGCCCCAGCTTTGGAAACAATCTTAATCCATGTGTCCAATGTGTCCACACATATAGTAGCACCGTGGATTGGGCAAGTCACAGGCCCTGTCTGTAGACCATTGTCATAGTGGGACTTCTGCTGGGAAGCGGAATAATCCTTCTTGAAGGGCTTTTGCTGGCCGTAACTTAACTGGAATTCCCAAAACAAATTCCAGAACATGAGCCCTCTCCTCTCTTGATGTATTGGGCCCCAGTACAGCCAACATATCCTTGATTCGAGCTGCTTGGGACCGGTTTGTTTCCAGATTGTCACTGGATCCAGGATGTGGCACATAGTTTACATCCTCTGGGTCACTCTCCTTGAGGTCCTCATCATCTTCAGGATGATTCTGGGGATGCCACTCGCCAATTTCTGAATCAAATCCGACTTGGTGTCAGTGTCCCTGAATTTGAACTGTCGAAACTCTACTCTACTCCAGTACTCTGCCCAAGGTTGAGATGGTGGGGTTAGACAAGGTAGCGTCCAAAACCTGAATACATCACCCATGGCCTGCTGGGTATACTTATATGCCTCCCTGGTTGTTGAGCCCTTGGACAGTGTTAACAACCACCAGTCCCCTGCTGCTTCCCTTGATAAACCAGGCTGAGTAATATCCCACCACTGCCACCAATTATGGAGACATGGGGGGTCAGTAGGTGCTCTGGCCCGGCCAGCTTTAGAAAGATAACATGGACCAGGGCTCATGCTAACTGAACACCCGAACTCCTTACATGTGGGCAGAACACTACTAAGACAACATAGGGTGAGGAAACCATAATTGTAACACTTGATTAGATCCCCAACAGTTAAAGGCATATCTAATATATAAAACCCGAAGGCTCACTTCCGTCACTTTGGCCAGGACTTCCGTCACTTTGTCATGGCCAAAGTGACGTCACCACAAGCGCTACACCCGTCCAGGGTGGACCAACATGGCGGCCGTAAGCGGAGCGGGACTCAGGCCGCCCCGCTTACGGCCGCCCCTACACTCCCCAAAACACACACACATCACGGGCAGGAGACGACCGGCGTTAGCTCGCTCCGTCCGGTTTCACGGGTGCAGGCTCCTCCCCCTCACTTCCGGCGCCCGGGGCTGCTGACAGCTCTCAGCGGAATGGCGGCCGCACGGACCGGCCTCCGCTCCTGGACTGGCCCGAGCCTCCGGGGGTCAGCCCTGTGCCAGACGGCGAGCAGGAGGCCAAGTGGCCCCGGGGATACAGAGCCAGCTGGTGTGCAGCCTAGAGAAGGAGAGGTGTGCCGAGCGGTGATGTCGCCGCTCCAGCCTCCTCACTCCTCACCCCTCCGGCGCCACCTCTCCTCACCCCTCCGGCGCCACCTCTCCTCACCCCTCCGGCGCCACCTCTCCTCACCCCTCCGGCACCACCTCTCCTCACCCCTCCAGCTTCAAATCTTTTTCTCATTTTTCAGTACATTATATAGTGTAATGAATGGTGACATTCACAACTACAACTCGATCTATAAAATACAAGCCCTCATATGTGTCTGTTGTAGACATGTGCGAGCATGCTCGTCAGTGCTCGGTGCTTGGGCTCATGCTCGTCAGTGCTCGGTGCTCGGGCTCATGCTCATGCTCGTCAGTGCCTGGGGCTCATGCTTGCCTCCCCATTCCTGCATGTTGCCACTCTTTACAGAGCCAGCCCACATGCAGGGATTGCAAAACAAAAAGGAAGAGGGGCGCAAATGTTTAGGATCCCCTTATTAAAAACGTCTAAGTGGCGTGGGTAGGTGGTCTGATCCTTAGAGCGCTCCTAATCAGACCGCCATTACTATTTTTTGCACATGCAGGGATTGGCTGCCAGACAGAAAGTGAAATGCAAGTGAATAAAAAATAAAAATTGCATTCTCACCTCTGACAACTGTCTAAATCTCCCGAGCCGCATTCAGCTGTTCGGTGTTGGCGCGGGAGATCGCTGTCAGATCACCTGTGTCTAAATCACCAGCGCCAACACCGAACAGCTGATATCTGCACGGGAGATTTAAACACGATTTAAACTCCATGTCACACATGAGACACTGGGAGAGGAACAAGGATTCTTCCTCCCTCCATGTCACATCACTTCCCCCTGCGCTCACGTTATAGGCGCTGGAATAGGCATTGTCTGAACGGTGATGTGTGTTCCAGCTCCTAATACTCAGACAACATTGTTCATAGCAGTGACCTGGGTGTCAGAAATGCTTACAGGGGTCTTGCCCATGCTGTACCCATGTCATTTGAGCACTGTTCTTATACATTTGTGACAATTTTTAGGGTTTATGCAGACTGCCTGGGATGCCCCCGGAAAAAATGCTCGGGTTCCCCATAGGTTAACATTGGACTCGGTGCTCGGGTTGAGCACTGAACATCTCGATATGCTCGACCTGAGCATTTTACTTCTTGCTCATCACTAGTCTGTTGTCTATGTCTCATAAAACTATAAAAGTTACGGATCTTGAAAGAGTGTGAGGGGGAAAAAAAATTCCCTTATCCCACATCAGATCCGGATGTGAAGGATCCTCTGAGCACATGAGCCTCTACTGGTTATCAGCAACATCCATGATGACTAGGTAATTGCATTATCTTTATCAAAGGGGCATGTGCCTACCATGACATAGTCAATTGATTAGGCCATGGCACCACCCAACTGCTAACAACCAGCTGTCAATATAATAATATATTCCTACATTATCAATGGGAATAACAGATGAACTGTGCAATGCTGAGATATAAAGAGAGAAGTTCCAGAATCCTAGAACAGAGAATGAGTATTTACTACTGAAGAAGTGTCAGGAGACCTGATGGATCCTGATTACTGATTTTCTCTGATCAACTACAACTTTCTACAATACTTTTCATTCTGTCTGTGGCTTTTCCTCCTTCTTCCCCTCTGTGACTTTTGCTCCTTCTTACCCTCTGTGACTTTTGCTCCTTCTTCCCCCTGTGACTTTTGCTCCTTCTTCCCCTCTGTGACTTTTGCTCCTTCTTCCCCTCTGTGGCTTTTCCTTCTTCTTCCCCTCTGTGGCTTTTCCTTCTTCTTCCCCTCTGTGGCTTTTCCTTCTTCTTCCCCTCTGTGACTTTTGCTCCTTCTTCCCCCCTCTGTGGCTTTTCCTTCTTCTTCCCCTCTGTGACTTTTGCTCCTTCTTCCCCTCTGTGACTTTTGCTCCTTCTTCCCCTCTGTGACTTTTGCTCCTTCTTCCCCTCTGTGACTTTTGCTCCTTCTTCCCCTCTGTGACTTTTGCTCCTTCTTCCCCTCTGTGACTTTTGCTCCTTCTTCCCCCCTCTGTGACTTTTGCTCCTTCTTCCCCCCTCTGTGACTTTTGCTCCTTCTTCCCCCCTCTGTGACTTTTGCTCCTTCTTCCCCCCTCTGTGACTTTTGCTCCTTCTTCCCCCCTCTGTGACTTTTGCTCCTTCTTCCCCCCTCTGTGACTTTTGCTCCTTCTTCCCCCCTCTGTGACTTTTGCTCCTTCTTCCCCCCCTCTGACTTTTGCTCCTTCTTCCCCCCTCTGTGACTTTTGCTCCTTCTTCCCCCCTCTGTGACTTTTGCTCCTTCTTCCCCCCTCTGTGACTTTTGCTCCTTCTTCCCCCCTCTGTGACTTTTGCTCCTTCTTCCCCCCTCTGTGACTTTTGCTCCTTCTTCCCTCCTCTGTGACTTTTGCTCCTTCTTCCCTCATTTGTGACTTTTGCTCCTTCTTCCACCCTCTGTGACTTTTCTATTATTTCTTTCACAGTTATGAAATCCAGGTAAAAATCTGAAGAATCTTATTCCAGCAGATATAATGGAGGAAGGTCGTGCTGTGTGGGGTGATGAGTGGTGTACAGAGGACGGTCCTGCAGACATAATGGATGAAGACCGTGCTGTGCAAGGTGATGAGCGGTGTACAGAGGACGCTCCTGCAGGTATAATGGAGGAAGGCGGTGCCATGCAAGGTGATGAGCAGTGTACAATGGATGGTCCTACAGATATAATGGAGGAAGGCCGTGCTGTGCGGTGTGATGAGCAGTGTACAGTGGATGGTCCTACAGATATAATGGAGGAAGGCCGTGCTGTGCAGGATGATGAGCGGTGTACAGAGGACGGTCCTGAAGGTATAATGGAGGAAGACGTTACTGCGCGGGGTGATGAGCAGTGTACAGAGGACGCTCCTGCAGGTATAATGGAGGAAGGCGGTGCTGTGCGGGGTGATATGCGGAGTACAGAGGACGCTCCTGCAGGTGTAATGGAGGAAGGCTGTGAGGGATGATGAGCGGTGTACAGAGGACAGTCTAGCAGGTATAATGGAGGGAGGCCGTGCTTTGCGGGGTGATGAGCGGTGTACAGAGGATGCTCCTGCAGGTATAATGGAGGAAGGTGGTGCTGTGTGGGGTGATGAGTGGTGTTCAGAGGACGCTCCTGCAGGTATAATGGAGGAAGGCCGTGCTGTGCGGTGTGATGAGCAGTGTACAGAGGATGCTCCTGCAGATATAATGGAGGAAGGTGGTGCTGTGTGGGGTGATGAGTGGTGTACAGAGGACAGTCCTGCAGGTAACCGCCCCAGTGAGGGTCACCACTAAATAAAGCAGAGAAGAGTCGCATTTTCCTCATTCACTGGACTGAACAGTTTTTGGGTCAGAGACTTTCTGTTTTGTGATTTTTCATTTGTTTCAGCCATAGATTCTTCCATTCAGATAAATACTTATGGCAATATGCAGTCACTTACAGTCGTTGTTCTGAACTGTGATATTCCTCACAAAGCACAATGCTGCCCCCATCATACCTCACTGTGGGGATGGGGATCTTTAGTGATGGCCCGATTCTAACGCATCGGGTATTCTAGAATATGTATGTGGTTGACTTACTGTGACTGACAGAACTTGTTCAGTCAACGTGAAGTAGCGACCTTTTTAAGCCGCAGTCCTCTAGGAATCATGTTGTAACCTAGGTATTTCTCCAGCGTGGTGGAGTCTCACCATGTCTTCACGTGTTGTACTAACGCCTTCTCCAGACCAAAGAAAAGAACCCGCATGTCATTCATATCGACACTTGCAGTACAGTCCGATTCCTTAGAAAATAAGTTGGTAGCTTTGCGATGACGTATTTCACATGCAGCAGTAAAATTACTAGCCCCGGCATCAGTATTCTCAGTCATGATTCCTGGTTCCAGGAGCACCCGACACAGACGGTAGCAATCAAAATCACAGGGAAAAGGAAGGGGTGGTGCTGCCACTGGATATTACCTGAGAGCCGGTTAGTGCAAAGGAGTGGAATGTCTGTAATCCATTTGACTTAAACAAGGAAACTCCAGCACATGACGATATCTTCATAATAGTTCATTTATTTGTGCAGATTAAAAATGAACACACAATTGAAAGGGAGACATGACCCCACGCCAGACGCGTTTCAGATTACATCCTTTTTCAACAGCATAAAGAAAAGGACCCCCCCCCCCCCCACACACACTTCCTTAAATACAATAAAAGCTAAATCAAATGCACAGGTGAAATAAAGAATTAATTGGAGCCGAAGACAAAAGCTCCACCTAGTGGTATATACAAGCAAGTTTACCAACCTCAAGACATATGAACATGTATATAAACGGATAGCATTAGTTATATTCCTGATATTGCACTCCATTGCAACTGTAACAGTCATATGCATTTTTGTCATAATCTTTACATTAGATAGGCAAAATGTATTCCAATACATAATCTATAAAAACTGACAATACACCAAGGAACAGGACCGGCATTATGCCAGCAAACTGGTTTCATAAACGTATGGTTTATTATTTACCACTTTCTATCCCTCTTTTCATTTCCTCCCCTCTGTGTCACATTACACCTAACTGATGAAATGAAAGGAATTGTAATGCTAAAGCAGAACACCTCTTTGGACACACACATTCAATACTCGAAAAATGTGCGTTATCCAAAATGTGCTTAAACTGGCTGTGATGACTCACCCTACATGCAAGCTATATGGTGTGAGGCCCAGAGGATAGTCGAATACACACAGCACCGGATGAACACTCATCTAGATGTGCACACTACGTGTCCAAGCTTCATATTAATAAGAAGTGTCCGAAACCACCATGATGACTCACCCCACATACAAGCAACAGGGTGTGAAGCATAGAGGAAGAACGAATACACATAACCCCAGATAACACACTCATTTGACTATGTACACTCAGTGTCCAAATTTCATGCTAATTGGGCAGATCCAGAACCCCATGATGACTCACCCTTGTTTTAAATTACATGATGTAAGAAGTGAGGGCGAATCAGACACATAAAGAGCCGTATCCCACCCACTTACATGAGCTCACCCCTTGTCTCAAAAACTCTATGTTCTTTGAGGGTGTCTGAGACAGCGAGGATGACTCACCCTACATACAAATTTTACGATGAGACACATGAAAGTGGATCGGACGGACCTGCCACCCGGAAAAATTGTACCTATACAGTCATTGAACTAAACGTGTCTTTGTTGGGGAGCAACCATGGTGTGAAGAAAGAAGGGGAATCTGGTAGCAATAGTATAGATTCATTTAACCCCTGGAATGCCTCCAATGTTACCAAAGGATGGAAACACAGAGTCTAATCAAGCACATGTGAACTGCTTTCGGGGGACCCCTACCAATTGGGCTACCCCATACAACCACCATGACTCACCCAGTATAAATTTTAACCGTAAAGCCATGATAAGCGGCAAATTTTTGCATGAAAAAGGAATTGGTGGCAATATTAAAAATATACACAAAATCATTACCCATATAATGTTCTAATAAGGAAACCAAAATGCTGGCACATACCCGGTTCCGATGAATCATCAGTAGTAATGACCACAATGTAAAAAAGAACATTTACTAAGGCGCCTGAAATTATATATGAGGGCCTTATGGTACATGAAAGCACTCTTTTCATCTACCATGGCTCACCCAATGTATGAGTGGACAATTGTGTGACATGAGAAAAAATTTTAAATAAACATAATAGGAGATAAATTGACCCCATATAAACAATGAGTTGAATGAAAAATATTTCTAGTATGTGGGCATCATGTGCAAAGATAGGGGATTTAGTAGAAATAATATAGATCAGTACGTAGATTTAACCCCTCAGGTGACCTAGTATGGAGGTTGAGAATCCAACGTGCCTCTCGCTCCAGCACCGGCCTTCCCATGTCTCCACCCCTCTCACCTCTTGTGACCCAATCAATGCCTTTCACTGACAAAGCATTTATATCTCCTCCATGAACAACAAGAAAGTGACGCGAAAGGTTCGACATCCTCCTGCAACTAGCCTTGTTGGCAGGATTAGCCGCAGACAGGTGCTCCCCATACGCCTTTTGAGGGGCCGGGTGGTGCAACCAACATAATCTTTTTTGCAACTCTTACAGGATGCCATGTAAACAACAACACTAGAATTGCAGTTAATGTACGTTTAAATGGCAAAATTGCGTCCTATGAGGCGATCTTGGAATTCTTTACTCACATGCATGTATTTACACAGCCCACATCTAGACCCATTGCATGGATAGTTGCCCTTACTCGATAGCCAAACTGGTTTGCCAATATTGGATTTGAATAATGATGGGGACAATAAATTCCCAGTGACATAGGTTTTCTAGGCACACATCTAAAGCCCTGATTTAAAATAGTTGACAAAGTGGCGTCCTGATACAGTATTGGTAAACATTTGTGGATAGATTTGACAATAGCGTTGTAGTCCGTACTATAAGCTGTAGAGAAAGTGGGCATCCATCCTCCCCGGTCATGATCAGGAACTCTTAGTCTATTTGCTAACAGATCCTTACGTGCTATGGTTTTGACTTTATTAATCGCTATGTTAAGTTTGTTGGTACTATAGCCTCTCTTTGCCAGGCGGCCTGTTATGACGCCCACCTCATTGTTAAATGAAGTTGCAGTGGAACAAGAGCGTCTCGCTCTTATATATTCACCCATAGGCAAATTGGCTATAACATGTCGTGGGTGGCAACTACCAGCATGCAAGATGGCATTGCCCCCACTAGGCTTTCTAAACAATTCAGATTGAATAGTGCCCGTGTCATGATCCCCAATTAGCGTTAGGTCTAAGTAAGACACCCTGTTAGTATGTATCTCATGGGTGAACCTAATGTTCATGTCGTTTGAATTAATGTATTGAATGAACCGTAGAAAGGATGAAGCGCTGGCGGGGGGTACACCGTCCCTACTGTCCCAGATGGCTATGACATCATCGATGTACCTTCCACACCAGCGCAGCTCACTCACAAAAGGGTTTCCCTCACAATGAATGTACTTATATTCCCAAAAGCTCATAAAGATGTTCGCTAATGAAGGTGAAAAACCCGCCCTTATTGGACATCCCTGCAATTGTAAATAGTAGTAGAACTTGAAGAAATTTGTACTGAGAAGGTACTCTACACGCATAAGAAACTGGCATGTTTCAGGCGTGTAGGATGACAAAAGTCCCAAACAATGTTCCAGTGCACTGATGGCCAGATTATGTGGAATACAGTTGTACAATGAGACCACATCACATGTGATCCATGTACTGTTGGAACCCCACTTAACCGCTTCCAAACTGCACAACAGTTGTTTCGTGTCTAAAATAAATCCCACAGTTTGTCTCACAAGTGGTTGTAACATGTTGTCCACCCACTGCGAGAGCCGTTCGTTTAAGCTTCCTATCCCGGACACAATTGGTCGCATTGGGGGGTGGGAATTGGGATTTATGGATTTTAGGTAGTGCATGAAAGATTGGGATAATGGGATTTTCCACACGCATATAATCTGCTACATCCTTGCTGATAGCCCCTAAAGCTGTACCCTCCTCCAATAGTTTACGCAATTTTCCTTGGAAGTCGGTGGTGGGATTGTTGTTGAGAGGTCTGTATGTATCTAGATCATTAAGCATGTTTTCAACCTCTCTGCTATATAGACCTCGATCCAAGATCACCACCGAACCCCCTTTATCTGCCTGTCTAATAACTATATGGGGGTTCTGCTGTAATGCTTTCAGGGCACCCTTTTCATCCCTGTTCAGGTTGCACCGATCGTTATTATCACAATCAAAAATATTTTTAAGTTCTAATTCCATGGCCTGTTGGAATTGATCCATGGCCGTTGCTCTCGAACTGATGGGATAGAAATAAGGATTTGAAACTCTGAAATCGGGGGGTATGGGGGCTGTGATGGGACTATTACCTAGCTCAAAGTACACAATGCTATCTGCTCTTTTAGTTCTAAGTGTAGTGGAATCTTAGTACCTGCGGAAGGAATATCATGGTTAGATGGTAAATTCAAAGAAACAACGGGACCCTCTGTGTAGAAATGCTTCTTAATAGTCAGAGATCTGACAAATTTATTAATGTCTTTAAGAGTGTCCCATAAATTGCCCCTATGTGTAGGTGCAAATTTCAGTCCCTTCATAAGGACAGAATGTTCCACATCCGTGATACAGCAGGCTGATAGATTAATAACAGTCTGGTCATTAATGTCAATAGAAAATGGATTTACCTGCGGTTCCGCAGCGAATAATGTCCTCTTCTTACGGTGTCGTCTCCCCCCCCCCCCCGACCCCCACCCTCCCCCTCCTCCTCCTCCATTTTTTGGTGGAAATTGGTGGGTGGATGGGGCTGGGAAGACACTCGATAATCCAGAAGTGGATGAAATAGATGAAACCCAGAAATGCCTGAGATGTTACTGTGCTCAGGTGTGGAAAAACTTACTCGTGGGGTTTGATGACTCCTGTTCCTTCTTCTTCCTTTCTTTAGAATTGATCTGGGGGTGTTAGGTATATGGCGTTTCCAGTCATACACGGCATTGTCTTCAAAATCTTTGCAATCCCTAAGGAACTTGCGTCTCTTAACTTCCGTGATTGCTATTTCCACATCCACGATTTTTTGATTAAGTTGCTGAGATAAAGCATCAAACTCGGGATGTTTGTTAAACGTCGGTAAGGACGTTTCCATTTCTTTGATGTTTTTCTCCAGATCTTTTAATTTTTCTGCCTCCTCCGCCATAATCAATCGCATGAGTTTTGCAGAGGCCTCAGATAGGATCGCATGCCAATTAGATATAAAAGTATCGCTGTAAACGGTGGTAGCGACCTTTTTAAGCCGCAGTCCTCTAGGAATCATGTTGTAACCTAGGTATTTCTCCAGACCAAAGAAAAGAACCCGCATGTCATTCATATCGACACTTACAGTACAGTCCGATTCCTTAGAAAATAAGTTGGTCGCTTTGCGATGACGTATTTCACATGCAGCAGTAAAATTACTAGCCCCGGCATCAGTATTCTCAGTCATGATTCCTGGTTCCAGGAGCACCCGACACAGACAGTAGCAATCAAAATCACAGGGAAAAGGAAGGGGTGGTGCTGCCACTGGATATTACCTGAGAGCCCGTTAGTGCAAAGGAGTGGAATGTCTGTAATCCATTTGACTTAAACAAGGAAACTCCAGAACATGGCGATATCTTCATAATAGTTCATTTATTTGTGCAGATTAAAAATGAACACACAATTGAAAGGGAGACATGACCCCACACCAGACGCGTTTCGGATTACATTCTTTTTCATTACAGTACATGTATAGCAGCACTATAGTATATGGCGGTACATTACAGTACATGTATAGCAGCACTATAGTATATGGCGGTACATTACAGTACATGTATAGCAGCACTATAGTATATGGCGGTACATTACAGTACATGTATAGCAGCACTATAGTATATGGCGGTACATTATAGTACATGTATAGCAGCGCTATGGTATATGGTGGTACATTACAGTACATGTATAGCAGCGCTATGGTATATGGTGGTACATTACAGTACATGTATAGCAGCACTATGGTATATGGCGATACTCCGCTCCCCGTGGACCCCCGCTCTTCCACAGTAAAAGTAAAAAAATCCTCAGTGAAGATACTCACCTGTCCGCCGGCTCGCTCCACCTCCGTCTTCTAGGTCCTACAGGCCTTTAGGACCTGTCGTTGCCTGGGAAACTGATCAGCTGATCGGTCACATGACCGCTAACTGCCGGGGGGCAGGATGGTGACGGGGGAGGGGGTGCAGGATTGTGTAGGGGGGGCGGGATGGAGTGAGCAGGGCAGGATGGAACCGGGGGGGCAGGATGATGGAGAGGGGGGGCAGGATGGTGGCGGGCGGGGCAGGATGGAGCAAGCTGTGCAGGATGGAGCCGGCGGCGGGGCAGAATGGTGGCGGAGAAGCTGGATGGAGCCGGAGGTAACTGCGGTCATGTGACCTGATGACGCTCTGTGACATCATCACAGGTCCTGTAAGCACACAGACCTTGCTGGGAGGCAGCGTTGGATAGAGGATAGGTGAGCATAACTAACGCCAGGCATGGGTGAGAATGGAGGGGGCCGGGGGGGGTTCCGGTGGCACTTGTACCGATGGCGGGAGTGGGGCTTTGGAAGCCCCACTCCTGGCAATGGGTGGCCATATTGGAGCACCCAGAGGGGTGTACAGGCAACTTCAGCCAGGATGTGACTTACCATACCGTTACATCCTGACGGAAGTTGCCTTAGGGTTTTATTATAATGGATATTTCCAGCTCTGTGCTGTTCCACTCTGTATATGGCTTACATCCGGCTGCTGCCAGAGCTGGTAACAGCTGATCGGTGGTGGTGAGTGTCAGACCCCACTGATTTTATATTGGGGGTGTATACTAAGGATGGGCAACAATACACACCCGCTCTATGAACTGTTTGCGAAGCAAAAGAGCACATTCAGCAAGCGTCTAATCCAACTAATGTGTAAAAAGGAAAGATACAGAAAATCATTTGTTCCGACAGCTGTGGGGATGTTTAACAAATGTATAAGTGTAAAGCATCCCAAGACTAAGTGAAGTTCTAAGTGTATGGGGGGAATAGGTGAGGTACATGTACCAGTCTACCCGCATCTGCTGTCCATATAGACTTATTTTGTAAAGTGTGTAATGTTCTTGATCTTTGTTCTGCTGCTGTAATACTGTAATTTCCTCTGGGATCAATAAAGTTTATCTAATCTAATCATAGTAGTGGGTAACACCTCTGATGCTGCTTTCATATGTTGCGGCCATGATGTGTTTTTGATACAATTGCAGTTATTGCACATTCTGCTGCTGATTTTGCAGCCAGCGGTGAGGTTTTATTGCGGTATAGGAACGCCGCCCTAGTGTAACACATATCTGTGGCCTCAGGTGTTCTTACACGGGCAGATAATGGCTTCTAACGAGCACCGAGTGATGATGGAGGAAGATGATTGTTCTTTCATTATCAGTGATGGATTGTTCCCTCTTCTCATTTGTTTTTGATTAGGCTAAGGACACACTGGTGTGATAAAAGGATGAGTGCAATGTGAGACTTTCTCGCATTGCACTCAGACCAATGTTAATCAATGACTGAGACCAGATTCTCACACAAAGAATGAGCAGCTACTTCTTTTTTCTGCATCAAAATCTGCAGGTGTAAAATCTTGAAGGTGACGCAGCACTGCAGAAACCCATAGACTGCTGGGATGTGTTTACTAGTGATGAACGAGCATGCTCGCCACTACTCGGTACTCGCACGAGTATCACTGTACTCGGGCGACTCGCCGAGCACCGAGTAATATCGCGATACTCGTGCTGTGCTCGTGGTCGTCATCTCTGCATGTTGGCGCTCTTTTGAGAGCCAGCCCACGTGCAGGGATTGGCTGGCAGACCACTGCAATGCCACAGCCCTGTTAGTTGTGGCATAGCAGTGATTGGCCGCCCTGCACAGCGTGACCGAGCCTTTATAACTCCCGGCGTGCTATGCTCGGCACACAGCCATCCAGACAGTGAGTGTAGGGAGAGTGTCTGCTGCTGCTTAGGGACAGATTTGTGGCCCTCATAAGTAGATCCGGAGCAGGGCTGCAAACTGCTGCTGCTGACCACAACAGTCCTTCTCAGGACTAATCTAGGATGATATAGGCAGGGTGATCCAGATCGGAGTCCAAGCTTTCCAGTGACCAGAACAGTCCTTCTCAGGACTAATCTAGGAGGATATAGGCAGGGTGATACAGATTGGAATCCAAGCTTTTCTGTGACCATTAGAGTCACCACACTCTTGTACTTACTACCTTAATACAGGATAGGGACTAAAATCCTCTCCCGAAACCATTACAGTCACCAGACTGGTGTACGTCATACCTTGATACAGGTTAGGGAACTAAATTCCTAATCTCTTGTGATCTGAACAGTCACCAGACTGGTGTACGTCATACCTTGATACAGGTTAGGGACTAAAATCCTCTCCTGAAACCATTACAGTCACCAGACAGGTGTACGTACTACCTTAATACAGGTTAGGGACTAAAATCCTCTCCTGACACCATTAAAGTCACCAGACAGGTGTACGTACTACCTTAATACAGGTTAGGGACTAAAATCCTCTCCTGACACCATTACAGTCACCAGACAGGTGTACGTACTACCTTAATACAGGTTAGGGACTAAAATCCTCTCCTGAAACCATTAAAGTCACCAGACAGGTGTACGTGCTACCTTAATACAGGTTAGGGACTAAAATCCTCTCCTCACACCATTACAGTCACCAGACAGGTGTACGTACTACCTTAATACAGGTTAGGGACTAAAATCCTCTCCTCACACCATTACAGTCACCAGACAGGTGTACGTACTACCTTAATACAGGTTAGGGAACTAAAATCCTAACCTCTTGTGATCTCAACAGTCACCAGACTGGTGTACGTCATACCTTGATACATGTTAGGGAACTAAAATCCTAATCTCTTGTGATCTCAACAGTCACCAGACAGGTGTACGTACTACCTTAATACAGGTTAGGGACTAAAAGCCTCTCCTGAAACCATTACAGTCACCAGACTGGTGTACGTCATACCTTGATACAGGTTAGGGAACTAAAATCCTAATCTCTTGTGATCTGAACAGTCACCAGACTGGTGTACGTCATACCTTGATACAGGTTAGGGACTAAAATCCTCTCCTGTGACTGTTGTCACTGTATACAAGCAAAATGCGCAAGGGCGTTGGCAAGGAACAAGGAGGTGAACGTGATGGTGGTGCAGGCAGAGGCCGAGGTCGTGTGCAAGCACTAATTTCGCAACAAGAAAGTGGCACATCTACTCGCTCACACGTCCTGTCCCAAATTGTTGGGGCCCGCTGCAGTACACCACTCTTGAACCAACACCAGTGTCAACAGGTTGTTACTTGGATAGCGGATAATGCTTCAAGTCTGATTGGCACCTCCACAAACACCCTGTCTTCCACACGGTCAAGTGTCAGCAGCCGTGATACTGCACCGCACATTTCCCAACCTGATCCTCCTTCCTACCAACAGGCCGAGTACACGTCCACGGACATTACTGATCCTACACTTGGACACTCGGAAGTCCAGAAGTGTGTACCCATGGGTCAGTGGAGGTACATGGCAAATTCCCATTACAAAATTTAAATTCAGTTGTCATTTGTTGGTGGTGTGGTGAAGTCTGGCCCAATCCAACCCTTGTTCATCTTGATCAGAGTGAGCCTGTCCGCATTTTCAGTTGACAGGCGGTTGCGTTTATCAGTAATGATTCCACCTGCGGCACTGAAAACACGCTTTGACAAAACGCTAGCGGCAGTGCAGGCCAGGACTTCCAAGGCGTAGAGAGCCAATTCATGCCACGTGTCCAGCTTGGAGACCCAATAATTGTTACGCACAGTACAGTTGTTCGATCGCCAAGGTACTCCTTCAGCATCTGGCCAAACTTAGCATTTCTTGTGTCACTACCCCGCACCTCAGGGGCTGTGGTACGTGAGGGGCTGAGAAAACTGTCCCACCTCGTAAAGACTGTTCCCCTACCTTTGGCGGATTGGACTTGTGCCCCTCTCGGCTGTACGCCTTGGTTGTCCACCGATTCCTGACCTATGCCGCTAGCGTTTTGTGAGGGGAATGATTTGCCTACTTCCGTGACTATGGCCTTCTGAAACTGCTGCATTTTGGCTGACCTCTCCGCCTCAGGAATGACAGACATAAAGTTCTCCTTGTAGCATGGGTCTAACAGTGTTGCCAACCAGTACTGATTGTCGGCCAAGATGTTCTGAACGCGAGGGTCACGAGCCAGGCAGCTTACCATAAAGTCAGCCATGTGCGCCAGACTCTTAACAGCCATCACTTCAGTATCCAGACCAACACGATGACTGAACATGCTGTCCTCCTCCTCCTCCTCATCTCCCCTGTCCTCTGGCCAGCCATGCTGAATCGAGGGTATGACTGGTGTTCATGTCATATCCTCAATTTGGCCAGAGAGTTGCTCCCATGTCTTCATCCTCCTCCTCTTCGTCATAGTCCTCCACTGCACGTTGTGATGAGATGAGGCTGGACTGTGTGTTTTCACCCACACCCACTACTGTTTCTTGCTCCAAGTCATCGCGCTTGGCCTGCAATGCATCCTCTTTGTTTTTCAGCAGAGACCGTTTTAGAAGGCAGAGTAGTGGTATGGTGACGCTAATAATTGCGTCATCGCCGCTCACCATCTTGGTGGAGTCCTCAAAGTTTTGGAGGACGGTACATAGGTCAGACATCCATCTCCACTCCTCAGGTGTTATGTGTGGAGTTTGAACCATTTCCCGACGGCTTAGGTGATGCAGGTAGTCCACAACTGCCCTCTTCTGCTCACATATCCTGACCAACATGTGCAGAGTTGAATTCCAACGCGTGGGGACATCACACACCAGTCTGTGGGCCGTAAGATGCTAACGGCGCTGAAATCCGCCAAGGCCGGCTGAAGCAGCAGGTGACTTGCGAAAATGTGCAGACAGACGGCGAACTTTTACCAGCAGTTCAGACTGCTCTGTGTATGACTTTAGAAACCTCTGAACCACCAGGTTGAGCACGTGGGCCACGCATGGAACATGCGTCAGCTGGCCTCGCCTCAAAGCTGCCACCAGGTTCCGGCCATTGTCACACACGACCTTTCCTGGCTTTAGGTTCAGAGGTGTGAGCCAGTGATCTGCCTGCTGTTTCAGAGCTGTCCACACCTCTTCTGCATTGTGGGGTTTGTCATCTATGCAGACTAGCTTCAGCACAGCCTGTTGCCGCTTCGCAGAGGCAGTGCTGCAGTGCTTCCAGCTTGGGACTGGTGTGGAGGGTACAGTGGATGAGTATGAGCAGGAGGAGGAGGAGGAGGAGGCTGAAGAGCATGACATTCCGGAGATGTAGAGTGTCGGTGAAACCCTGACAGAGGTAGGGCCTGCTATCCTTGGTGTGGGAAGGACGTGTTCCGTCCCTCGCTCAGACTGTGTCAGAGCCCCCACAATATTAACCCAGTGTTTTGTCAAGGAGATGTAGCGGCCTTGCCCACAAGCACTTGTCCACGTGTCTGTGGTTATACACTTCAGCCCCTGACCTTACCCCTGCGGTATTAAAGAACAGCAATGACTGTCTAGCTGCAGTTTCCAATATCTTGTCCACTCTCTATTTGAAACTAAACCTTTCCAAAACTGAACTTCTTCTGCTCCCCCCATCCACTAACCTCCCTAAATCGGACATCTCTCTCTCAGTTTGTGGCACCACGATAACGCCTAGGCAGCAGGCTCGTTGTCTGGGTGTTATGTTTGACACCGATCTCTCCTTCTCCTCCCACACACAATGTCTCGTCCGCTCATGTCGCTTACACCTGAAGAATATCTCCAGAGTCCGTCCCTTTCTCACCCTGTAAACAACAAAAACCCTCACCGTGGCCCTAATCCATTCCCGCCTTGACTATTGCAATTCTCTATTAAGCGGCCTCCCCCTCACCAGAGTTTCTCCTCTCCAGTCCATCCTTAATGCAGCAGCCAGGATCACCCATCTGGCCAATCGTTACTCAGATGCCTCTGCTCTGTGCCAGTCATTGCACTGGCTGCCCGTATACTGCAGGATCAAATTCAAATTGCTTCTTCTCACCCACAAAGCTCTTCACAGTGCAGCACCCCCCTACCTCTCCTGCCTCATCTCTGTCTATCACCCCACTCACGCTCTACGTTCCTCAAATGACCTTCGACTGACATCTGTAATAATCCGATCCTCCCACTCCCGGCTCCAAGACTTCTCCAGAGCTGCACCAAACCTCTGGAATGCTTTACCAAAAGAAATCGGGACTATCCACAACTTGCATGGCTTCAGACGATCCCTAAAAACGCATCTTTTTAAGGCGGCCTATCATACTCCCTAATAGAAGTCCATTGTACTGTAGACAGTGAATGGGCTATCCCTCTGGACATTACTCTTTGACAAACTCCACCAAACCAAAAAGGTCTACACAGACTGTATAATGACCATCCATGTAAGCTTAGTTCTATGCCCCATTTCCTCAAGATGCCTGGACCATCAGTGCATTAAGCCCCGGCACCTTGTGTAACCCCTATCCCGTTGTAGATTGTAAGCTCTTTTGAGCAGGGTCACCTTCATTTCTTGCTTTATTTTTTGTATTTTCTTTTTACATTGATTCTATGCCTATTGTTTTGTATCCAATTATTCTACTGTATTTGTTTTCTACTGTAATTACTTACTGTATTATATTTTCTGTACTCTAACCCTACATTGTAAAGCGCTGCGTAATATGTTGGCGCTATATAAATAAAGCTGTATTATTATTATTATTATTATTATTATTATTATTATTATTAGGTGGACTTTGGCTGAAACAGCGTTGTTCAGGGCACGTGTGATGCTGTTGGACACGTGGTTATGCAATGCGGGGACGGCACATCTGGAGAAATAGTGGCGGCTGTGGACCGAGTAACGTGGGACAGCAGCCGCCATCAGGTCGCGGAATGCTTCCGTCTCCACCAGCCGGAAAGGCAACATTTCTAGCGCTATGAGTCGCGAAATGTGATCATTCAGGACTGTGGCATGTGGGGCGTTGGCAGTGTATTTGCGCCTGCGTTCAAATGTTTGCTGAATGGATAATTGAACACTGCGCTGGGACAAGGACGTGCTTGATGGTGGTGTAATTTGGACGTGGGCAACTTCAGGTGCAGGGCCGGAGGCTTGTTCGCGGCCAGCATGGAGAGGGGATTGGCTCGCACGCACAACAGGCGAAGACGTAGCAGTGACATCAGCAAGCACCGCTCCTCGACTCTGTTGTACTTCCCACAAAGTCGGGTGCTTGGCTGACGTGTGCCTGATCATGCTGGTGGTGGTCAGGCTGCTACTTTTCGTACACCTGCTGATGCTGGCATGGCAGGTGTTGCAAATGGCCTTTTTAGAGTCATCTGGAGCCAACTGAAAATACTGCCAGACTCGGGAAGACCTAACATTTGCACAGGCACCTTGTGTCGTGTTGTTGTTCCGGGGAATGGTTGCCTGCCTTCTGCCTGCGGACGCAACCCTGTTTCGTACTGGCTGTTGGGATGCTACGCCTCCCTCCCCCTGTGCACTGCTGTCCTCGCTCTGCATATACTCATGCTAGGTTGGGTCAGCTACTGGATCATCCACCACGTCGTCTTCCTATTCCTTGGCTAATCGCTGGACTGCTCCTCCTTCTCCTCATGTGCCACCATGATGACCGTTACAATACTTAGGCTGTTGTTTCAGGTATACCCCCAGTGGTAAATTTTTACGCCCATTCTTTTTGAATGGGCATTACAAAGACAGGATACCCGCATCTTTTCAATGTGAAAAATGTTTTGAGGCCCTCCTGCACGTCTCTATCCAGGGACAATGTGGAGCCTCCCAATTTTTGGCTGCCCTGGCCAAAGGGCTATACTACAATACACCCACTTGAGGGTTACAGGCCCTACTACATGTCTGTATGCATGGGTCATTGTTGAACCTCCCAATTTTTGGCTGCCCTGGCCAAAGGGCTATACTACAATACACCCACTTGAGGGTTACAGGCCCTACTACATGTCTGTATGCATGGGTCATTGTTGAACCTCCCAATTTTTGGCTGCCCTGGCCAAAGGGCTATACTACAATACACCCACTTGAGGGTTACAGGCCCTCCTGCACGTCTCTATCCAGGGACAAAGAGGAGCGTCCCAATTTTTGGCTGCCCTGGCCAAAGGGCTATACTACAATACACCCAGTTAAGGGTTACAGGCCCTACTACATGTCTGTATGCATGGGTCATTGTTGAACCTCCCAATTTTTGGCTGCCCTGGCCAAAGGGCTATACTACAATACACCCAGTTGAGGGTTACAGGCCCTACTACATGTCTGTATGCATGGGTCATTGTTGAACCTCCCAATTTTTGGCTGCCCTGACCAAAGGGCTATACTACAATACACCCACTTGAGGGTTACAGGCCCTCCTGCACGTCTCTATCCAGGGACAAAGAGGAGCCTCCCAATTTTTGGCTGCCCTGACCAAAGGGCTATACTACTATACACCCACTTGAGGGTTACAGGCCCTACTACATGTCTGTATGCATGGGTCATTGTTGAACCTCCCAATTTTTGCCTGGCCTGGCCAAAGGCCTATACTACAATACACCCAGTTCTTCTTTACAGGCCCTCCTGCACGTCTCTATCCAGGGACAATGTGGAGCCTCCCAATTTTTGGATGCCCTGGCCAAAGGACTATACTACAATACACCCAGTTCTTGTTTACAGGCCATCCTGCATGTCTGTATCCAGGGGCATTGGTGAACCTCCCAATTTTAGACTGCCCTGGCAAAGGAAGATACTACAATAGACCCAGTTTCTCAAAATGGGCACTTTATTTCTAGACAGGGCTTCATGTACGTCTCTTGTCAGGGTCATCGGAGTGTCGCACAATGTTTTCACGTAAAATCTTTCATGTAATCACAAAAAGTGACATACACCAGCTGTATCTCACTATTGGGTATGTGCCCTTAACATTTCCACCCTAAATATTCATTTTGGTGTCATTTTGGAAGGTTTTCTGGAGACTCCGTAAAATTGGCGTGAAACTCGGACAACATTGTTCACAGCTGTGACTTTTGAGTGAGAAATGCTTCCAGGGGTCTTCCCATGGTGTTGCCATGTCATTTGAGCACTCTTCTGAGACTTTTGTGACATTTTTAGGGTTTTTCCATGCTGCCGGCAGTCATTTCATAAAAATACTCGTGTCTCCCATAGGATAACATTGGGCTCATTACTCGGGCCGAGTACACGAGTATCTCGGGATGCTCGGCCCGAGCTTCGAGCACCCGAGCATTTTAGTACTCGCTCATCACTAGTGTTTACACTTGCAGAATTCAGACTGCAGGGACACAACTACCTCTCACTCCTATGAAGTGACACAACACCAATTTCTTTACAAAACACAGCTTTATTTAGGAGAGATGGGAGGAACAAGATTCTCGTCTTTTACTGTGGCATAATTTTGGTCGCAGCTCAAACCGGGCAACTGATTTGCCTACCAAGCTGGGTGTAGGGAGACTTTCTGCCACCGGCCGTCCAGTGCAGGTTTCTTCACCACCAAAAACGCCACCCATTACGTCATGGAGAAGCGCAGCGCAGCTGAGCTGCGACTTTCCCCCCACAACCGACCATGAAGCTTGAACCACACCATCTTGCAGGCCTGAGAAACTTCTCCCGCGTCGAGAGTCGCATCAATGAGCTGTCCAGTAACCAAAACACTTGACCAATCCCAACACCGAAACATCCATCTGAAAAGAAAAAACTGTTAGAAATGATTGTAGCAATGTCTGAAAGCCGCCTCTCAGATCCCAAACAGACCATCCTTCCCATGCTTTTCATCTTCACCTACACACAATACATACTCCCCTGCACCTATGCACACTCGTGCCCATCACTATCAGATCACCCTCTATTTCCTTCCTTCCTTTGTTCCCTTTTTTTTTTTTTTTTTTTTTTTTTATAAAACCCGTTAACTATATGAATTATCTTCTATAAACCTATTCCCATATTACATAAAATTACATCAATTTCTGTTCCTTTTCTTCTTTCTCTCTTTTTTTTTTTTTTTAAATTCATACATACAAATAACCTTAAAACTGCACATATCCAGCTAAAATCCTTGGTTGGCTCGTGTGTGTGTGTGTGTGTGTGTGTGTATGTATATACCGTCTTTCCCCAATATTAAGACACCCCCCCCCCCCCCCGAAAGTAAGACAGGGCAGGGGGAACGGGGGGGGGGGGTCTGCTAATATAAGGCTCCCACGAAAGTAGGACCGCCTATTGGGGGGGGGGGGCTCTGGGGAATATAAGGCCGCCGCCGCCTCCTGGTACCTGTCCCCGGTGTGTCCAGGCTCCTCCAGTGTCCTGCAGGTGCAGCCATGCTGGAGCAGATGGGGTTAATCACAGCCTAACTTGTTGAGTGCCCCTGCTCAACTCTGCCCAGCCTGACGTCACAACAGCCCAGCTCGAGCTCTGATTGGCTCCCAGGAACCAGCGGGCGCGGCCAGATGACGAGCTAATCAGAGCTCACGACGTCATCTGGCCGCGCTCCCGCTGCTTTCTGGGAGCCAATCAGAGCTCGAGCTGGGCTGTTGTGACGTCAGGCTGGGCAGAGTTGAGCAGGGGCACACAACAAGTTAGGCTGTGATTAACCCCATCTGCTCCAGCGCGGCTGCACCTGGGGGACATAGAGGACACTGGAGGAGCCTGGACACAGCGGAGAGCCACAGCGAAGGCCGGGGAGCCGGTAAGAAGCAGTACGTGTGTGTGTCTGTGTGTGTAAGTGTATGGGTGGGTGCATGTGGATGGGAGGCTGCAGTGGCTGGGGCTGCCAATATAAGACCCCCCCCCCCTCCCCGAAAATAAGACAGGGTGCCACTTTTGGCGCCCAAAAAAATATAAGACACGGTCTTATTTTCGGGGAAACACGGTATGTGTATATATATATATAAATTATACACCTGTAAACATACATACCCACATACATATATATACATACACACACCCACACATATATTATTATAGATCTCTATGAATCAAACTGCAAAGTAACATACTTGAAAGACCCAACTAACTACATTTTCCTATCCTCCAGATATCATTGTCATCCATACCCACACTTGGAGGCATACCTGTTTGCCACCACCTGTAACTGATCCGTGTGCACGAGTATGTAAAGACAAATGAGCAGAAAATCAAACCAGTTAGTGCATAACACTGAGTGACTCCGAATAGGGGAAGGGGTATAAACATCTCTGTGCTGTAACTGTACATATACGAGGGTAGGAAAAAAGAAAACGTGTGTATCAAACCGGGATCTAGAACCTATCAATTAGATGCAAGAATATATAATGCAAAAATATAATTTTATTCAATCATTTACATAACCCAAGACACCACAAAAAGTGTAAAAACATTTACAAATGGTAATGAAATACCATGACATATATTCCAGACATGCATATGTACTGACTAGTCAGATTTATAAGTACCAACCAACAGTTAGTAATAATCATGCCCATTTAAAGATCTATAAGCCATGAATCCAATGGCACAATATAACAGACCATAGGAAACGACACTGCAACCTCCTAGATATTAAAGTGCATGAGGTGCTTCAAAACAGGGAATGTTGAAACAAGGATATGTTCCATTCAATGGGGATCAAAGTTTCCCTCTTATAGCACCCTAAGATGATGTCAAAGAGTGCCAATACAGTGTGTGTGGTTACAATAAACCACAAACGGGTAAACTCAGTACCCTAATTGGAGCACACAGCTATTGCAGATAGCCACATTTGGGACAGTGTACGTTACCTACAATCTGGAAACCGGATTGATTGTGTCCGGAGGGCTCTAGGCATGCTGGCAAGGTGGCACAAGTACCCAACGCGTATCGCTGTCTCTCTGGACAGCTTCCTCAAGGGAATGTGCTGTGTTGGTTGCATATAAATTTATCGTAGGCTCAGCAGTCCCCACCCACAAGGCCCACCTTGCCTGGAAACGTCACCACTGGGTACCAAACCTAACCCGCGTATACCTATAATCAGAGGCTGGCTGGCAGATCTCGCCCTGGGGGGCAGTCTGCAGCCTCATCCTCCTCAGTCCAAGTGAGGACCGGGAGGGGGTGCTGGCGAGCCTGGGAGTCTGGCGAGGTGAGGGGTGGTGCTAGCGGGTCTAGCGGGGTGTGGGGTGCTGGCGAGTCTGACGAGTTAGAGAGCGCAGGGGGGCGAATTGGGCGTCTGCCACTCACTGACCTCCGTCACGCTATCTCCCGCAGCCAGCCACCTGGTTCCCGGATTCCGCTGTTATAGCAGCAGCTGCAGCCCGAATCATTGCAGGGGGCGGCCCTGAACATGGGACATACCACCGGCCCGGGGGGCAGATGCCTCCCTGTCATCTGGGCCAGTCCGCCCCTGCCTATAATCGTATGGGTCACCATTTAAGTGGCACAGACTATTAGTCAGCGGTCATGTGGCAGCTTCGTGCATAGAAATACATGACTTTCTGTAATGTAAGACAAAACTTAAGTAAGGAAACTGGGTGGCACCCCAATCTGTAACCAGCACCCCCACCAGTCTTTTGTAACTTTACGAATCACCTGTTTTATTATTATTATTATTATTATTATTATATATATATAAATATAAATATTTTTTTTTATCAAAAACTAACGATGAAATTAGGAAACAAAGCCGGTAAAACCGACCTGTGCCTTTCTGTGAAAAACATCTGTGCTTGCCTGCACAGTGTATTGAACCAGAGCATCATGCATAGTCAGCCCGTCAAACTCAACCATCTCTGAATAAGTCACCCGTCACAGCGGTCCTTACCATATGTTCTACACTCCGGGTACAGGGCGAAAAGATCAAGGGGATTGAGGCCACGACACCTCCCAGCCAGAAAACGGGCAACTCATTCCAGATCCATTTAATTCAGGGTACGACACACGGAACTGCATAGGCTCCTTTTTCTGCCAGAGCGATAGACGAAAGGACCAAAGACATTTCTTCACCCGCTTCAATTCAATGCACGGAAGGTTCAGGCGTGACAACAAAGAATAAAATTAACCTTCCTGCGAAGACAACCGGTCGGCCTGATGCCCGTATGGACTAAGAGACAACTGAATGATAAAATGTACCTCGTTGAAATCTGAAACCCCCCCCCCCAAAAAAAAAACCACATAGTATATGGTAATCAAAGTCTCTAGATATTTTTTTTTTTTTTAGTGTATGAAGTAACGTGAGTAAGAACCGCGCTGCCTAGCAGCCAGACTCTCTCTCCAAAGCTCTGTATGTACTGCAAGTCAGAATGCTCCCAACCGCCAAAATCATATGGACGGTAAACGAAAATGCTGACATATCGTGTACTTTCTGCAACCTTTTCCCACGTGTAAAAAAATTGACATGAATGGGATGTCTTCCCAAAACATGGAGCGGTAGAATAAATTATCCAGAGTTTTCTGGGAACCACTGAACATATATACACATACATACATAGACAGACCAATAACGACTGCAGCACTCCAATAACGATGTATTTTGCCTTTAATGGCCTTCAGGCATCTCTGTGGGACGTTTCGGTCCTCAGACCTTCTTCCAGCAAGCACCTCTTACAAATGCTGGGCTTTTTATACATCATATGTACATTAAATCAATAACATTTACAATAATAATACTTGTCTCCATCTATCTACATATACCCCAAGTGTTCATATACTAGATACATCCCTGTAATACATCTGTGCTTTATATATATGCAGTACAAATCTTTCATAAAACTCCAAATTGTTATATATACTCTATTGGTTCCCTATTAGCACACCTGCCGCTCTGTTTATGATTACAATACTTCACTGTATACACGTGCACTCACCGCATGTGCCTGCTGGTCTCAGTGTTGCGGAAATTGCACTGCGCATGCACCAAGTTCCCTCTGACGTCACCATTACCCGGGATACCGGATGTTTGGCGGCGGCCATCTTAGTACTCTCGCGCATGCGCACTAGAGATTTCACGTCTCATTACACCCAATGCGCAACACAAATCTGATTCCCCCATGATATTACATCCTGCTGGCACCAATTACTTTTAACCCATATCTTTATGATCTATTACTTATCCAATACATCCTCTAAGGATGTTAGAAGGGTTTTCCTTTTAGTTTTATGATTGTTTACTTAATATAATGTGCGTTTTCCTTTATAGTGAAATATAAATATATATATATATATATATATATATATATATATATATATATATATATATATATATATATATATATATATATATATATATATATATATATATATATATAAAAATATAAAGTGCTTTAGTGCTTAAAATGTTGCAATAAAAACAGGCATACTTGTATTCTAGGGGGCTAGTTCACATATACTTGTTCTTAAGTCATTAATATTCATGTTTATATACTTATTTTTTCTCTCATCTCATATTCACATAATTAAGGTGCTTTTTTTTATCCAATAGTACCCCACATTCCTGTGGTATATACTATCCTTGTCAGTATGTGGATACAAGAGATATTAATCCCTCCCATCCATTCCTGCCCAAAGTTCAGATTACCTCTCAGAGGTGTCACCTTTTTGTTCATGGGAGCATTTTTCATTAATTTACCAAAATTACATATAATGTCTGGTTAAAATGTATATATCTCTATCTATGTGAAAAAGAGATCCCCATATCCTTTTGTATGCCTTGAAGGCTTCCCTTCACAAAAGAGCCTCCAAGTTTGTATAGTGTAAAAAATTTTTTTTAATAAATATATTGTGCATATTCATAATACATTACAATGTGATATAAATAGTGTAAAAATTCAATAGTATGATATAAATGTACTAATTTGGTGTCCATACAGGTAGTGCAACATCATGGGTGGATCTTTTATTCATTTTTGGGTGATGTTGGATTCATAAAAATAAAAAAAAATGCGACTTGTGCTTTTAGTTCCCAATAGAGTCATGTGCGTTCCTAAACCTATATAATAACAATACAGAAAAAAAGGGACAAATGTGAACATTATAAAAACAAATGGAAAAACGGATGAAAAAGGTTACTTTGTGAATACCTACAACATCATGCAAAAAGTGATCACTTTACACAAAATCCAATGTTAACCATAGCCTAAAGTATTGACTGTAACTTGAAATCCACGTTTAAACCCCCGGGTCTTAAAGTACCTAATCTGTGGATCCACTGGAGTTCCTTCGTTTTTAGGAGTCTAGTTCTATCCCCTCCCCTTCTTATTGGAGGTACTCTGTCTATCACTCTAAACCGTAAATCTTTCTCAGTATGGTTTGCTTCTACAAAGTATTTTGGGACCGGTAGGTTTAAAACTTTTTGTCTAATACTACACCGATGTAAATTTAGTCTCGTTTTCACTTCCAAGGTTGTTTCCCCTACATACCATTTCTTACAGGGGCACTCTATAAGTAGATCACGTAATCCGAGTTACACATTAGCAGATGTTTTATTTTATATTCCATTCCTGTATCCGGGTGATAAAATGTGTCTCCCTTCAACATAAGGTTACAATTTACACAATTGATACATGGGTAGCAACCCAGTCTCGTTCCTCCCATTAGTCTTCTGCCTGGACTGTTTTAGTGGCCCTATATCCGATCGTACAAGAGTATCTTTCAAATTCTTGTTTTCTCTTATACGCCACCAAAGGAAGATTTTTATTCTCATCTATATGGGGCATGCACTCTCCAAGTATATTCCAATGTCTCTTTATTATTTTGACTACCTCTCTTGATTCCTCCCCATAGGTTAATACTAGTGGGATCCTGTTTTTGTTTTCTTTTCTCTTTGCAAGGTTTTTTGCTTTTTCCAATTCCCTACTCAAAATTTTATCAGGGTATCCTCTTTCTTTAAATTTTTGGAGTAACTCTTCTATTGTTTGTTTTTTATTTCTTATCCTCCTCACTTACGATCTTATTAATTCTCCTTATTTGACCCTGTGGGACTGCATTCTTCAGCTCTATTGGGTGACCACTATCATAGTGTAACAATTTGTTCTTGCCTGTGGCTTTTACGTGTAGTCTGGTTTCTATTTTGTCTCCCTCTAAAACCACCTTTACATCTAGAAACTCGACCTCTGTTTGTGAGCTCACTATAGTGAATTTTATGGTTCTGTCAATGGTGTTCATAAATTCAAAGAAGGCCTGTAATTCATCATCTGTGCCCTTCCATATCGGGAAGATATCATCTATGTATCTCCACCACCTCTCCACATGGGAGAAGTGGTGGGATACATAGACATATCTCTCCTCCAAAAAAGCCATCAGTGCACCTGCATATGAGCATGCCATCTTGGCCCCCATTGCGGTACCCATGATTTGTAAATAATAAGTGTCCCCAAACAAAAAATAATTTCTTGTTAAAACAATTTCTAAGAGGTGTATGATGAATTGTCTACACTGCATTGAATCCTCCGAGCTTTCAAGATATTTGCTTATGACCTCTATGCCCATTTCATGTCTGATAGAAGTGTACAGAGATGTGACATCAAATGACACAAGCTTTATGTGGGTGTCTACTTGATAATCCTTCAACTTCTCCAAAAATTCACCTGTGTCCTGAATGTACCATATATACTCGTGTATAAGCCGACCCGTGTATAAGCCGACCCCCTACTTTTGCCCCCAAAACCTGGGAAAACCTATTGACTCGTGTATAAGCTGAGGGTGGACCCCAGCACAGGTATACAGCCCCAGCAGTGGTTGTATACAGCAGCCTCCCCAGTGGTAGTATACAGCAGCCTCCCCAGTGGTAGTACACAGCAGCCTCCCCAGTGGTAGTATACAGGCCCCCAGCAGTGAGTCATATATGCCCCCAAATGCTGGCACTCGTCCCCCTCCGTTATAAGCATCCCCCTCCCCCCGGCTGCTTTTAAGTTACCATACCTGGTCTTCTGCTCCGCGCCGGTCCTCCATGCTCCCATCCTCTGCTGCATCCGGGGTCCCCGGCCAGTAGCGATGACGTCATGCGACCGGCCAGTCACATGACCCCGGATGCTGCCAAGGACGGAGCATACAGGGATGGTAACTTAAGCAGCCGGGGGGGGGGCTTATAACGGAGGGGGACGAGTGCCAGCATTTGGGGGCATATATGCACTGCTTCCCCCTGCCGCTGATTGACAGGGGGAAGCAGTGCATATATAATGAGCGGCCCCACGTGATGGGGCGCTCATACAGCAGCTTCCACCCGCCACCTCCAGCCTGAGTTACCGTATTGACCCGTGTATAAGCCAGGGGGGGGGACTTTTCAGCCTAATTTTTGGGCTGAAAAACTCGGCTTATACACGAGTATATACGGTAAGTCTTCGCATTTATTGCATATGGGTGTAAAATTCTTTCTAAAAATGTACCTATGTTGTAAAAAATGGAATTAATCCCTGCCACAATCGGCCTACCCTGGGGGTCAATCAAACTCTTATGTACCTTCAGCACTGAATATAGTACCGAAGTAACCGGATATTTTACTACAAGGTACTCCTGCAATTTTTCATCTGTTATCCCACATCTCTTTCCCTCTTCCAATCTCTTTGATTTTACGTTGAATCTCAAATTTCGGGTCACCATTCAATGCTTTATAGACTTGTTGATTCCAACAGTTGTCTTTCAACCTCCTTTAAGTATTTTCCCTTGTCCATGATGACGACCGCTCCTCCTTTGTCGGCGGGTTTCACCACCAGGTCGCCATCATGGACAAGTTCTTTCACTCCCTGAATTTGTTCAGTTGTTACATTAGGGTGGGCTAATTCTTTTTTTGTTTGTTTCCTCAACTCCTCCACTTCTTTCTTTACCACCTTTATAAAGGCTTCTATCGCTGGCTCACTATCATCTGGCACATAATTACTTTTTGTTCTGACACCCAGCTCTCCCAAACTCAATTCACTCTTTTATTTCAACCACATTGACTTTACCATGAAAGTGACTTTTAAGCTTAATGCTTCTAAAAAAACTGGTAAAGCTCTCGTTCTACCAAACACCAGTCCACATGTGAACTAAAGCAATATGACAGTCCCTTTCCCAATATTTCAACCTGTGCAGGAGTTAAAGATTTACCCGTCAGATTCACCACTAGTTCAGTTCCTTTCGACGGGGTCTCTGAGGTTGTATTTATATCACATTGTAATGTATTATGAATATGCACAATATATTTATTAAAAAATTTTTTTACACTATACAAACTTGGAGGCTCTTTTGTGAAGGGAAGCCTTCAAGGCATACAAAAGGATATGAATCTCTTTTTCACATAGATAGAGATATATACTTTAACCAGACATTATATGTAATTTTGGTAAATTAATGAAAAATGCTCCCATGAACAAAAAGTTGACACCTCTGAGAGGTAATCCGAACTTTGGGCAGGAGTGGATGGGAGGGATTAATATCTCTTGTATCCACATACTGACAAGGATAGTATATACCACAGGAATGTGGGGTACTATTGGATAAAAAAAAGCACCTTAATTATGTGAATGAGAGATGAGATGAGAGAAAAAATAAGTATATAAACATGAATATTAATGACTTAAGAACAAGTATATGTGAATTAGCCCCCTAGAATACAAGTATGCCTGTTTTTATTGCAACATTTTAAGCACTAAAGCACTTTATAGTGAAATATAAATATATATATATATAAATATAAAGGAAAACGCACATTATATTACGTAAACAATCGTAAAACTAAAAGGAAAACCCTTCTAACATCCTTAGAGGATGTATTGGATAAGTAATAGATCATAAAGATATGGGTTAAAAGTAATTGGTGCCAGCAGGATGTAATATCATGGGGGAATCAGATTTGTGTTGCGCATTGGGTGTAATGAGACGTGAAATCTCTAGTGCGAATGCGCGAGTCAAACATCCGGTATCCCGGGTAACGGTGACGTCAGAGGGAACTTGGCGCATGCGCAGTGCAATTTCCGCAACACTGAGACCAGCAGGCACATGCGGTGAGTGCACGTGTATACAGTGAAGTATTGTAATCATAAACAGAGCGGCAGGTGTGCTAATAGGGAACCAATAGAGTATATATAACAATTTGGAGTTTTATGAAAGATTTGTACGGTGTATATATATAAAGCACAGATGTATTACAAGGATGTATCTAGTATATGAACACTTGGGGTATATGTAGATAGATGGAGACAAGCATTATTATTATTGTAAATGTTATTGATTTAATGTACATATGATGTATAAAAAGCCCAGCATTTGTAAGAGGTGCTTGCTGGAAGAAGGTCTGAGGACCGAAACATCCCACAGAGATGCCTGAAGGCCATTAAAGGCAAAATACATCGTTATTGGAGTGCTGCAGTCGTTATTGGTCTGTATGGGGGGGTGAAGGAACTAATCCCTGGACTGATTTGCACCACCCCTATAGGGGATTAAGTGCTGCTCTTACTTTTTCTATACGCATACATACATTTATATACACCCATATAAATACATATCCATACACATACATAAACGGCTCATGTCGCACCATACGGCGCCAGGAATCCAGGCCCAAAAGCCCACCGAGAGCAACATCCGTAAGAGAGCCACATGCCCTTCCTATGGGTAGACAGGCACCCGCGGGGGCTCCAAGCTCCTCTTGCACTTCCAAAACCCCTGATAAAAAGTCCATCCCACTCACCCCAATGGGAGTTCGGACTGCAAGTGCCACAAAATCAATGGCTCCGTAAAATGAATCACACTATATCCTGATACAGCTACGTATAAGTATACGCATACGCCCTATACTCCAGCATAAGCATTCCTACTAATTATCAAGAAATTAATATATATATATATATATATATATATATTATATCTCAGTACAGACCAAAGGTTTGGACAAACCTTCTCATTCAAAGTGTTTTCTTTATTTTCATGACTATGAAATTTATAGATTCACACTGAAGGCATCAAAACTATGAATTAACACATGTGGAATTATATACCGTATATACTCGCATATAAGCCGAGTTTTTCAGCCCAAAAATTGGGCTGAAAAGTCCCCCCCTCAGCTTATACGCGATTCACTGTATATTGTATACAGTATACAGCAGACACTTCCCCCCCCCCCCCCCCATATCAGTATACAGGGCCCCCCTTGGGTAGCAATCCTGTAAAGGAATACATTAGTATACTTATCCCTGCCGCTGTCCGCTGCCGCCATCACGCAACTCCGGCTTCATCCGTCTTCTTCCGGCTTCCTCCGATGGGCGCAATGACGGAGGAGCGCGATGGTGGCGGCGGGACAGTGGCAGGGATAAGTATACCGATGTATTCCTTTTACAGGATTGCTACCCAAGGGGGGGCCCTGTATACTGATATGGGGGGGGGCTGCTGCTGTATATACGTCTGGGGCTGCTGCTGTATACTACCACTGGGGAGGCTGCTGTATACCACACTGCTGGGGGCTGTATACCTGTGTTGGGGTCCACCCTCAGCTTATACACAAGTCAATAGGTTTTCCCAGGTTTTGGGGGCAAAAGTAGGGGGGTCGGCTTATACACGGGTTGGCTTATACACGAGTATATACGGTACTTTAAATACCTTTTGCTGTGATTACTGCTTTGCACACTCTTGGTATTCTGTTGATGAGCTTCAAGAGGTAGCCACTGGAAATGGTGTTCACTTCACAGGTGTGCCCTGTCAGGTTTAATAAGTGGGATTTCTTGCCTTATAAATGGGGTTGGGACCATCAGTTGTGTTGTGAAGAATGTGCAAAGCAGTAATCATAGCAAAAGGTGGCTACTTTGAAGAACCTAGAATATAAGACATATTTTCAGTTGTTTCACACTTTTTTGTTAAGTATTAGTGATGAGCGAGTATGCTCAGCGCTACTCGGTACTCGCACGAGTATCTCGGTACTCGGGGTGCTCGGCGAGCACCGAGTACTGCCGAGATGCTCGGACCGCTCGGTAATAAATAGCGATCTGAGACACATACACTGCTCCCTTCAGTGCACACAGTGAGCTGGCACCATACAGGGAGCAGATTAATTGTTAGGATCCCTCTGGGGGCCTCAGCAAGGTGTTATATGCTGCGGCGATTTGAAAAAGCCCACCCTCCCGCCCTTTTCCGGAATTACTCGTTTTATAACCGGAAGTCTGTGGGCGGAGCCTGTTACTCATTGACTTACATTGGGCTCGGTGCTCTGGCCGAGTACAAGAGTATCTTGAGATGCTCGGCCAGAGCACCGAGCACCCAAGCATTTTAGTACTCGCTCATCACTATTAAGCGGCCGTCACACGCACAGATATCTTGAACGATATTGTAAGCGATCACGTGCACGCGCGATCGCTTACAATATCGCTCACATCGCTGGTAAGATGTCACACAGACTCACCAGCGATGTGGAGCCGCGATCTCGCTGGTTACTATGGTACACATCGGGTTACTAGGCGCCGCGCGGTGCTTAGTAACCCGACGTGTACCATAGTTACCATCTCCCAGCATAGGCTCTGCCGCTGGGAGATGGATCATCGTGGTGAAGCAGATCGTGACATCGTTCATCGCTAGATCTGAGCTCCGGAGCTCAGATCTGCGATGTCACGATCAAGCGATTTTACATAGTAAAATCGCTTGATTACATGCAACGATGCCAAAACGATATCGCTTAAGCGATCAAAAAGGAGATTGCTTAAACGATATCGGGCTAAAAATCGTTGCGTGTGACGGCCGCTTTAAGTATATAATTCCACATGTGATAATTCATAGTTTTGATGCCTTCAGTGTGAATCTAAAATTTTCATAGTCATGAAAATACAGAAAACTCTTTGAATGAGAAGGTGTGTCCAAACTATTGGTCTGTACTGTGTGTGTGTGTTAGATATATTGATATCTATTTATCTATATATTACTAAAACGTCATGAGTAAAGTGACACAGCATGAACATAAGTATGTGTGGTAAGAGAGACGTATTGCTAAGCGTAAAAATTTAAAATCAGCGCGGATAACTGGTGTTCATCATGTGAATCTTAAGTCAGTTACTATACTCACGTGCCTTCTTGTTGGGTTGACAAATTAGTTACAATACTAGGGTACCTTCTTGTCTGGGTAACAGGCATATTAAAGGGGATCATCAACGAATGCGAAAAAACGAGGGCCCGCCGAGTATGGGTACCCGTTCTGGACGCCGCAATTAATCTATGGGTAAGGGATGGAGAAAAACACGTGACAACAATGGACATGGCAACGAGCCAGAAAAATTAAATAATAGAATAGTAGTTTGTCGGAGAAATGTATTAAAAATGATTATAAATATAATCTGAATAATTCAAGCCCTGTACTGGTTGTCACAAGCTACACAGGTTAACATCCCAAACACTAGACACCAATGTTTCACCCTCTTCCATTGGAAGAGCCAAATCGCTTTCTTCATGTTTGTCTACATAAGACCACAGCGGAGGAACGCCGCAAAAATTAAAATTGGAATTTATAGTGTAAGCCCTTCACTGGTCTCAAACCTGCAACTTTCAGGTCAATCACACATAGAAGTTAATGGCGAACAGAGCATTAGACCACTGCACACCCAGCCCCCTTTTTTTTTCCGTAAATATCAGAGGGTGGAAGGAGTGGGTTTAGCACATCCAATAATGGTAACACTAATGGATTAACAAAAACTTTATTCCTAACTACCCGAGGGATACTCACTAGTGATGAGCGAGCACTAAAATGCTCGGGTGCTCGGTGCTCTGGCCGAGCATCTCAAGATACTCTTGTACTCGGCCAGAGCACCGAGCCCAATGTAAGTCAATGAGTAACAGGCTCCGCCCACAGACTTCCGGTTATAAAACGAGTAATTCCGGAAAAGGGCGGGAGGGTGGGCTTTTTCAAATCGCCGCAGCATATAACACCTTGCTGCGGCCCCCAGAGGGATCCTAACAATTAATATGCTCCCTGTATGGTGCCAGCTCACTGTGTGCACTGAAGGGAGCAGTGTATGTGCCTCAGATCGCTATTTATTACCGAGCGGTCCGAGCATCTCGGCAGTACTCGGTGCTCGCCGAGCACCCCGAGTACCGAGATACTCGTGCGAGTACCGAGTAGCGCTGAGCATACTCGCTCATCACTACTACTCACCCATATTATTGGTATCCCCACCCCATGTCCCGACATACTCACCAGCCGATGCGGGTAACGACTGCTGATCTGAACCACAAGCAGAGCTGGCCCTGTATGTCTTTTTCCCATGCGGGATTCATGGATGAGGGTGGAAAACAGCAGCATGACGATTTGGAGCACTGACTGCGGCGAACAGACCTGGACTTGTGTAAACGGCGGCAACTCCGATGCCGCTCCTAATGCCTAGAAGCACGCCGTCCATAATCCTCCCCTGAGGAAGAGAGAGAATAACAGGAAGGTTACCTGCACCGGGAAGAGAGCTGGGGCTGGGGTACCAGCACCTGACATGGAAGGAAGAAAATCTGCACCCCTGGACAATGCTACTGCCACCAGGGTGTTATGAGGAGCAAAGTGGCACAGTGCGATTAGGCACCTGAGCGCTCCCCGGCCATTCACTGCAGCAGGGGGTTAAATATGGCAGGATAATATGGGAAAGGGGAAAAATACTGCTAACCCTTGAATGGCCTGGGGTCATAGTCATGAGAGGTTGGCTGGATTGTTGCAAGCAGCCTGTGGGAGAAAACTGCTGTTGTGCAGAAGCACCAGGGTCTAAACCCCCACTCATGGTCCTTTGTGCTGACACTTCTGCCTGAGTAAGCAAAGGGTTTATTCCCTAAGTGATCTGCTTTCCTGCACCTTCGGTGCCTGTCTCCTGTAACGACACCTATGAGCCCTGTACTCCTCCCATTCTAACAGTCCCACCCTTAGAAACTGTGTAGCACTACGTATACTGGGGACTGGTGTGGGCCAGGAGCAGCTGC
This sequence comes from Allobates femoralis, assembly GCA_033576535.1. Lineage (NCBI taxonomy): Eukaryota > Metazoa > Chordata > Amphibia > Anura > Aromobatidae > Allobates > Allobates femoralis. The sequence continues at coordinate 579,529,857 of JARQOC010000005.1, forward strand.
AGAGACCGCAGTGTCCACCGCTCATAATGACACCCTCGCTGGCAGAGCGCTCCCCTCTCCATGATTGTGGACAACCACTGCAGCAGAACTATGATGGTGGGTGGGTGAAGCTTGCAAGTTGACTTCCACGCGCTCCTATCTGAATGCACTGGCGGGCTCAAAAACGTACCAGCGTGCGGGTAACTCTCCAGGGTCGCCGCCCCGCCGGACTGCTACTTTTTGAGTCTCAGCAAGGAGATAGTTACTGGCAGCTCAAAGCACCGCCAGCCAAACGCTACCCTCTCTGCTGGTGCACTCTCACTGCATCCTGGAGCGGGTCGATTGCATCGGCTGCCCAACAGGTCCGGGTCCTCCAGAGAGAGGCTGGGCTCAGAAAGAAAGGAAAATCTAACCAAGGGGCGGGGACTGCCCCAAAAGTGATGCAACTTCCGCACAGCATCACTCATGGAAGATCTCTTCAAACCCGGGGTAGGGGCCCAGCAGTCAGGGGGCAGCAGCTCAAAGATGGCAGCAGTGCTACTCATTAACACCTGCAAGTAAAAATGCACAAAAAGAAAGCAAAAACACCAGGTGTGAACACAACTTAATAGGCTTTTTACAGTCTCTCTTAAAGTCACAGTGCATGTAGTTCCCAGTTTATGGAACTGGTTTGTAGCAGCGTACAGGAGGTGTCTGCACTGAGTGCGGAAGCTTCTCCCATGGGGTCTATGGCAGCTTGTGGTGAGGAGACTAAATACCTAATGTTTATATTCACACATCAGCCAGTAGAGGGTAGCACAGTACACAGCACAGTGCACATTTATCAGTCCTCAGTGTCTGCACATACAATGCATTATTCATCTCCTAACTCAAAGCGCCCACAGGAATTCTGGAACAGATCTACAGATGCACCGCAACTATATCACTCAGCAGTAGTAGAATGATACCAGGACACCACAACTATATCACTCAGCAGTAGTAGAATGATACCAGGACATCACAACTATATCAATCAGCAGTAGTAGAATGGTACCAGGACACCACAACTATATCACTCTGCAGTAGTAGAATGATACCAGGACACCACAGCTATATCACTCAGCAGTAGTAGAGTGATAGCAGGACACCACAACTATATCACTCAGCAGTAGTAGAATATCAGGACACCACAACTATATCATTCAGCAGTAGTAAAATGGTACCAGGATACCACAACTATATCACTCAGCAGTAGTAGAATGATACCAGGACACCACAACTATATCACTCAGCAGTAGTAGAATGGTACCAGGACATCACAACTATATCACTCAGCAGTAGTAGAATGGTACCAGGACACCACAACTATATCACTCTGCAGTAGTAGAATGATACCAGGACACCACAGCTATATCACTCAGCAGTAGTAGAGTGATAGCAGGACACCACAACTATATCACTCAGCAGTAGTAGAATATCAGGACACCACAACTATATCATTCAGCAGTAGTAAAATGGTACTAGGCTACCCCACCGGGCAATATCTGGAATGGACATTGCTAGAATTAATTTCTGGGAGGCAGAGGCGGACTGGTGCACCTGGCTCAGGGAGGCATCCTCTCTTTGTCAGCCCTTGGTGAGGAGCAGGGGGAGGGTCTGGGGGGGTGCTACCAGAGTTTGGCGAGGTAAGGTGTAGGGATGGGGAAGGGGGGCCGACGCACTCACTAATCTGCCGCGCGCCGCCTGGCCGACTGCTGTGAGGTGAGCGTCTGCGGCCGCAAAGCAGATCCCAGACCGGCCCATTTTAGAATGGGGGCAGCCCTGGATGAGCCCATTACAGCCAGCCTGGGGGGCACTTGCCCCCCTGCCACCTGGGCCATTCCGCCCCTGCTGGGAGGAAAGATTGTATACAAAATCAGTTAAGTTTTGCTATGTACCTTGCATTTTGTATGGGATTTTTATTTAAATTTTTTATGTATCTGAATATTTTTCATGTTACATTATTCAAAAATATCAGTTTCTTTTTGGCAGATGAATGTACCAGGAGCTCTGCAGGACATCTGATATCTTTAGAATGTAAAGCAGATGATCGTAGTATCACAGAAGATACACGTGAACAGCATGACGATATCTCCGATCTATCCTCAGCTGATCACCGCAAAGATCTGTCATCTGATTTTAATGAAGTATTATCTCCGACATCATCTCAGAATATTAAACAAAATAAAAGTCACAGAAGAAGGAAGAAGCCATGTTCATGTGCAGAATGTGGGAAATGTTTCAGAGATAAATCAGCTCTTGTAAGACATGAGAGAATTCACACAGGAGAGAAGCCATATTCATGTGCAGAATGTGGGAAATGTTTTGCTCAGAAAGCACATCGTATTATTCATGAGAAAATTCACACAGGGAAGAAGCTTTTTTCATGTTCACAATGTGAGAAATGTTTTACGCAGAAAGTTAGTCTTGTTGCACATGAGAGAATTCACACAGGAGAGAAGCCATATTCATGTGCAAAATGTGGGAAATGTTTTACTAATCAATCAAATGTTATAGCTCATAAGAGAATTCACACAGGGGAGAAGCCATATTCATGTGCAGAATGTGGGAAATGTTTTTACTAATAAATCACATCTTGTTACACATGAGAAAATTCACACAGGACAGAAGCCATATTCATGTGCAGAATGTGGGAAATGTTTTACTCATAAATCACATCTTGTTACACATGAGAAAATTCACACAGGACAGAAGCCATATTCATGTGCAGAATGTGGGAAATGTTTTACTAATAAATCACATCTTGTTACACATGAGAAAATTCACACAGGAGAGAAGCCATATTCATGTTCAAAATGTGGGAAATGTTTTACTAATAAATCAGATCTTGTTACACATGAGAAAATTCACACCAGAGAGAAGTCATATTCATGTGCAGAATGTGGGAAATGTTTTACTTATAAATCAGATCTTGTTGCACATGAGAGAATTCACACAGGGGAGAAGCCATATTCATGTTCAAAATGTGGGAAATGTTTTACTTATAAATCAGATCTTGTTAAACATGAGAGAATTCACACAGGGGAGAAGCCATATTCATGTGCAGAGTGTGGGAAATGTTTTACTAATAAATCACATCTTGTTACACATGAGAAAATTCACACAAGAGAGAAGCCATATTCATGTTCAAAATGTTGGAAATGTTTTACTAATGAATCACATCTTGTTACACATGAGAAAATTCACACCAGAGAGAAGTCATATTCATGTGCAGAATGTGGGAAATGTTTTACTATTAAATCACATCTTGTTATACATGAGAGAATTCACACAGGAGAGAAGCCATATTCATGTGCAGAATGTGGGAAATGTTTTACTATTAAATCACATCTTGTTATACATGAGAGAATTCACACAGGAGAGAAGCCATATTCATGTCCATGATGTCAGAAATGCTTTTCAATTAAATCCAATCTTCTAGCACATGAGAGAATTCACACAGGAGAGAATATATTTTCACGTTCAGAATTTGATAAATGTTTTATTTGGATATCGGCTCTTTTCAAATATAAGAATATTTACACAGTGAAGCCTTTTTATTGTCAGATTGTAACAAAAGTACATGATGTTGTGAGACCTTAGGTGTCTATGGTCCATTCACCTTCCTGCAGTGTTACTCTTGCTCTTAGAAAGAAGCAGCCTGGTTTTATATTTAAAAAATAAAAAATGTTGTTTTGATGCATTTAATTGTATTTTTTTAGTGCATCCACTGTGGGGGCGTCACTTTACTTTGCACATGTGTAAGAGTCACGGTCACCAACCCTTCAGGTTTTTTTCTAAACAACTGTACAGAAATTCATGAAAGTAAAATTTATACAAACATTTATGTGGATATTTTACCCCCTTCCCCCCCCATAAAGACAACACCCCCTATAACAAAATCCTGAATGAAAGCAGATACTGATAATTACACCTAATATGCAGCACAGGAGAATGTTATTGTGCAGTGTATATACTGTATAGTGGTGTGAAAGTGTTCACCCCCTTCCTGCTTTCTTATTATATTCACTGTTTGTCACAGTTAACTGTTTCAGATCACCAAACAATTTTAAATAATTGTCACAGACAACACAAAATGTAGCTTATAAATGAAGATCTTTATTATTACGAGGAAAAAAAAATTCAAACCTACACAACCTGTGTGTGGGACAGGCTGAGGCCGCCGTAGGATAGTGCAGCAGGGGAGGCCGTGTCCTAGGGGGTGAGCCAGGTCTCGGTGAGGCCAAGGAATGACAGTTTCCTGGAGATAAAGAGATCATGGATGTCGGGGAGTTTGTTTCACACTGAGCGGGCATTCCAGAGTGCGCCGGGTAGAGCGGTAGGTGGGGCATGGGTTGGGGGAATGGGTCTGATGTTGGTGGGGTTGCGAGGGCTAGTGGTGGTGAGGTTGCGAGGGTTGGCAGTGGGTCGTGGGATGAAGGTTGTTGTGGGGATGTTGCGGGGGGGGCAGGATTGGGGGAGATGTCACCGGCAAGGAGGAGGAGTAGGCAGAGGGTTAGCAGGTGGGAGCATGAGAGCTTGCGAGGCGGGCGTGCTTGTTTGGTGATTGAGGATTGAAAGTGAATGAAAAGGTTGGTGAAGTGGGTGAGGTGGTTCGGCAGGATTGTGAGAGCAGTATTTTGTTGCTGGGAGGGGGGATAAGTGGGGGTAGTAGGAAGTGGAGAAGGATGGGAGAGTGAGGAGTAGCGGGAACATTGCATACGGAGAACAGGGAGTGAGTGTGGCAGCAGGGGTCAGAAGCAGAGTGGGGAAAGTTGTGGTAGTGGGTGAATGGTCATCAGTGGGGAGTGGTCACGGGATGAGGTGATGACCGGGGATGGTCAGATGGGGAAGTTGGGGGATCAGTCGAGGCAGTCAGGGTTGACAGAGGCGATTGCGGGGTTGGCTGATGGAGCAGCCGTGGGACAGGTGAGGCATCCAGGGTTCAGTCCGGGGTGGAATGCCATTAAGGTATGAGCTACAGTCCAGGGGAGATGTGGCTGGGGATGAGATCTAGCAGTCCGGGACAGGATGGTGGAGCCGAGGACAAGGTGATGCAGCCAGTATGGGGAGAAATAGTAGTCAAGAGGAGGTAAGATGGCTGGGGAGGAAGGGTGGACTGATGACTAGTTCCTTATTTGTGGAAGGGATTGAAGGAGTTAATATGAAGTGAAGTAGTAAGGGAGGTAGAAATTAGAAGGGAAACATTGTGGTGGCTTTATATTCCTTTACCTGCCAGTCTTTTCCAGTCCATTTCTAGTCTATTTCTACTTAGAAGTACTTAGAAAATGTACTTTGAAAGATGTAGTTTGAAAGATACATGGATCAGACTAAGTCTGGATCAGACTTGTGGTTCAGAATATATCTGTAGCTAAAGAGGTTTCAGGTGTTGATTAGTGGCTGGGTGTGGATGAAGTGTGGATGGAGTATGAATAGCTAACTCTGTCCCCAGGGCCTGACATATCTCTTTGGTCATATTGGCTGTGAATGCTGGCCCTTGGTCACTCTCTATGGTTTTTGGGACGCCATATCTGCACACTATCTCTGAGAGGAGTTTCTTTGCAGTGGTTTTAGCAGATTGGTTCTTTACAGGGAAAGCTTTTGGCCATCCAGAGAATATGTCCACGACTACCAGTGCATATTCAAATCCTCCTGAGGGCGGCATCTGAATGTGGTCAATCTGTATGGTTTGGAAGGGGTACAAGGGTCTAGGTGTACACTTCTGTGGAGTTTTCTGTTTTTCCTGGGTTACACCGGGCAGACTAGGCATCCTCTGGTGTAATTTGCTGCCATTGTTGAAAAGCCAGGTGTGTGGTAGTACTGTCTCACAAGATTATGCATCTTCATTTTTGATTGATGGGTGGGGCCGTGGGCCCATCTGGCAATCATTGGGTAGAGGGCTCGTGGGAGGCATGGTTTTCCTTTCAGTAGTATCAGATGCTTCTTATCTTGCACAGCTCAATCTTGGATCCATTTTTCTATCTCTTCATTGGATGCTTGCTTCTGCAGGGTCAGGACCATGTTCTCCCAGGATTGTTAATCCGTCGTCTTCTTGTCCTGAGTCTGTCAAGAGATACAAGTTGGAGGGTTCAGTGATGAGTGGCTTCACTGCTGCTTTCTTAGCTGCCCTTAAAAGAAAAAACAGATATTGCGCCACACTGCAACTGGAGGAACTTAATACACAGTTTTACTATGTTTGCACTAACCTTTACTGGTTGTGCAACACCCCGCACAACCAGACTGATGGCTTAATGTGGGTCACTGTAGTGACCGAGGCCAATATTCCCTCCTCCTCTGATACTCCGGCCCTGGTGGTCGGCACCTTAGTTCCTCTGGAGATGGAGGTGGGCTCCTTCACTCCTCCACCCGAAGAGGCAGACTCGCTGCACTGGCTTCCGTCCCAGCTCCACACTGTGTATCAGTTGATCATTCAAGGATGGGTCTTTATGATGTACTGCCAGGTACTGTGGATCTTAGAGCAGCTCACACACCGCACTCCCAACAAGGGAGAAGGAAATTAGCAGATAGAAAACAAGCGGTGTCAGAGGTTTGGAGCTCTAAAGAAACCACGGGTTGGTGATTAAATTACCAATAATTTATTGTACGAACAGCAGGGGTCCAGTATGCCACAACGCGTTTCGACGCACAGATGCGTCTTTCTCAAGTGTAACCACCGCCATACCCGTGTGAAACCGTCCTTCTTGGTCCGCATATCTTGATCCATCCACGAAGAGAGTCAAATCTGGGTCTTCCAGCCGCGTATCTGTGATTGTGTCGGCTTCCTCTTCCACCGAAGTGTCAGAGACGTCACATTCCCCCCTTAGAAGAGGGAGGAGAGTTGCAGGGTTCAGGACATCACACCTGGAGATTGTCATATTGTCTGGGAGTAGAAGAGAACATTGTAGCCGTAGGTGACGTGCAGCAGAGAGATGTTTAGGTTGGGTCTGGGCCAGAATGGCAGTGATATCATATGATGGCATCCTTCAGCATGTAGAATCCATCAATGGCTTCAGTGTGTGGGGGTTGGGCACAATCGGAGTATCCAAGACTGTGGCTTCATTCACTGCCCGTAGATCTTGCACCATGCGAAACTTGGGAGGTTGTCCCTTTGGCATTTTCTTCTTGACTGGAAACAATGGGGTGTTGCATGGTGACTTGGTTGGGATAACTGCTCCATTCTTGACGTAGGGCTTCATTTGTTGTGTGATAGCATTCGAGTGGGCAAAGGAGAGAGGGTACTTGGGCTTACGGGGTACGCGGGCTCCTGGTTTAATCTTGTCTTCCACTGGCTGGACTGGGAGCCTTCCAATGTCTTCAGGGCCTTGGGCCCACAGGATGTCTGGTATCTGTCAAAGCCAGGCTGCATCCGTAGGTTGTATTATCTCAGCAAAGTGAAAGAAGCCGAAAACCCGTGAAATGTCTTCCTGGTCCAGAGCCGTAGTAAGGGTGATAGTACCATTTTCCTGGAAGGAGATGTTGGCGTGTAACTTCGTCAGTAAGTCAGTTCCCAGAAGATTCACTGGACAGGTGTTGGACACCACCAATCGAAATAACATGCTCTGTGTGGGTTGCAGGCTGACACACAATGCGCGGGTCATAGGGGTATACTTGATGACTCCATTAACACCCACACATGGGATGGTTTCTTCTGTGAAGCAGTCTGAGTCAGGTAAGTCAGCAAATCTTATCACGCTTCTGGCTGCACCGGTATCCAGTAAGAAGGGGATGGATCTTCCTTCTACCTCCATACATACAGTAGGAGTCGGGCCGCAAGCTTGTCTGTTGGCTTTGCAGAGCATATTGTAAGCTGGTGGATCCGGCTTGCCTATGTCCTATAGCTGGGTAGAGGGGGCGGGTGACGGTTGAGGGAAATCCTGTTCCTCCTTATGTGGCCTATCTTCACACAATCATAACAGGTGACTCCACTACTTGGTCCTCCCGTTTCCTGGGTTCTGTGACACCATAACATTACGGTTTCGGGGAGGTTTTGAAGGCCTGTTCATTTCTATGGCCCTTGCCACCTGAAATATAATATCTGGGTCCAATCGTCTGTGTTCAGGTCTCGTCGTCTGGACCTGCTTCTGTACGGGTTCAAGAAGACCTTGGACGAAGGCTTGTATCCATATCTGGCTATGGGACTTCTCATAGTGATCAAATCCCAGATCTGTGAACATCTGATTTAGCCGGTAGTAAAACTTCTGTACACTTTCTCCTTTTTCTGCAGAGCCACCTTCTTCTTCCAGAGCCGGTCCCGCAGCTCGTTGACACGCTTGTCCATGGCAGCCACCTCGGAGTTGCGCTTGTTCAGGCTCTCCCGCTGCTGCTTGCAGTTTGGCATTCTGCTCCTGATTTAGCTTGTTCCTCAACTGAAGCTCTTTGTAGAGATGGTCGAGTTCATCGACAGCAGACTGGTTGTCGTGATAGCCCTTGATACGTCCGTTCTTCAGCATTTGCAGCTGGCGACTCATTTCTTCCACTTTGGTCATGGCCACCATCAGTTCTTTCTGCTTCTGTTGGAACATGTTATTCATCTGTTCGATTTCCTCAACTAGCCTGCCATAGCTGAGCCTCTTCTGCTCCACGTGGCCCTTCAGGGCCCGCACTTTCTTCAGCTTTGCCTCCTGATTTTCTGCAATCTCCCGCAGATGTTTCAGCTTTTCCTGCTCACTGGCCTGCTGCTGCTGACGCTGGTCCTTTGTAGCCAGCATTAGCTGCTGGGCCTCGATCTGCTGCTGTTGCCTCGCCGCCATCTCCTGCAGTTCAGCCAGAGTCATGTCCATTCTGTGGCCGTTCACCCCATTTTCAATCCTCCGCTCAGCAGGTACTTTCACCCCATTTCGTTTCACATTGGGATCATGGGCTCTTTGTAGATTTCCGGACTCTCTGGAGGACGGGCGCTCGTGGCGCAGGTAGAAGCCAATCCCATAAGATCTTTCCATGAGGCAGCGTGAGTCTTCTGAATCTGGCTCATCTTCCAATGAAAGGGCATAGTTTGCTTGTCAGGGTCCGGTAAGGTGTTCACCAATGTGGCAGCTTCCTGAGGCTTCCAGGAGACATATCTGCCTTGCCTAGGACGGGAAACATGCTGCGGAGGGTCTTCATACTGTGCCAATTGGTGTGATTGATCTGAGCCATGCGTAGAGCTGCCTGTTGTGGGCTGCGTACCCCTGTACATTGATAAGGTCTGTCTCCCACCTTCCCTATCCTGGGGAGTGTGCTGTGCCGGGGAAGTAGACTGTAGCCGGTGATGTGTCTGCTCGTCTCCACCTGCTGCTCCCAATTGTGACAGTTCTGTCTTCATTAAAGGCATGCCTCTATGATTTCCTAGTGATGAGAGGGGATCCATTAAGGCTGGGGAGAGATACTGTGGAATTTTTGGCCTAGCTCCAGGCCCAACTGGGAAATTCTCCTGTCCCCATGCCATCTGGTATTCTTCTTTGGCAGCCTCCTCCTCTCCATCTCCTGTTTCATCCCCGTCCCTGTTCATGTATATTCCGGATACTGCTGCAGAGCGGGGTCTGATTTGCTGGCATGTAAGGTGTGCCGTCCATATTGAGAACTGGATACAGGGTGGTGTGTCTGTGTGGGTATCTGGAATGTGCCAGCATAGGCATAGGCACGGGTGCAGCAGCTTCTGCCAGTGTCATCTTGTCAGGTGGTGCAGTATACGAATATTCACCAGTAGCAGGGTCACGATGTTCAATCCACAATAACTTCCTTGTATCCCGAGCAGTCTTATTCCATGCTTAGTTTTGTCACAAGCAACTGACACTATAAATAAACTTTTCACCTAAAGCACAATCTCCTGTACGTGTGCAGTGATTCCTATCTACATTATCCCATGCTTCTGCATCTTCCAAAACCTTGGCATCTTTCAAAAGCCCTCTCTTACTTGTTATCACTTCCTTCCACTCCTTGTCATCTAAGCATCCTCCATGGCTTGTGGATCCCACTAGTTTTAAGAGGACCTTCATATTCTTCACATACTTTTTCCCTTTCCTCTCTGCCACCAGGTCTTTTTGGGTAACTTGCTGAGGCTTTGACTGATTAACACCCATGTTATAGCTTATACCTAAGTCTCTATGCTTCTATCTTGGCTATAGCTGCCCACCCCTCATGGTCACCACTGTCAGCAGGGTTGTATAAAGGGGAGTCAACTGGGATACCTTCAGTGAGCCAGGCATTAATGTTTATTCTGAACACTCTAAACCTTGGGGGGGGAAGGGGGGAAGAGAGGTGAAATTGGTCTGTAACCAAGTCAGCAGAAATAGCAAGCTTCACACCTTGCTTACTCTGTGTGCACGTTATGGAAACTAGTCAGTGGTGTTAGGAAGGCAGTTAGTCAGAGGACTGGAACTGGTTCCAACACTGGAGTCAGTCAGTCAGAGTCAGTCTGAGGACTGGAATGGTTGTCACCAAACAGATAAAACATCAAACTGTGTCGGCCCCCTCTACACCTCATTGGGGAACCAACTGAGTATATAACTTTCTTGCATATACTTCTTACAACAAAACCCCTTGCAGTTTAACTATAGTTAGCTGGGCATGTATACCGTATTTTTCGCTTTATAAGACGCATTGGATTATAAGACGCACCCCCAAATTTGGTGAAGGAAATGAGAAAAAAATAGTTTTTAATGTTAAATGGGGTCCGTCTTATAATGCCAGTGTCCGTCTTACAATCAGTATATATGTTCCTCATCCTGGTACATAAACCCCCCAATCCTGATATATATCTCCCTCATCCTGGCATATATGTCTCTCATCCTCGTATATATGTCCCCATCCTGGTATGTATATTGCTCATCCTGGTATATATGCCCCCATCCTGGAACATATGCCTCCCATCATGGCATACGGTATGTCCCTCATCCTGGTATACATGTGCCCATCATGTATATATGGCCCCCATCCTGTATATGTACCAGCATCCTATATATATGCCCCCCATCCTGTATATATGTCCCCATCCCCAACCCTTTGATTATGCTATATAGCCTCCATCTTCCCCCCAAACCCCCATGGCTCACCTAGGAGGGGTGCAGCTGCTCAGAGGGGGTGCCGGAGGCAACTTCTCGTGGGTGGGGGACACAGCTGCAGGACCAGAGCAGCAGAGATGTACCGGCGGCAGTAAGCGGTGGGCGCCGCCAAGTTTTTGTAACTGGCTGCATTCACTAACACTGCAGCCAGCGGTAGAGACTTCAAACCATAATGGAGACCCGCGGCCATTTTTAAGCCTCTACCTCTACCGGCTGGCTGCCACAAAAAACATGGTGGCGCCCACCGCTTGCTGGTGCCGGTATATCTTCGCTGCTCCGGTCCTGCAGCGGTGCCCCCCACCCACCGGAACCTACCTCCGGCACCCCCACTGGGCAGCTGCACCCCTCACCCCCCTTATCTGGTAATATTTAATTTAATATTTATATTTAATGTTTTTTTTTTTTACATGCGCTTTTTAAGACGCACCCTTGTTACCCCCCCAAGGTTTAGGGGGAACAAAAGTGCGTCTTAAAAAGCGAAAAATACGGTATTTTGTCTGAACACCTTGAGTACTGGAGAAGTGCCAGGGATTGCTATATAACCAGTTTCCTCATGTGCATATGGCACGTCAGTAACACGATTTATTATCCAGCCAGTGGGCGTAATTGCTAGCTCTATACCTTGTTTACACAAGGGGCACGTTATAGGAGAGACAGAACAATATCATCACTACAATCATTTACGTAAATTACGTACCTGTCCACCACCGCAGCCAGGACTACTAACACTACACTTCGTCCTTAGCTTGCGCACGCAGGGTGGGAAAACCATCAGCCATATCAGAGGCTGGAACCAGTAGTGAAATAAACCATCAACCATTATTAGAGGCCGGAAAACCAGGGAAACAGAATCTCCCCACTCAGCCCGTCTCTCCGTGCCTTTCGCTGTACTGAAACTGCAGCAATGATGCCACTGACATAAACACAGATAAACTCAGGACCGGGTTGCAGGAGCACAAATAAGGCAGACCATTAAGGAATTCTCAGGACCGGGTTGCAAGGGCTAGGACTTCTCAGATCCGGTCATCTATGTCCGAGTCTGACAGCCAGCTACCTTCATCCCTGCACGGAGACATAGGAGGGTATTAGGTAAGATGAATCATTTTCTTACCTCTTTGTAGCCTGCAGGTCTACCTTTCATGTATGGTCTGTCCTGGGAATGAAGGTTCAGGTGTGGCCGTCGTCCCCTGGACGTCTCGTCCTAGCCCCACGGCTGGTGAGCCAACTGTAATGGATGCCCTCCACACCTTTCGGGTGGGCTGTCTTTTTAATTGTCTGCCGCCAAATTGATGCTTTGTCTAAGTGTGTGCACGCCACCGGTAAGAACCACGCTGACAACAAGTCAAAGTAGAGTTTAATGACAAAGACCTTTATTAAGGGAGGGGTAGCCAGTTTTATACGGCTCCTTAAAGGGATATTACTTAGGGGTGTTACTAGGGGTGATTGCATCATATTATGCTGAATCTACATTTTATTCTGAAGAGAACATTCACTCATTTAGTGTGTTAGTTTCTCAATTCAGCCTTGGATTAGTACAGTCGGTACTGGAACATCTTGATAAGAGCTTCTGCGCAGCTAATTCTAAGACAGTAGAATTCTGAAAGGGAGGAGGATATGGAGAGAAAGAGGAGCAAAGGTTTATATAATCATAACATGCTGTTAGTACACTGGAAGATTTCTGAATGACTTCTATAAGAGTTACATAGGTTATATAAGTTATTAATTATTTATTGCCATGACAGTCCCTGTCCAGATCCATCCTTGATGGCCAATCAGGAGAATTCTCTTCTACAGAAGATGTGAGAGGATCCGATATTGTAGAGACCTAAATGGAGGAAGATGACGATGGAACATCAGAAAGATCCTGTGTAATACTACAATTACTGGAGACTCCATCACTGCAGGCAGAAATGATGGGGACAAGTATGGAACGTGACTACATGCCGTACACATGGCTCCGCTCCGTACGCCTCGTACACACAGCTCACATTATCCTGTAGGGGCAGAAGAGCCAATCACATGATCCTGTAGGGGCAGGAGAGCCGATCACATGATCCTGTAGGGGCAGGAGAGCCGATCACACGATCCTGCTCCTGTAGGGGCAGGAGAGCCGATCCATGATCCTGTAGTGGCAGGAGAGCCGATCACACGATCCTGTAGGGGCAGGAGAGCCGATCACACGATCCTGTAGTGGCAGGAGAGCCGATCACACGATCCTGTAGGGGCAGAAGAGCCCATCACACGATCCTGTAGGGGCAGAAGAGCCCATCACACGATCCTGTAGGGGCAGAAGAGCCCATCACACGATCCTGTAGGGGCAGAAGAGCCCATCACACGATCCTGTAGGGGCAGAAGAGCCCATCACACGATCCTGTAGGGGCAGAAGAGCCCATCACACGATCCTGTAGGGGCAGAAGAGCCCATAGACAGAGAGCCCATCACACGATCCTGTAGGGGCAGAAGAGCCCATCACACGATCCTGTAGGGGCAGAAGAGCCCATCACACGATCCTGTAGGGGCAGAAGAGAGCCCATCACACGATCCTGTAGGGGCAGAAGAGCCCATCACACGATCCTGTAGGGGCAGAAGAGCCATCACACGATCCTGTAGGGGCAGAAGAGCCCATCACACGATCCTGTAGGGGCAGAAGAGCCCATCACACGATCCTGTAGGGGCAGAAGAGCCCATCACACGATCCTGTAGGGGCAGAAGAGCCCATCACATGATCCTGTAGGGGCAGAAGAGATGATCACATGATCCTGTAGGGGCAGAAGTGACCCTCACTATCCGTAGGGCCCGATGCTGTATAGTATGGCACTATGTGTCATATATTCACACTCATCACTAGTCTGAGCTCAGTATATGTAGATGTGAGCGATGTCTGAGTGTGATGGCGAAGATGGCAGCACAGTGATGTGGCCCCCAGTGAAGGAGGTGGTGGCCCCCTGTACAGTAATGTGGTCTCCGGGTGGAGGAGGTGGTGGCCCCTGTACAGTGATGTGGCCCCCGGTGGGGGGGTGGTGGCCCCTCTGTACAGTGGTGTGGCCCTCGGTGGGGGAGGTGGTGGCCCCCCTGTACCCTCGGTGGGGGAGGTGGTGGCCACCTGTACAGTGATGTGGCCCCCGGTCTAGTGATGTGGCCCCCGGTCTGGGCCCTCTGTACAGCGATGTGGCCCCTCGTCTGGATCCTCTGTACAGCGATGTGGCCCCTCGTCTGGATCCTCTGTACAGCGATGTGGCCCCCGGTCTGGGCCCTCTGTACAGCGATGTGGCCCTCGGTCTGGGCCCTCTGTACACTCCCAGACATACCCTATGTCGCTTATCCATGTTCTGTAAATTATACATTACTTACCGGTTATGGGTTTTTCCAGAGCCACGACAGCACCACCTGAGAGAGAGGACCGCCCATCCAAGACAGGAAACCTCTGAGATAAAAAAGGTAGTACCTCTCCTGCACCTCAGTTAGATTAGAGATCTGAGAGGAGAACCAAAAGTCATTATTATACAACCACCACCAAAGAAATCAACAATTCAACACCCCAAAACGTGACACGCCCAAAAGGCAAAAAGGGACGGATGCGGTGGTGCTGTCGTGGCTCTGAAAAAAAACATTACCCATAAGTAATGTATATTTTTCCATCATTGCCATGAGGGCACCACCTGACAGATTTCAGAGAAAAGAAAATTAGGGAGGGACCACCGCTTGCAGAACCCGTCTACCAAAGGTCACCTCATCAGTGGAAGAAAGATCAAGTCTGTAATGCTTGAAGAAAGTAGAAGACCAAGTAGCAGCCCTACAGATTAATTCTAAAGGAACATCAGCCTTCTCCACCCAGGACGCTGCTACTGCCCTTGTAGAATGTGCAGTGATACCCTCAGGAACCTGAACCTAACAAGCAGAATAAGCAAGGGCTATAGCTTCCCGCAACTATCTAAGGTACCCTTAGATACTGCTGTACCTTGGAAGCCCCTTGAAAGGACACAAGCAAGGTCTAAGCCTTCCTCCAGTCCTTAGATTTGTTCAAGTAGAAAATCAACGCCCTCCTGCCATCTAAGGTGTGTAGGACTTCCTCCTTCTGATTAGAGGGATGGTCACAGAAGGAAGGGAGCACAATCTCCTGGACCCTGTGGAAATGCCTAGCAACCTTGGGGAGATAGGAAGGGTCCAGGAGGAGCATGACCCTATCCTGCAAAATCTGAGTACAAGGCCCTACCACCGACGGGGCCTGCAGGCCACTAAGTCGTCGGGCTGACGTCAAAGCCACCAACAGGACCACCTTCAGAGTAAGGACCTTAGTAGAAGCAGAAGACAAAGGCTCAAAGGAAGGCTTGGTTAAGGCCTCCAGAACTAAATTAAGATCCCAAGGAGGCATTTTCGGACAGGGAACCGGAGGGGCACGCTTGCAAAACTGGATAAGTCGTGACAACCAAGATGACCCCGCTAGGTTACAATGGTACAAGGCTCCTAGGGCCGAAACCTGGAGTTTCAGGGTATTGACAGAGAGACCCAGCTCCCACTCCTTCTGCAGGAACTCCAAAATTGCTGTCACCGGAGCCTCTCCCTCTGGGCTCGACCCCGATGAGGGCAAAAGGTTTTCCACACTTTACCGTAAATGTTGGTGGTAACCGGCTTCTGACTGGACATCAGTGTGTAAATCAGGCTGTCAAGAGAACCCGCGACAGGAGCCACCGTTCAAGTTCCATACCGTCAGCCAGAGACCCGAGACCTGCGGATGATGGACCGGCCCCTGAGACAGGAGAGACCGGGAGAGTTCAGGGAGCCATCAGACAGTCGACTGAGCCAAAAGAACCAAGCCCTCCTGTGCCAGAAGGAAGCTATCATTATGACCCTGGCCCTGTCCTCCCTAACCTTCCGAAGTACTGCAGAAATCATAACTAAGGGGGGAAAGGCATACAGGAAGCCCGAGGTCCAGGGAATCTGCAAAGCGTCCACCGCAAAGGACCTGTCTCCGGGATTCAGAGAACAGAACCTCTGCACCTGCCTGCTCTCTCAAGTGGCAAAGAGATCCATGTCTGGCAGGTCCCATCTGTCCACAATCTGAGCGAACACCCCCTGCTTCAGCAGCACCCTGCTGAAATAATCTGCCCTGAAATTTGCCTCCCCCCCCATATGTGAGGTGCAGAAAGGGAAACCTGGTGTTCTTGTTACAGCTGACAAAATGTCCTGCGTGACGCGCATCAGAGCCAGAGACCGAGTGCCTCCCAGATGGTTCAAATATGCCACCGACACACTGTTTTCGAAGAGAATCCTGAGGTGGCGCCCTCGAAGGGAAGGAAGGAAGACAGAAACCGCCTCCCTTACTGCCTTGAGCTCCCGCATATTTGAGGACATCCGAGAGAGGCGTGAGTCCCAGGCCCCGTGTGCCGACTGGTCCCGAAAGTGGGCTCTCCACCCCAGGAGCCTGCATCCGTGGTGATCACGTCGGAGACCGGAAGAACCCACAGGACTCCTAGTGAGAAGTGCCCCCGAACTAGCCACCACCCCTGTGAATCTAACATCAGGGCTGAAAGAACAATCTTTGAGTCCAAATGCCGACCCCAGTGTGAGCTGGTGTCTGAGCACCTCCCATTGAAGGACCCGAGTCCCGAGTGTGCAACTGTGCCCAAGGGACTGCAGGGATACAGGACGTGAGGGAGCTTAGGAGAGACATAGCTCTCCGCAAAGTCAGTTGAGGAGAGTCCCGTACTGCTGAAATTGATGCCAGAAGCCGCAGCTGCTTGTCCTCTGGAAGGAGACAAAGCTGAGACTTGGAATCCAGAACCATCCCCAGAAACAATTCTCGCATGGCGGGAACTAGCCTGGATTTTTCTAGGTTGATGATCCATCCGAGATCTTGCAAGGTGGACCACACAACCTGTAGGTGACTGAGGCACTGATCTCCGGAGTCCCCCACAATCAGAAGATCGTCCAGATATGGAATAATCAAAATTTGTTGGCGACGTAGGTAATCTATCACCTCTGCCAATAGCTTTGTAAAATTCTGTGGAGCCATCGCCAGCCCGAAGGGGAGAACCCTGTATTGATAATGGCAGAGGGAGCCCCCGATGTACACGGCAAGTCTCAGGAACTGTTGGTGGATCGGGACATGGTAGTACGCGTCCTTCAGATCCAGCACCACCATGAAACAATTGGGAAAAAGCAATCTTATTGCTGACTTCAAAGTCTTCATCTTGAAAATTCGCTGGACCAGAAGGCAGTTCAGGAGTTTCAGGTTTATAATTCTCCTGAACGATCCGTCTGGCTTTGGGACTAGAAACAGTGTGGAATAGAACCCCCTGCTCCTTTCGGCTAGTGGCACTGGTGATATAACCCCTTTTTTCTCCAGGGACAGGATTTCCTCTATCAGATATCTGCATTTGTCGGGTTTTGTGACAGATGTAATCACCAGGGATTCCATAGGAGCCAAAGCGAATTCCAGCCGTAACCAGTCTCTGAGAATACTTAGAGACCAATTGCAAGCACCTATCCGGGACCAGGCTGGGAGAAAGCGGGATAGTCTTTCTCCCACCTGGAGCGTGCCATCACTTAGCCGGCCACTTCTTGTCAAAGGAAGCACCCTTGAACAAGACGCCCGTCTTTTCTTTTTTGTCGTACCAAGATTCCCTGGTCTATCTATGGGACCTCCATCTGGCAAACCGTGGCCTACGAAAGGAACGACCACAGAAGGTGGAAGCAGGAAAGGAGGGAAAAAATCTTTTTATCGCTAGCATGTTCTAAAATTTCATCCAGCAGCTTTGCCAAATAGAAACTCCCTCGTACAAAGCAAAGAGCATACCGTATATACTCGCGTATAAGCCGAGTTTTTCAGCCCAAAAATTGGGCTGAAAAGTCCCCCCCTCGGCTTATACGCGAGTCACTGTATACTGTATACACTGTATACAGTATACAGGCCGCCCGCCCCCATCACTATACAGGCCCCCCCCCCCTTACTGCCGCAATCCTGTAAAAGAATACATTAGTATACTTATCCCTGCCGCTGTCCCGCCGCCGCCATCGCGCTCCTCCGGTTTCATCCGGCTTCCTCCGGTGGGCGCAGGCAATGACGTCATTGTCTGCGCGCCAGAGGAGGAAGCCGGAAGACGCTGGATGAAGCCGGAGGAGCGCGATGGCGGCGGCGGGACAGCAACAGCGATAAGTATACTAATGTATTCTTTTACAAGATTGCGGCAGTAAGGGGGGGGGGCCTGTATACTGATGGGGGGGCCTGTATATACCACTGGGGTTGCTGCTGTATACTACCACTGGGGCTGCTGTATATACCTCTGGGGCTGCTGTTGTATACTACCACTGGGGCTGCTGTATATACTTCTGGGGCTGCTGTATACTACCACTGGGGCTGCTGTATACTAACTCTGGGGCTTCTGTATATTACCACTGGGGCTGCTGTATATACCTCTGGGGCTTCTGTATACTACCACTGGGGCTGCTGTATATACCTCTGGGGCTTCTGTATACTACCAGTGGGGCTGCTGTATACTACCACTGGGGCTGCTGCTGTATATACCACTGGGGCTGCTGTATATACCTCTGGGGCTGCTGTATACTACCACTGGGGCTGCTGCTGTATACTACCACTGGGGCTGCTGCTGTATACTACCACTGGGGCTGCTGCTGTATACTACCACTGTGGAGGCTGCTGTATACCACACTGCTGGGGGTTGTATACTTGTGCTGGGGTCCATCCTCGGCTTATACACGAGTCAATAGGTTTTCCCAGGTTTTGGGGGCAAAAGTAGGGGGGGTCGGCTTATACATGGGTCGGCTTATACACGAGTATATACGGTAATTTAGCTTTGGATTGAGCGTCCCCCAGGCAAGACTTTAACCATAAGGCACATTGTTATGCATTTGAAAAGGAAGTAGCCTTCGCTGCTAACTTGAGAGAGTCAGCAGAAACGTCTGCCAAAAAGGCTGCAGCAGAATGAACCAAAGGAAAGGAAGACAAGATCTCCACCTTAAGGCCACTTCACACACACAGATATCTGAGTCCAATATCTGAACAGATCTCTGGTTGCAGTGAAATCATGGACACATTGCTCCATGTTGTACACAGCCACAAAATGGAACAATGTATCCATGATTTCACTGCAACCAGAGATCTGTTCAGATATTGGACTCAGATATCTGTGTGTGTGAAGTGGCCTTTAGGAGCATCGTCCCTGACCTGGGATTCCAACTGCGCAACTAAATAATGAGGGAGCGAGCGACCGATGTGCCTGAGATTGAAGGCCGAAAGATTCTGGCAGTGGACTGCCAGGAATTTCGTAGGTAGCTATTTGCCCTCCTGTCCAGCTGATCCTTCAGATTCCCTAAACCTTCAAAGGGAAGAGAGGAACGCTTAGACGCCCGGGCCACAGCTACATCAAATTTGGGAGGGGGGGGTTTATCCCAAGAAGTGGTCGCCTTGTCCTCAAAAGGGATACTTCTTTTTAGTTAAATATATCTTTATTGAAATTTTAAAGGTTTAAAAAAGCAAACATTAAAACAATCATTAAGCATGTTCAACAAGTAGACCCGGTGAAGAGGTTAAAATTGAAGCAATTGGAAAATCTATGACGCCCATCTCACATGTAAGACCGCGCCCACTTCAGTAAGCCCTCCCTGCACACAATAAATTAAATCCTCCTCTCAGTATAAAAGGAAAGAGAGGAGGGGCCCTTGGTTCGCACAAGAACTCAGGGCAACTGGTTTAGAATGTTACAAAATGTCACCAGTATATTAGTGAAAACCCTTGACCGTCCAGGGAGAGAAGGGAAGAAAGTAGGTGAGGTAACTGTTGAGGAAGAATAAGGGAGAAAAGAAAGAAAGAAAAACAGGAGCAAAAAGAGAAAGCAAAAGCATGGTGCATCATGTGGTGTCGAAAAATGTATGACCTGCTTAAGGGCTGGTGTACACCTCCTTTAGGCAAACAAGTCTCTGAAGTTAGGGGCGTCTCTAAATAGAATCCATTCAGTCCAGGTGAGCGTATATTCATGAGATGCTTCTTTTTAGCCATATACAGAAGAGAACCCTTCTTATCTGGCTTCATCCAATGGTCCATAATAAGAGCCTGAACTTTCTGGTTTAAAGGGAAAGTGCGCTTTTTCTTGGAAGAGAGACCACCAAACATCAAATCCTCAACTGAAGTCTGATCACGGGAGTCCACCAACCCCATGGTAGAGCGAACAGCTAACCAAAAAGTCAGTGTACTTCCGTGGAAAACATGGCTTCCCATCGCTGCTATCGTCTGAGGAGGAAGACCCTGAGGAGGAGGCAAAGGACGAACTAGACCTGCGTCTCCCCTTGCGGGATTTACGTGCGGCATGGTCAGAAGCAGAGGAAGAACCCTGAGACCTCTTCCTCTTACATCCCCTATCCTTCCTGGATTTCTGGAGGGATCTGAATTCCTCTCTCACTAAATCCCTAAGGCTAGAGGCCAAATTGGGAACCTCCCCCCTAACAGTGTCCTCAATGCAAGGGGCACATAACTCCTTCATATATTCCTCAGGGAGAGGAACCTTGGAAATAGCACACTCCTTATGCTTTTGCTTAAAAGATTTTTTCTTTCTGTCCTAAGAAAACAAGCAGGAAGGAGTGTAAGATACAGCACAGCCTGAGGGCACTCACCCAAGACGATGGCATACCGGCTTCCGAGGCTGCTTTGGGTCCACACCTTCCACCTTGGAGCCCTTCTGTGAGGCCTTGCGGCTGCCCCCTGGCTGCTGTGACTCCACCGCCTGGTCAGCCATTACAACTGAGAGCCCTGCTCCGTCATCCTGCAGGGTGTCAGGCAGCCCCTGCACTCTCAAGAAGCCTCCGTACCGCCGGGAACCGCCATGCGTCCACCGGATCCTGGACGCCGCCATCTTGTCCCGCATTGCGCATCCCTTACGGTTTTGCCGCCAGACCGGAAGTAGCAGTCCCGCGGCGGGAAATTTAAAAGTACCGCTACCAGAGCCGCCCTTCTGTGTTCCCAAGGCATAGAAACACTACTCCATGATCCTGCTACACCCAAGGCACAGCGTGACAGGGCAGAGCCATGCACGCGTGTCACGCGGGCGGTGCTGGGGTCGAGACAAAGCCACAGGTGGCCCTCTACCAGACCCTGCACCCTCCACCACTGCAAGTGATTACCCCGTGGAGGTACATCTGCACCCAAGTCCGGAGCCAAGGCCTAGTTAAGAACCGTATCGGGACAGGACCGCTTCAGATTCAGAGCTCTCCCACCTCCAAGACAGGAAACCTAAACTGAGGTGCAGGAGAGGTACCGCCTTTTTTTTATCTCAGAGGTTTCATGTCTTGGATGGGTGGTCCTCTCTCTCAGGTGGTGCTGTGGTGGCGATGATGGAAAATAAAAAAAATAAAAACTTATAACCTGACGTTAAATTCATCCATTGGTTTTATAAATTACTCTTTTGAAAGCTGAAACCCTCCAAAATGTTGTTTAGGTTAAGAAAATAAATTGTCATCAATGCTGAAATATTGATCAGTTAATAAACACAGAATGGTCAGATTTTGGCAAGACAAACGTTTTGTCACCCACAGAAAGTAATATGATCTTCAAACAAAAAATTAAACTTACAATACAAATATATGTTGCATAACATTGGTGAATGAAGTTGTGGTGCTGTTACAGTCATATTTAATATTTTGTGTGACTTCCATGAGTTTGAAGGACTGCATCCATGCGGTTCAACACTGATTCATACAATTTATTAATGACGTCATCAGAAATAGCAAAGATTGCAGTCTTACATGCCTCCCAGAGTTCATCTAGATTCTTTGGTTTTGTATTCCAAGCTTCCTCTTTCATCCTACCCCAAACACGCTCAATGATGTTTGTGTCTGGTGACTGGGCTGGCCAGTCCTCGAGCACCTTGATCTTTTTTGCCCGGAGGAACTTTGTTGTAGACATGGAAAATATGTGTAAGTGGGTTAAGAACTGGCTTAGTGATAGGAAACAAAGGGTGGTTATTAATGGAACACTCTCAGAATGGGTCGCAGTTAACAGTGGGGTACCACAGGGGTCAGTGTTGGGCCTACTTCTATTTAATATATTAATTAATGACCTTGTAGGGGGCATACAGAGTAGAATCTCAATATTTGCAGAAGACACTAAACTCTGCAGGGTAATCCATACAGAGGACAATTTTATATTACAGGAGGGTTTATGTAAACTAGAAGCTTGGGCTGCTAAATAGCAAATGAGCTTTAATGGGGATAAATGTAAGGTCATGCACTTTGGCAGAGGAAACAAAAGGTATAATTATGTGCTTAATTGTAAAACACTGGGCAAAACTGTCACTGAAAAAGACCTGGGTGTATGGGTAGATGACAAACTCACATTTAGTGGCCAGTGTCAGGCAGCTGCTGCAAAGGCAAATAAAATAATGGGATGCATTAAAAGAGGCATAGATGCTCATGAGGAGAACATAATTTTACCTCTATACAAGTCACTAGTGCGACCACACTTAGAATACTGTGTACAATTCTGGTCTCCGGTGTATAAGAAAGACATATCTGAACTAGAGCGGGTCCAGAGAAGAGCGACAAGAGTCATTAGAGGACTGAGGGGTCTGCAATACCAAGACAGGTTATTAAACTTGGGGTTATTTAGCTTGGAAAAATGAAGGCTATGGGGTGATCTTATAATAATGGATAAATATATGAGGGGACAGTACAGAGACCTTTCTAATGATCTCTTTACTCTTAGGCCTGAGACGGGGACAAGGGGACGTCCTCTACAGAGACTGGGACAAGGGGGCATCCTCTACATCTGGAGGAAAGGTTTAATCATAATCACAGACGCGGATTCTTAACTGTAAGAGCAGTGAGACTATGGAACTCTCTGCCACATGATGGTGTAATGAGGGAGTCACTACTAAAATTTAAGAAGGGCCTGGATGCCTTTCTTGAAAACTATAATATTACCGGTTATATATACTAGATTCTTTGATAGAGCGTTGATCCAGAGATCTAGTCTGATTGCCGTATCTGGAGTCAGGAAGGAATTTTTTTCCCCAATGTTGAGCTTAGTGTTGCCACATGGGTTTTTTTTTGCCTTCCTCTGGATCAACATGTTAGGCTATGGGGGGAACTAGATGGACTTAAAGTCTTCCTTCAACCTTAAAAACTATGTTACTATGTATGTATGAGATGGAGCACCATCCTGCTGCAGAATTTGACCCCTTTTATGATTTGGAATATAAGAGGTAGTTAATACTTCTTGATAAGGCTTGCAAATGTTTTGCACACCCCCATACTGAATGTAACCCCAGACCATGATCTTTCCACCACCAAATTTGGATCCATACGGACTCCACTAGGTCTCCTGCAGTATTTGCGGCAGCTGTGGTGTAATTCTGCTGAAGATTCATCAGAGAAATCCACCACTTTTCCAGCGACCATCTGTTTAGCAGGCTGTGGGACTTTGCAAATGCCACGGTTTTTTATTTGCCTTTTGTTTAGTGCTGGCTTCTGGGCACTGATTCCACCATGGAGGCCATTTCGAGACAGAAACCTACAAACTGTTCTAGCTGACACAGGGACTTGAGGTGACCAGGCCTGTTGGAGCTCGGCTGCAGTGGAAGAGGGGCTTGCTTTGGATTTTCTAACCAACAAACGTTCCTCCTGAGGAGTTGTCTTGCGGGGTCTGCCGGACCTGAGCTTGTCAAACACATCTCCCGTCTCTTCAAATCTTTAATTCTTTGTACTTGACGCTGAGACACATTAAAGGTGCCAGCGACCTCTGCAGTGGATCTGGTCTTCAGCCTCTTGATAATCAAGGCTTTGGTGGCAGGGTGGATTTTTGGCATGTTGTCAGAGCTCAAGTTGCACTTCAAGTGAAGAAGGTCTGGGGTGCTGGGTTTCTTTTTAGACACACCCACTAATTAACCAATCATTTACTGAGCACAGGTGAGGATGTAAACTAAGATAGGGGGCATTATATAACCAGACAACAAAACTTTTCTCTTGCCAAAATCTGACCATTCTGTGTTCATTAAATGATCAATATTTCAGCATTGAGGCCAATTTATTTTGTTAACCTAAACCAAATTTCGGAGAGTTTCAGCTTTCAAAAGAGAAATTTATACAACCAATGGATGAATTTAACGTCACGGTATAAGCTTTTATTTACAATTCCTTCAAGCCTCCACATCCAGGCCCTCGCCATCACCTGCTGACTCCAGCTCAAAAACATCTATAGGATTCGCACTTTCCTTGACCACGACACTCCCAAAACCCTTATTCACGCTCTCATCATCTCCCGCCTCAACTACTGCAACCTCCTGCTCACCGGCCTCCCCAATACCTCCCTTGCACCTCTCCAATTTATCCTGAACTCCGCTGCCCGCCTATTCCATCTGTCCCCCCACTACTCCCCTTTCTACCCCCTCTGCCAAGCCCTTCACTGGATCCCTACTTCCCAGAGATCCCGGTTTAAAACATTATCCATGACATACAAAGACATTCAAAACCTGTCCACTCCATACATCTCTGACATGGTCTGCTGATAACTACCCTCACGCAACCTGCGATCTTCCCAAGAGCTTCTCCTCTACACCCCTCATCTCCTCTTCGCACAACCGCATACAGGATTTCTCCCGTGCTTCATCCATACTCTGGAAATCACTGCCCCAACACATCAGACATGAACTGGAACTTCCCCCTTCAACTGTATCCCCACCCGCCCCTCGTAGACTGTGAGCCCTCGCGGACAGGATTTCTCCCCTCTTGTATCTGTACGACTAAATTGTCCACATTTATTGTTCCTTGTATTGTTACTATGTTACTTGTCCTAGTCGGCCCCTTTTTCCATGTAAAGCGCCATGGAATATAATGGCGCTATATGAATAAATAATAACATGGATAACCGACATAACTTCTGTCAAGGAGTGTACGGTGATACGGCCCCCGGTCTGGCTCCCCTGTACGGTGGTGCGGCCCCCGGTCTGGCTCCCATGTACGGTGGTGCGGCCCCCGGTCTGGCTCCCCTATACGGTGGTGCGGCCCCCGGTCTGGCTCCCCTGTACGGTGGTGCGGCCCCCGGTCTCGGTCCCCTGTACGGTGATGCGGCCCCCGGTCTCGGTCCCCTGTACGGTGATGCGGCCCCCGGTCTCGGTCCCCTGTACGGTGATGCGGCCCCCGGTCCTCTGTACGGTGATGCGGCCCCCGGTCTGGCTCCTCTGTACGGTGATGCGGCCCCGGTCTGGCTCCTCTGTACGGTGATGCGGCCCCCAGTCTGGCTCCTCTGTACGGTGATGTGGCCCCCGGTCTGGCTCCTCTGTACGGTGATGTGGCCCCCAGTCTGGCTCCTCTCTGTACGGTGATGCGGCCCCCGGCTGGCTCCTCTGTACGGTGATGTGGCCCCCGGTCTCTCTGTACGTGATGTGCCCCCGGTCAGGCTCCTCTCTGTACGTGATGTGGCCCCCGGTCTGGCTCCTCTCTGTACGGTGATGCGGCCCCCGGTCCTCTGTACGGTGATGCGGCCCCGATCTGGCTCCTCTGTACGGTGATGTGTGCCCCGGTCCGTCTGTACGGTGATGTCGCCCCCGGTCTCCCCTGTACGAGTGTGTGGCCCTCCCTGTACAGTGATGTGCCCCCGTCTGGTCCTCGTACGTGATGTGGCCGGTCGCATTGTACGTGATGCGGCCCCCGGTCTGGCTCCTCTGTACGGTGATGCGGCCCCGGTCTGGCTCTCTGTACGGTGATGCGGCCCCCGGTCTGGCTCCTCTGTACGTGATGCGGCCCCCGGTTCTGGCTCCTCCTGTACGGTGATGCGGACCCCGGTCTGGCTCCTCTGTACGGTGATGCGGCCCCCGGTCTGGCTCCTCTGTACGGTGATGCGGCCCCCGGTCTGGCTCCTCTGTACGGTGATGCGGCCCCCGGTCTGGCTCCTCTGTACGGTGATGCGGCCCCCGGTCTGGCTCCTCTGTACGGTGATGCGGCCCCCGGTCTGGCTCCTCTGTACGGTGATGCTGGCCCCCGGTCTGGCTCCTCTGTACGGTGATGCGGCCCCCGGTCTGGCTCCTCTGTACGGTGATGCGGCCCCCGGTCTGGCTCCTCTGTACGGTGATGGGCCCCCGGTCTGGCTCCTCTGTACGGTGATGCGGCCCCGGTCGGCTCCTCTGTACGGTGATGGGCCCCCGGTCTGGCCCTCTGTACGGTGATGTGGCCCCCGGTCTGGCCTCTGTACGGTGATGCGGCCCCCGGTCTGGCCTCTGTACGGTGATGTGGCCCCCGGTCTGGCCTCTGTACGGTGATCGGCCCCCGTCTGGCCCTCTGTACGTGATGTGGCCCCCGTTGGCCCTCTGTACAGTGATGTGGCCCCCGGTCTGGCTCCTCTGTACAGTGATGTGGCCCCCGTCTGGCTCCTCTGTACAGTGATGGGCCCCCGGTCTGGCTCCTCTGTACAGGTGATGCGGCCCCCGGTCTGGCTCCTCTGTACGGTGATGCGGCCCCCGGTCTGGCTCCTCTGTACGGTGATGCGGCCCCCGGTCTGGCTCCTCTGTACGGTGATGCGGCCCCCGGTCTGGCTCCTCTGTACGGTGATGCGGCCCCGGTCTGGCTCCTCTGTACGGTGATGCGGCCCCCGGTCTGGCTCCTCTGTACGGTGATGCGGCCCCCGGTCTGGCTCCTCTGTACGGTGATGCGGCCCCCGGTCTGGCTCCTCTGTACGGTGATGCGGCCCCCGGTCTGGCCCTCTGTACGGTGATGCGGCCCCCGGTCTGGCCTCCTTTGTACGGTGATGCGGCCCCCGGTCTGGCCTCTGTACGGTGATGCGGCCCCGGTCTGGCCCTCTGTACGGTGATGCGGCCCCGGTTCTGGCCCCTCTGTACGGTGATGCGGCCCCCCGGTCTGGCCCCTCTGTACGGTGATGTGGCCCCCGGTCTGGCTCCTCTGTACGGTGATGTGGCCCCCGGTCTGGCTCCTCTGTACAGTGATGTGGCCCCCGGTCTGGCTCCTCTGTACAGTGATGTGGCCCCCGGTCTGGCTCCTCTGTACAGTGATGGGCCCCGGTCTGGCTCTCTGTACAGTGATGCGGCCCCGGTCTGGCTCCTCTGTACAGTGATGCGGCCCCCGGTCTGGCTCTCCTCTGTACGGTGATGCGGCCCCCGGTCTGGTCCTCTGTACGGTGATGCGGCCCCCGGTCTGGCTCCTCTGTACGGTGATGCGGCCCCCGGTCTGGCTCTCTGTACGGTGATGCGGCCCCCGGTCTGGCTCCTCTGTACGGTGATGCGGCCCCCGGTCTGGCTCCTCTGTACGGTGATGCGGCCCCCGGTCTGGCTCCTCTGTACGGTGATGTGCGGCCCCCGGTCTGGCTCCTCTGTACAGGTGATGCGGCCCCCCGGTCTGGCTCCTCTGTACGGTGATGCGGCCCCCGGTCTGGCTCCTCTGTACGGTGATGCGGCCCCCGGTCTGGCTCCTCTGTACAGTGATGAGGCCCCCGGTCTGGCTCCTCTGTACAGTGATGAGGCCCCCGGTCTGGCTCCTCTGTACAGTGATGTGGCCCCCGGTCTGGGCCCTCTGTACGGTGATGCGGCCCCCGGTCTGGCTCCTCTGTACGGTGATGCGGCCCCCGGTCTGGCTCCTCTGTACGGTGATGCGGCCCCCGGTCTGGCTCCTCTGTACAGTGATGCGGCCCCCGGTCTGGCTCCTCTGTACGGTGATGCGGCCCCCGGTCTGGCTCCTCTGTACAGTGATGTGGCCCCCGGTCTGGCTCCTCTGTACGGTGATGTGGCCCCCGGTCTGGCTCCTCTGTACGGTGATGGCGGCCCCCGGTCTGGCTCCTCTGTACAGTGATGCGGCCCCCGGTCTGGCTCCTCTGTACAGTGATGTGGCCCCCGGTCTGGCTCCTCTGTACAGTGATGCGGCCCCCGGTCTGGCTCCTCTGTACAGTGATGCGGCCCCGGTCTGGCTCTTCTGTACAGTGATGTGGCCCCCGGTCTGGCTCCTCTGTACAGTGATGTGGCCCCCGGTCTGGCTCCTCTGTACAGTGATGTGGCCCCCGGTCTGGCTCCTCTGTACAGTGATGTGGCCCCCGGTCTGGCTCCTCTGTACAGTGATGTGGCCCCCGGTCTGGCTCCTCTGTACAGTGATGCGGCCCCCGGTCTGGCTCCTCTGTACAGTGATGCGGCCCCCGGTCTGGCTCTTCTGTACAGTGATGTGGCCCCCGGTCTGGCTCCTCTGTACAGTGATGTGGCCCCGGTCTGGCTCCTCCTCTTACCTCGCTCCCGGTTGTCTCTCGCTCCTGTCAGTCTGGGCTCCTCCAGTCTCTCTCAGGGGCCCCGTCTGTCAGGAGAAGAGGAGAAGCCCACTCACAAGTCTCAGCCAATCACAGCCTTTCATAAACCGCGCTGACTCCTCCTCTACGAATATCGCGTTTAGTCAGCTCTACTCTCCGGACAGCCAATTAGCGGCGGCGTCTTCCTGTCAATCACAAGCAGAGATGAGACACGTGACCGGGGCGGAGCCACAGTACAAGCTAGAGTGAGACGCTGGGATCAGGGAGGCTCCGCCCAGTGTGACGTCACTGTTCCCTCGTCATTGAGGGGGCGTGTTCTTAGTGCCGTTGCTTCCTGGTTCCTGCCGTATCGCTACCGTGTATGGTGGTGCAGAGCACAGACGGTCACGTGTTATTTTCCCGCTCGTTCTTCTCCTCAGTGCGGATAGATGTGGAGGATCCTGGGTGTGTACAATTACTGGGGGGATGGGGGGGTGGATGATGATGGGGGAGGGGTGTGGTGGGATTTGTGGGGTGCATGATGATGGGGAGGGGTGTGGTGGGATTTGGGGGGTGGATGATGATGATGGAGGGGTGTGGTGGGATTTGGGGGGTGGATGATGATGATGGAGGGGTGTGGTGGGATTTGGGGGGTGGATGGGGGAGGGGTGTGGTGGGTTTAGGGGGTGGATGATGGAAGGGAGGGGTGTGTGGTGGATTTGGGGGTGGATGATGATGGGGGAGGGGTGTGTGGATTTGGTGATGATATGGGGGGTGTGTGGGATTTGGGGATGATGTGGGGAGGGGTGTGGTGGGATTTGGGGGGTGTGATGATGGAGGGTTGTGGGAGGGGGGTGTGGTGGGATTTGGGGGTGGATGATGATGGGGGGGGGTGGTGGGATTTGGGGGTGTGTGATGGGGGAGGGGTGTGGTGGGATTTGGGGGATGGATGATGATGGGGGAGGGGTGTGGTGGGATTTGGGGGTGGATGATGATGGGGGAGGGGTGTGGTGGATTTGGGGGTGGATGATGTGGGGGGAGGGGTGTGGTGGGATTTGGGGGGTGGATGATGATGGGGGAGGGGTGTGGTGGATTTGGGGGGTGGATGATGGGGGGGGAGGGGTGTGGTGGGATTTGGGGGATGGATGATGATGGGAGGGTGTGGGGGATGGAGGGTGGATGATGGGGGGGTGGGGATTTGGGGGTGGATGATGTGGGGGAGGGGTGTGGTGGGATTTGGGGGTGGATGATGATGGGGGAGGGGGTGTGGTGGGATTTGGGGGGTGGATGATGATGGGGGGAGGGGGGTGTGGAGTGGAGATGTGGGAGGGTGTGGATGATGATGGGGGGGGGGGGGTGTGGTGGGATTTGGGGGGTGGATTGATGGTGGAGGGGAGGGGTGTGGTGGGATTTGGGGGGTGGATGATGGTGGGGGGAGGGGTGTGGTGGGATTTGGGGGTGGATGATGATGGGGGAGGGGTGTGGTGGGATTTGGGGTGGATGATGTGGGGGAGGGTGTGGTGGATTTGGGGGTGGATGATGATGGGGGAGGGGTGTGGTGGGATTTGGGGGGTGGATGATGGTGGGGGGAGGGGTGTGGTGGGATTTGGGGGTGGATGATGAGGTGTGGTGGATTTGGGGGGTGTGATGGGGGTGGTGGATTTGGGGGGTGGATGATGATGGGGAGGGGATTGGGTGGGTGGGGGGTGATGGGTGTGGGGTTGGGTGTGGATGAGGGGGGATTTGGTGGATGATATGGGGGAGGTGTGGTGGGATTGGGGGGATGATGATGGGGAGGTGGTTGTGGTTTGGTTAGGGAGGGGTGGGTGTTTGGTGAGATGGGGGTAGAGGGGTGAGGGTGGTGGTGGGTTTGGGGGGTGGATAGGTGGGGGAGGTTGTGGTGGTTGGGGATGATGATGGCGGGAAAGGTTATGTGGTGAACTCTGGGAGGTGGGTGATGACGGGTTATATTAGCTCACATCTAGGTTCACACACAGCGACAGAAAAGGCGAGCTACTGATCACATGACAGGATGTTTGCGCCTCCATATTTATTGTGGACTAATATTTCCTGTTCAGCAGCCGCAGTGTATTGTCCTCCCTCCCCTCAGTCCTGGTCTCCTCCTGTTCCCTTCTTCTTTCATGCTGAATTCTCCCCTTCTCCTCCTTGTTTTTCTGTTGTCTCTTTCCTCTTATTTCTCCTCCATCTCTCTTCTCCTTCCTCTTCCTCCTGCTCATGGTTTTCTCCCTTCTTCTTCCTCCTTTTCCCTTCTTCCTCTTCACTCCTCTTTCTTCCTCTTCACTCCTCCTTTCTTCCTCTTTGCTCCTCCCTTCTTCCTCTTTGCTCCTCCCTTCTTCCTCTTTGCTCCTCCCTTCTTTCTCTTTGCTCCTCCCTTCTTTCTCTTTGCTCCTCCCTTCTTTCTCTTTGCTCCTCCCTTCTTCTCTTTGCTCCTCCCTTCCTCTTCTTTGCTCCTCCCTTCTTCCTCTTTGCTCTCCTTCCTCTTTGCTCCTCCCTTCTTCTCTTTGCTCCTCCCTTCTTCCTCTTTGCTCCTCCCTTCTTCCTCTTTGCTCCTCCTCTTCTTTACTCCTCTCTTCTTCTTCCTCCTCTCCTTCCTTTGTCCTCCTCTCTTCTCCTTCCTCCTCTTCCTCCTCTCCTCTCTCTTCTCCTTTCTGCCCTCCTCTCTTCTCCTTCCTTTGCCCTCCTCTGTCCGTCCTCTCGCCCTGGCCTCCTCTGTCCGTCCTCTCGCCCTGCCCCCTCTGCTCGTCCTCTCGCCCTGCCCGCCTCTGCTCGTCCTCTCGCCTGCCCGCCTCTGCTCGTCCTCTCGCCTGCCCGCCTCTGCTCGTCCTCTCGCCCTGCCCGCCTCTGCTCGTCCTCTCGCCCTGCCCGCCTGGTCTGCCTCCGCTCTCTCTCGCCCTGCCCGCCTCTGCTCGTCCTCTCGCCCTGCCCGCCTCTGCTCGTCCTCTCGCCCTGCCCGCCTCTGCTCGTCCTCGCGCCCTGCCCGCCTCTGCTCGTCCTCGCGCCCTGCCCGCCTCTGCTCGTCCTCGCGCCCCGCCCTCCTCTGCTCGTCCTCGCGCCCCGCCCGCCTCTGCTCGTCCTCGCGCCCTGCCCTCCTCTGCTCGTCCTCGCGCCCTGCCCGCCTCTGTTCCCCTCGTACAAGGCGTACTCATGTACCATACGTGTCCCCATCATTTCTGCCTTCAGTGATGGAGTCTCCAGTAATTGTATTATTCCCCAGGATCTCTCTGATGTTCCATCGTCTCTTCCCCCATTCAGGTCTCTACAATATCGGATCCTCTCACATCTTCTATAGAAGAGAATTCTCCTGATTGACCATCAAGGATGGATCTGGACAGGGACAAGATGGCGGAGAGGATCTTACCCCTCACCCTAGAGATCCTCTTCCTTGTTACTGGAGAGGTGAGAGATGTCACATGACCTCATTCTTATCTATGGACAGAATAACGGACAGAGCTGGAGAGGTGAGGACTCTGGAGATGTCTGGAGACTGGAGATTTATGAATGTGTCTCCTCTCCATAACCAGGATTACACAGTGGTGAAGAAGAGCTGGAGTGATCTGTGCTGTCAGGACCCTGTACAGTGTGAGGGAAGAGCCCGGGGCCCGGGGCCTCCACCTCACCCCCTGATACATGAGGACATCAATGAGCAGAAGATCCTAGAACTCACCTACAAGATGATGGAGCTGCTGACTGGAGAGGTGACACTGCTGGGAATGCTGCTGCTGCTGGGACATTATACAGTAACGCTATGAAGGGATGGGGGAATGATGACAATGCGGCTATCATTGTATGTGTCAGGTTCCTATAAGGTGTCAGGACGTCTCCGTCTATTTCTCCATGGAGGAGTGGGAGTATTTAGAAGGACACAGAGATCTGTACAAGGACATAGTCATGATGGAGGATCCCCTCACATCACCAGGTAATAGGACTAAATACACACGGCCTATAATGATCTGTATGTAAAGAATGAATTCAGTCCTGTATGTGTCTCCTCCAGGTCTATCCAGTAAGAGGACAACACCAGAGAGATGTCCCCGTCCTCTTCTCCCACAGGACTGTAATCCGGAAGATCCCGATGTTCCTCCGGATGATCAGGTAGATGGAGAGAAGGTGTGATGAGATCTCCCTATGATGTGTAGACGGCTGTGAAGATCTTGTCTCAGTCTTGTTTTTCTCCCCACTATTAGATGTGTTATACTTGTGTAATGAGATGGGTGGAGATGGCAGATTACAGCTGATCACAGATGGGACTTCTCCATCTGTCTGTGACTTTTACAATCTTTGTTTCAGGGTGAAGATCTGCCCCATATTAATCCTCCAGAGACCTATGTGAGGGGTGATGAGCGGAGGACAGAGGAGATCCCTACAGATCACCGCCCAGGTGAGTAGTGGCCTCTACAGTCACTTATTCTCCGCTTGGTACAATGATGTGTTGGGTTTTGTATCTTCTATGTAACCCGTTCCCTGTTCTGGCTCCGACCTCACAAGCTGCTCTGCTCTTCTCAGCAGTCTATGAAGCAGTTGGGGGGTCTCAGGCCCTGGACATCCCCCCACCTGCAGACAATTACACAGGAACCGCCATCATATTTATTACTGTAAACTGTATATATCACTAAGAAGGGGCAGAGGGGCTGATTACAGCTTGTGTTGTCTCCACTGTGTGCAGAGATTTGGGCTATTGAATTGTAGGAGCCCAATATGCAAATTTACCATAAACCAAAGGGGCGTTTACCAGAGATCTTTCGGTGGGGGAGGGGTGTTACTTTTTTGTGCTCTATGAAACGGACCAGTCTGGAAAGGAAAATCTGCATACTGGTGAACGGCGCCCCTTAGTCTGGGATCCAGCAGAGCGCGTGGTCCGATGGGAACAGTATGACTGAGTTTCCTTCCAACTGGTCGTTTCATGGCACTACTTCTCTGGTTTGGTGACTGCTGGCTCCTCTGGTCGCGCCTCTGCTATTTTGGTGCTGCCGTTCATTGTGCTCGCTGTACGGCCATCGTGGCGGTTTATCAGTGGCTTCATCATCCTCCACCTCTGAGACAGTATTTTCTTTCCCCACTGTGTCTTTCTTCTTGCTGTGGAAGCTCAGATATTTCTCCATCACCGCACACCACCTCCTCATGTCCCTCTTGAATGGTTCCTGGTGAGAGGCTAGGAGGCATAAAAGGGAATGTAAAGATCTTCTCAGTGCCCAAGTGTGGGGTCACATGTCTCCTGGGCCTCATGATGACTAGGCTGAGGATTGTGCGGCCTCTTGGTTAGTGAGTCTGGGCGTGTGTGTGTATTTGGTGTTGCTGCTTGTAATCAGGCTGCAGTTATTGTCGCTGTCCAGCCACCACCTGCTCGCACTGTTCTGTCTTCAGCAGTGATGGCCACTAAACCTGGAGATTGTGACCGGAAGCCACAAACAATACTTCCATACCGTCACCGCCACGTTTACTTCACCCGTCCATTATCACATATGTAATGGGGTGCGCAGCTAACAACTGGGTGTCTGTAGCTCAGCAGTATTTGTCGCTCTCTGGCAAAGCTGTATATAGAAATTCCCTTCATACAAGCGATGTGTGGGGAAGAGTCTGAGATTTAGCTCTAAAAAGAGCTGTTGTTGTAATCTCAAGGTACTGGATCGCCAACCTTGCCTTTCTCTCACACTATCCTCACTTAGCAGAGATCTTGAGATTTAGCTCTCCAGACTCTGTCCCTACATTCACACTAATCTACCGCTACACTGTGTCCGCATAGAATACGCACAAGATGGGGTGGAAGGGCTTAAATACACCCTATGACGCTGTGCAGCCACCAATCACAGTAATGCCACAACAATGATGGGTATTCCCTAATCCACTAATCATTATTATTATTTATAGATCATGATTAATTCCATGGTCTGTACATGAGAATGGGTTACATAGAAAACACACATATACATTACAATGAACAAACTAACACTGACAGACCGGTGCAGAGAGGAGAGGGCCCGGCCTTACGGGGCCACAGTCTACAGGATAATGGGGAAAGAGACAGGGGTTGGGGGCTGCGGCAGGCTGGTGGTGATGAGATGGCAGCTAAGTAATAGTGAGGCAGCAGCTCCGGTGGTGATGGGGCAGCGAGGTGGTGATGAGGTGGCAGTGAGGTCATTGTGAGGCGGAGCTCCGGTGGTGATGATGGGGCAGCGAGGTCATTGTGAGGCGGCAGCTCCGGTGGTGATGAGGTGGCAGTGAGTTCATTGTGAGGCGGCAGCTCCGGTGGTGATGATGGGCAGCGAGGTCATTGTGAGGCGGGCAGCTCCGGTGGTGATGATTGGGACAGCGAGGTCATTGTGAGGCAGAAGCTCCGGTGGTGGTGATGGGGCAGCGAGGTCATGTACATGCAGACCGGTGGTGATGATGGGGCACGGGTCATTGGGCGACAGCTACGGTGTGATGGGGAAGAGACAGGTAGGTTGGGGCTGCGGCAGGCTGGTGGTGATGATGGGCAGCAGGTAATAGTGAGGCAGCAGCTCCGGTGGTGATGGGGCAGCGAGCAGATGGGGTGGGTGATGAGGTGGCACGAGGTCATTGTGAGGCGGCAGCTCTGGTGGGGATGAGGGGCAGCGAGGTCATTGTGAGGTGGCAGCTCCGTGGTGATGATGGGGCAGCGAGGTCATTGTGAGGCGGCAGCTCCAGGGGGTGATGATGGTGGCAGCGAGGTCATTGTGAGGCGGCAGCTCCGGTGTGATGGGGCAGCGAGGTCATTGTGAGGCGGCAGCTCCGGTGGTGATGAGGTGGCAGCGAGGTCATTGTTAGGCAGCAGCTCCGGTGATGAGGTGACAGCGAGGTCATTGTGAGGCGGCAGCTCCGGTGGTGATGAGGTGGCAGTCGAGGTCATTGTGAGGCGGCAGCTCCAGTGGTGATGAGGTGGCAGTGAGGTCATTGTGAGGCGGCAGCTCCGGTGGTGATGAGGTGGCAGCAGGTCATTGTGAGGCGGCAGCTCCAGTGGTGATGAGGTGGCAGCGAGGTCATTGCCGGCCGGAGCTCTTCTGGGTTTTATGTTCCTTCTTAAAATTGTGAATGTGATGGATAATCGGATGTGTTGGGGCCCAGAATTCCAGAGGATGGGGGGCACTCAGAGAAGTCTGGAAGGTGATTGTGTGAGGAATCTCCCAGTGTGGAGGAGAGGAGAGGTCTTGTGAGGACCGGTGATGATGTGTTGGGAGATATCGGGATATTAGTTCAGAGGTATATGGAGGAACAGATTGTGGACGGCTTTGTAGGTCATGTTAGTAGCTGGAATTGGATGTGGGGAATTGGAGCCAATGAAGAGATTTGTAGAGGAGGTGAAGCGGAGAGAGAGATGTGGATTATCAGCAGCAGGGTAAGGACGGACTGGAGAGGGGCAGATTGTTAGCTGGCGGGAGATGAGGGCAGGGACCAACATTTTAGTAGATTCAGCGGTCAGGAAAGGACGGAGTCTGGATATATTTGTGAGTTGGAGAGCGGCAGGAGGTGGTGGAAGCTTGGATATGCGGTGTGAAGGACAAGGCAGAGTCCAGGATTACTCTGAGGCTGCAGATTTCAGGTACATTGGAGAACATGATGTATTTCTAGGATGGAGATCTGGAGGGGAGGTGGGGGAGATGGAGGAGAGATGAGTCAGGTTTGTCCACTTTGAGGTTTAGGAAGTGAGAGGAGAGAGGATATGGCTGATAGACACTAGGGATTCTGGAGAGAAGAGAGGTGACGTCTGTGCCAGAGAGGTGGATCTGAGTGTACATCAGCCTCAGATAGTGCTGAAGCCAGGGAAGTTTGTGTTATCAGAGACCAAATGTATAGACTGAGAAGAGGAGAGGTCCTAGGACGAGCCTTGAAGGAGGTCAGTGAGGAGGGATGTGGGAGAACTAAATGTGCAGTTACAGAGGTATGAGGAGATCCAGGAGAGGACAAGGTCTGTGATGCCAAGAGAAGAGAGGATTTGTAGTAGGGATGGTCGACTGTGTAGACACAGAGACAGGTCTAGGAGGAGGAGGATAGAGAATGGTCTGTTGCTTTGGCAGTAAGGCTGGCTTCACACTGCAGTTTTTTCACTGATCGGTGTCCATCCAGTTTGTGTGCCAAAACCAGGAGTCTCCAAAACTTAGAACAGGGGTCAATCCTTCAATTTATAGTTTTTCTCTGCAAGTTTCTCTCCTGGTTTTGGCTCACAAACTGGATATACACTGATCAGTGAAAAAACTGCAGTGTGAAGCCAGCCTTAGAAAGTCATTAGTAATTGTGGTTAGGGCAGTGTCAGTGGAGCGGTGGGGACAGAAGACAGATTGTAGATTGTCAGTGAGATGAGATGAGATGTGGAGGAAAGTCCAGTGTGGACGAGCTGATCGAGGAGTTTAGAGGTGAAGAGGAGCAGTGATATGGGGCGATAGCTGGACATAGAGGTCGGGGCGAGGGATGGTTTCTTTGATTGAGTTTGGAAGCAGACGGAAGGTTACCAGAAGTTAATAAGCTGAAGAGATGGGTTAGGGCTGTGATAAGTGCAGTGGTGAGGTTAGAGAGGAGGTGAGATGGGAGCAGGTCAAGTGCACAAGTGGTGAGAGGAGATTTACTGAGAAGATAAGTTAGCTCTCCTTCAGTGATGGTGGGGGGAAGGTTAGTCGGGGGGGGGGGGGGCAGGGTCTGTTGCGCATAGGGGTTGTGGTGATCGATCAGTAAAGACTTTCCTGATTTGGTGGATCTTGTTAATGAAATGTGCGTCAGTCTTCTGCAGAGATGAGGGAGGACGGAGGGGCAGTGATGGGTGGAGGAAGGAGGTAACTGTGCTGAATAACTGTTTGGGGTTGTGGGATAAAGCACAGATGAGGGTTGTGAAGTCGTCCTGTTAGCAGAAGTGAGGGAAGACGTGTATGTGAATCTGTCTTGTGTGAATGTGGTGAAGTCTCCTGTGAGGGCGTTTTCTTCCAGCGTCGCTCAGTCACCCTGGACACTCGCTGACGCTTGATAGTGAGGTTGGTGCAGGGTCGTCTATTGATGTCCAGCAATTTAAGAAATCGCAGCCGGGCACCAAAGTAATGTACTGTTTGGTCCAAAGACCAGCTAGGTCTAGCCTGTCAATCTCGAGTCACACAGTAATCGGTGTTGCACGCCAGAACAGTGACAAATATCAATACTGACTGCAGAAGAAATGAAAGGCGGCACTCACCGGTGGATGAACAGCTCCAGTTTTTATTTTCAATCTATAAGAATTGACATTGGTGCGGGGAGAGGGATTATGGAGGCGGCGGACTCCACGTTCCCTTTCCCTGCACGAGTGTCAATTCCTATAGATTGAAAATAAATCCTGGAGCTGTTCATCCACCGGTGAGTGCCGCCTTTCATTTCTTCTGCAGTCAGTATTGTCTATTGATGTGTCGCACTCTGCCAGGCACGAGACGAGCAACCAAGTCAATAGCTGATGTGAGGGTGGCGTTGTACAAATCAGTGGCGCTGTCCGTGTCGTGGATTGAAGATATGGAGGACAGTGATAGAATAGAGTCAGTGTATGAATGTCTAGATGTGCCAGGTGTCTGTGGGAGGGGGGGGTGCTACTTACTGGACATGGAGGGCAGGTGAGAAAGACGGAGATGAGAAAGTGAGTAGATGGTGGTCAGATAGGGGGAGAGGGAGGTTGTGAGGTTAGATGAGGAGCAGAGGCGGGTGAAGATGAGCTCTACTGTGTGTGGCTGTGGAGGACACTGAGTAAGACCAAAGGATGAAGCAAGTGATAGGTGTTTAGAGGCTGCTGACTAGCGGGGGTCACTTGGGATGTTGGAAGTCACCCATGATGATGGTGGGAATGTCAGCTGAGAGACAGTGAAGAAACCAGGATGGGTCAGTAACGGCAGTGGCCGAGCCTGGGGATCGGTATATGAAGACCACTTGGAGGTTGGAAGGAGATCTGCTGGTCCCGGTTTTGTGATCTACTGTTAAGGCCTCCAAACACATTAGACATTGGCTGAACTGGTGGACTTTGCTGGCAACCTGATGTTATGGAGGCTTGTAACTCCTGATATCATCTCTCAGGCAGTTTGTATTTAAGGCTCCAGTGCCGCGGCTTTATTTATTCTCACTATAAAGTCACAATAGCGGAGCCAAGCGCTCATATGTCTGGTGGAGACACTGGGGATGGTGGTCAGTGAGAAGCTTTGTCCTATAGTTATTGCAGGTAGATGTCCGGCTTTACACTGTCACCTGTTGTCACGTTAGTGAACATTTGTTGGGTGAAATGTAACAAGGACGTTTGATTTCACCCATTGATGCTGAGATTGTGATGGAAATTAAGTTGTCATGTGTGAATTTGTTTTATGATGTTCGGACAATTTAACTTTTCTTCTCGCCACGACAGCACCCACTGAGGAGGGCATCCGCCCTTTGGGACAGGAAACCTACAGGTGAAAAGGAGCGGCCCCCCTCGCCTCTTCAGTCAGTTTCCTGTCCTTATGGGAACCTGCCAAACAGCCTCTGTGTCGGTCTCTTTGGGAATGGCAGGGTCTGGGGCACTGGACATAGCGTTGTTGGAAGAGTCTGTCAGGCAGGGCTCCCCCAGTCTAACACATGGATGTCAGCGTTCGGTGGGGCCACCCTGACTCATGGGAACACGGTGCGGTGAGAGAACAGGCAGCACTCATCCCACCGGCTGGGACTTCCGGGTTTCGGCCTCTGCGCATGTGCACTGGCCACTTAGCATTCCGAACCCTAAAGTGATGCATTCTGCTTCCGGGCAGGCCAGGGAGGTGTGCCCCGGTGTGGAGAAGTGGATAGGCGGGCTGAAAAGTCAAAACCCGCATCTCCCTGCAGTTTGTGTTCCTGAAAGATGTTTTTTTTCCAGGGTCTTCAGAGGTGCACCCTCCTGAGGTGGATGTGCAAGTTCATAGCAAAAATGAGAGCAGCAGTGGGCGCTCCTGCGAGGGTGACTCCACTGACAGGAGTGAGCGGAGTAAAAGAATCGGGTCTGTCGTCGTCTCATGCTGTGCCTCCACTTCCAGAACCAGTACCACATTACAAGCTTCACTGGGTGAGTGTTACAGGGATCTACCTATTAAGCTGATTCCCTCCTTTCTGCGTACCCCTCTTTAGGCTTAAAAAAAAAAAAAGCCTAAACACCGTAATGTGCTTTCCCTCTGCTTGGTCTGAAAAAATAACCGTTACTGGCTAGCACGTTTATTTTGCATTTCTTTAGTGTTTCTTAAAGCCGTGAAGTCGCCATTTGAAATGACTTTATTTTAGTCTTGTGCCAGGTCTGGGATCTGCTATTTTTCCACAAAATTAAAGAACTGAATGAACATCCTCCGACCCGGGGATTCCAGAATTTTTATATATTA
The DNA here is from genome assembly GCA_033576535.1 of Allobates femoralis. Classification (NCBI taxonomy): domain Eukaryota; kingdom Metazoa; phylum Chordata; class Amphibia; order Anura; family Aromobatidae; genus Allobates; species Allobates femoralis. Next base: position 579,569,465 of record JARQOC010000005.1, read on the forward strand.
ATTGATGATTACGGAGATTATCTTAATTTAGCGGTTCCTCTCATGCTCTGTAAAACAACTGAGGAGGTGAGGGGAGCCGCCCCTTTTTATCTGTAGGTTTCCTGTCCTATGGGCGGATCCCCTCTCTGTGGGTGCTGTCGTGGACTCCATAAAACACGATTACAGGAAAGTAATCTACTCTATTCCAGTAATTCAATACATAAAGTGAAACACCTATATTACATAGTCATTACACACAGAGGGATCTATTTCATGTGTTTATTTTGTTAATGTTGATGATTATGGCTTCCAGCCAATGTAAACCCAAAGGTAATTATCTCAACATTAAAGTAAGGAGGATGAAGGGTTAAAGGGAACCTGTCGCCCAAAATCACCTTCAGAACCTCTTAATACCTGTCCCTGCAACCTCACAGTAGTATTTAAGCCATCCATGTGTGACCTATTTTAGTAATGAGCACAATAAACTGCAGAGTGCGGGCACGATTAAAATCTCGCACCCGCAATGTCACCGCTGAGGCTCGGTCATGTGACGCCAGGATCGCGTCACTTCCGGTCACCGCAGGTCTGACACAGGCCCACCCCATATGTGGCCCCCCTGTTTCACAGTGTTTTCCCCCATGTGGCTTCCCGTTTCACAAAGCTCACTCCACATGTGGCTCCCTGTTACACAGTGCTCACTCCCCCACCTCCCAGCTTGGCCCCCTGATTCATAGTACACCCCTCCCCGCCAGGCTGCTGGTTTACTTGATGCAGACTCCATCACTCTCCTCCTCTCTTCTGCACAGAAGGCAGCAACTGATGAGAGAAGCTCATTCAGCGTTAGGTCAGGGGCTGCTCTGCTCCCCTGAACCAGAAGTGCCGGCTGCACACATTGCACAGAGAGTCTTGGAAAGCAGTGTCCTGGTATTCGGTGAATACCGGGACACTGCTGCCTGTGCCGAAACACCTCCCCCCATCTTCCCCTTTGCAAACACTACAGTTTACATAGAGAGTCTGGGGGAGGGGAGGAAAGCTTAAAAATTGTAATTTTATTTTCTTCAAAACTCAAGCCTGGCGCCGCGACCTTCCGCCCTAAGCACATGCCCGCCAGTGGCTAATGGTAAATACAACCCTGACTCAACCGCAAGTCCCTACTCGGGTCCGTCATCTTATGTGTAGCATAAAGGCTCTGGCAAAGCGCTATGGCTTCTCCCAAAGGGAAATCCAACAAAATCTGTACTGCCAAATCCAAATGCTTCCTCCCTTCTGAGCCCCACAATGTCTAAACCACAGGTAACGTCCCTGATTAATGTACAGCGTGTTAGGTCCCCTGGCACTGCTCCCCTGCTCATCTTCCCTGACGCTATGTCTCCCCTGCTCCACCGTGGCATCTGCGCCCTTGTGTGCGGTACCTCAAGCCGTCGCGGGTCCCTTCCTGTCTGCCGGTCACCGGGGTTCGCACACCAATACCTACAATAGACAATGTAATGAGCAGTGCATTGGGCGCGGCCGCGCTCCTCCCCTGTGATTCTAAGGGCCGGAACGTCTCAGCCAGACACTCCCCTTGGCCAATAGCTGTCCATCCTCTGGTATATCAGGCTGCCTACACTGCTGGGAGGTGCCTGATTATTGTGTTAATTGCCTTGTGCATATCTGGCTGTTAGTGAGGCCCTCCTTGTGCTCTCTCACTCGTGGGTATTCTCCCAGCCCTCCATCCTGTCCGTATCGAGCTCTGGTACCTCCTGTCCTTCTCTGGCATACCTCCATTAGGTTAACCCTACAAGCCGCCCCTTTGGTACCGGTCGCTGTGGTGTTTTAGACCCCCTGGGCTTGCCCCTGACAATCCCTGTATTGGGGTTGGATCAACTAGGATCAGCTCACCCAGGGGAGTTCGGTACCACAGCCCAGTGAGTCCACTCTAGGGCGCCTTCCACTGGAGTCAGGATGTGTCTCCAGAATCACGAGCTGGGCTCTACAATGTATGGGCCCTACAAGGGCTTATTTGATGTTTTTAATTCTCCAATGTTCATTGCACTTGACTTGGAGTGTTTTTCCAGATGTAAAATTGTCACTACACCCAAAAATGTATAAGTCAACTGTCTCCTTCCCTCCCAAGCCCTGGCGTGTGGCCAAACACTACTGTACAGTCACGTGTGTCTCCTTCCCTCCGGAGCCCTGGTGTGTGGCCAGACACTACTGTACAGTCACATGTGTCTCCTTCCCTCCGGAGCCCTGGTGTGTGGCCAGACACTACTGTACAGTCACATGTGTCTCCTTCCCTCCGGAGCCCTGGTGTGTGGCCAAACACTACTGTACAGTCACATGTGTCTCCTTCCCTCCGGAGCCCTGGTGTGTGGCCAGACACTACTGTACAGTCACATGTGTCTCCTTCCCTCCGGAGCCCTGGTGTGTGGCCAAACACTACTGTACAGTCACATGTGTCTCCTTCCCTCCGGAGCCCTGGTGTGTGGCCAGACACTACTGTACAGTCACATGTGTCTCCTTCCCTCCGGAGCCCTGGTGTGTTGCCAGACACTACTGTACAGTCACATGTGTCTCCTTCCCTCCGGAGCCCTGGTGTGTGGCCAGACACTACTGTACAGTCACATGTGTTTCCTTCCCTCCGGCACTCTGGTGTGTGGCCAGACACTACTGTACAGTCACATGTGTCTCCTTCCCTCCGGAGCCCTGTTGTGTGGCCAGACACTACTGTACAGTCACATGTGTCTCCTTCCCTCCGGAGCCCTGGTGTGTGGCCAGACACTACTGTACAGTCACATGTGTCTCCTTCCCTCCGGAGCCCTGGTGTGTGGCCAGACACTACTGTACAGTCACATGTGTCTCCTTCCCTCCGGAGCCCTGGTGTGTGGCCAGACACTACTGTACAGTCACAGTTGGGGTATTGGCACATTCAGGAGAAATTGTGTAACACATTATGGGGCCTGGTTTATCTGTTCACCTTGGGGAAAATGAAAATCTGGGGCTAAAGAAATATTTTAGTGGTAAATATTAAATATTTTTTTTCCCTGCTTCCCCTAGATGAATTCATTGAGGGGTGCAGTATGTAAAATGTGGTCACTTGTGGGGGATTTCTGCTGTTCTGGCTCCTCCCGGCACCCGCAAACCATAAGGGTACCTTTACACGCGGCTACATTTCTAGGGTGGCTACAGGTAACTTACTGGTTGCAGTGAAATCATGGAGAGATGATTCCATTTGTACACAGCAACAAGATAGAACCTTGTCTCCATGATTTCACTGCAACCAGTAAGTTACCTGCAGCCACCCTAGAAATGTAGCCGCGTGTAAAGGTACCCTTACAGCAAATTCAAAGTCACAATGATTCCTTTTCCACCTCACAAAAAGAAAGGTCTCTAATAGATAGTCTAATGATATTATTAGGCCTGTATGGCAAATTGGGGAGAAAAGGTATATATTAGCTCAGTCAGGGCTAGATACACTACCGTTCAAACGTTTGGGGTCACTTAGAAATATCCTTATTTTTTTAAGGAAAATCATTTTTTTTTTTTAACCCCTTCAGGACCCGGCCTATTTTGACCCTAAAGACCTTGGCCTTTTTTGCAATTCTGACCAGTGTCCCTTTATGAGGTTATAACTCGGGAACGCTTCAACCGATCCTAGCGATTCTGAGATTGTTTTTTCGTGACATATTGGGCTTCATGCTAGTATGAAATTTAAGTCGATAATTTTTGCGTTTATTTGTGAAAAAATCAAAAATATGGCAAAAATTTTGAAAATTTCACAATTTTCAAATTTTTTATTTTTTTTTCTGATAAACAAGAGAGATATGTGACAGAAAAAAGTTATTAAATAATATTTCCCACATGTCTACTTCCCATCAGCACAATTTTGAAAAAAAAAAAATTTTTGTTAGGACGTTATAAGGGTTCAAAGTTCATGAGCAATTTTTCATTTTTCAACCAAAATTTACAAAACCATTTTTTTTAGTGACCACATCACATTTGAAGTCCTTTTGAGGGGCGTACATGACAGAAAACACCCAAAAGTGACACTATTCCAAAAACTGCACCCCTCAAGCTACTCAAAACTACATTCAAGAAGATTATTAACCCTTCAGGTGCTTCACAGGAACTAAAGCAAAGTGGAAACAAAAAATGGATATTTTAATTTTTTTATCAAAAATGTTCTTTTAGCCTCAATTCTTTCATTTTCACATGGGCAACAGGATAAAATGGATCTTAAAATGTGTTGTGCAAATTCTCCCGAGTACATCGATACCTCATATGTGGTCATAAACCACTGTTTGGGCGCACGGCAGGGCTCAGAAGGGAAGGAGTGCAATTTGAATTTTGGAGCTAATTTTACATTCAAAAAGTGAAATTGCGCTCCTTCCCTTCTGACCCCTGCCGTGCACCCAAACAGTGGTTTATGACCACATATGAGGTATCGGTGTACTCAGGAAAAATTGCCCAACAAATTTTAGGATGAATTTTATGCTGTTGTCATGTGAAAACGAAAAAACTTAGGCTAAAAGAAAATTTTTTTATAAAACAAAAATAACAATTTCATTTTCACAGATCAATTTGTAAAGCAGCTGGGGGTTCAATATGCTCACTACCCATCTAGATATGTTCCCTGGGGGGTCTAGTTTCCAAAATGGGGTCACTTGTGGGGGAGCTCTTATGTGGAGACGCACAGGGGCTCTCCAAACGCAACATGGTGTCCGCTAACAATCTGAATAAAAATCAGCTCAAATTGTTAGCTGTCACCATGTTGTGTTTGGTGAGCCCCTGTGTGCCTAAACATTGGGGCTCCCCCACAAGTGACCCCATTTTGGAAACTAGACCCCCCAGGGAACATATCTAGATGCATAGTGAGCACTTTCAACCCCCAGGTGCTTCACAAATTCATCCATAAAAATGAAAAATCACTATTTTTTCCACTAAAATTTTCTTTTTTCATTATTGAGGATCAATTTGTGAAGCACCTGGGGGTTCAAAGTGCTCACTATACACCTAGATACGTTCCTTTGGGGGTCTAATTTCAGAAATGGGGTGACTTGTGGGGGAGCTCCAATGTGGAGACGCATACGGGCTCTCCAAACGCAACATGGTGTCCGCTAACAATTTGAATGCAAAATTAGCTCAAATTGTTAGCGGACACCATGTTGCGTTTGGAGAGCCCCTGTGCGTCTCCACATAAGAGCTCCCCCACAAGTGACCCCATTTTGGAAACTAGACCCCCCAGGGAACGTATCTAGATGCATAGCGAGCACTTTCAACCCCCAGGTGCTTCACAAATTCATCCATAAAAATGAAAAAGTACTTTTTTTCCGCAAAAATCTTTTTTTTTAATTAATTTGTGAAGCACCTGGGGCTTCAATATGCTCACTACCCATCTCAATATATTCCCTGGGGGTCTAGTTTCCAAAATGGGGTCACTTGTGGGGGAGCTCCAATATTTAGGCACACAGGGGCTCTCCAAACGCGACATGGTGTCCGCTAACAATTCCAATTGTTAGCAAACACCAGGTTGCTTATGGAGAGCCCCTTTGTGCCCAAACATTAGAGCTCCCCCCCACAAGTGACCCCATTTTGGAAACTAGACCCCCCAGGGAACGTATCTAGATGCATAGTGAGCACTTTGAAACCCAGGGGCTGAACAAATTGATCCGTAAAAATTAAAAAAGAAAATTTGTGTGAAAATAAAGTATTTTTTCCTTATTATGGATCAATTTGTGAAGCACCTGAGGGTTCAAAGTGCTCAATATGCAGCTAGATATGTTCCCTGGGGGGTCTAGTTTCCAAAATGGGGTCACTTGTGGGGGAGCTCCAATGTTTAGGCACACAGGGGTTCTCCATACGTGACATGGTGTCCGCTAACAATTCCTATTGTTAGCAAACACCAGGTTGCGTATGGAGAGCCCCTGTGTGCCTAAACATTGGAGCTCCCCCACAAGTGACCCCATCCACATATAGAGCATAATTACACATCTGTACCCAGCCTTCCAGAAGGACAGGTCAACTTGTAACCTGGCCGTTCTGCAGGAAGGGATTTGTTCTAGCACCGGAATGAGACCCCAAAGCCATGGTAAAGACTAAGGGTGCTCTTATCAGTGCAAGGTTCAATGTTCGGGTGTTGTTGTGTGTGTGTGTGTGTGTGTGTGTGTGATGTTGTGTATGTCATGCTGGTGTGGGTGAGTTGTGTAGGAAAGGTCAGTATATCAGTCCGGGGACTGGTGATGAATTTTGAAGCAATCATTCACACACAGTCCTGGTTTGTCTGGACACGTTTCACATATGAAACTTGTTTTCTGTTGTCTCCCTCTTTGATAGCAGACCCGGCACCTTTTTCTTTCTGAAGTTGCGACCTCACGGGGAAAATGTTGCCCTGGTACCACACGGGAGCCTCTAGTTCCAGGAGTGCTGGGGCGCGCTTCTTCTTCTTCTTCTTCTTCTCCTCCTCCTCTTCTAAACATCAGGGCCTTGATCACCTTCTCCTGGAACTGGAGGAAGGTGTTGGTGGTCTGACCTACACATCGTGATAGCACGTAAGTGCGTTATACATTGCCATTTGAACGATGTGCACGGCCAGTTTTTTGTACCAAACCTTCGCCTTCCGCATGGCACTGTAGGGCTGGAGGACTTGATCAGACAGATCAACCCCCCCATGTGCTTGTTGTATCCCAGGGCGCAGTCCGGTTTGTGGACCCGTCCTGGGGTACCTCTGGTGGTGGTGGCCGTGGTGCCGGGGCCATGAATTGTGGTCAAGAAAAAGACATCCCTTCGGTCTTTGAACTTGACCACAAGCATGTTGCTGCTACATTGAGCTCGACTCTCACCTCTTGGGAGAGGCTGCTCAACCAGCGTCAGAGGGAGACCCTTTTGGTTTCTGCGCACAGTACCGCAAGTGGCGGTAGTTCTGGCAGAATGGGAATTAAATAGTTGGATACTTGTATAAAAGTTATCAACGTACAGATGGTAACCTTTATCAAGTAGTGGGTGGATCAGATCCCACACTATGTTCCCGCTTACCCCCAGAGCAGGGGGACACTCTGGGGGCTCGATCCTCGAATCCTTTCCTTGGTACACTCTAAAGCTGTAAGTGTACCCTGAGGTACTCTCACACAGCTTGTAGAGTTTGATTCCGTACCTCGCCCTCTTGCTGGGGAGGTATTGCCGGAATGCAAGCCTACCTTTGAAGTGGACGAGGGATTCATCCACACAAATTTCCCGTTCTGGAACGTACACTTCAGCAAACTTGTTGCTGAAGTGTTCGATGACCGGCCGAATTTTGAACAATCTGTCGAAATTCGGGTCATCGCGGGGAAGGCTGTCCGAGTTGTCCCTGAAATGTAAAAATTTGTGAATGGCCTCGAATCGCTTTCGGGCCATCACCGCGCCGACCACTGGAGTGTGATAGAAAATATCTTTACTCCAGTATTGGCGGATTTCTGGTTTCTTCACAATCCCCATGTGAAGTACCAATCCCCAATACTTCAACATTTCTCCAGAGTCCACGAGACTCCAAGAAGAAAATATGGAATCTGGGTTTTGGACCAGAAATTGTTGGGCGTAAATATTGGTCTGGTCCACCATGAGACTCACAATGTCCTCAGAGAAAAAGACTTTGAAAAAGTCAATTTCCCTGAAGTTTGTGGTCTCAAGCTGGATTCCTGATTGGGGAAGGAAATCAGGAATCTGTGGAGTGTATTGTTCAGGGACGGGGGTCCACACGGGGGCCCTGGTGCTAGCTTGGGCGTGACTAGCACCAGTTTGAGGGTTACTCACAGACGGCTGTGGGTCCATGGCCTCCGGCTCCTCTTCTCCAGGCTGCGGCTCTTCTCCAGGCTGCGGCTCTTCTCCAGGCTGCGGCTCTTCTCCAGGCTGCGGCTCTTCTCCAGGCTGCGGCTCTTCTTCTACGGCCCCCGGACGATGTCTTGTCCTGCGACGTTGTCTTGGAGGCGAGTTGGTGTCACTGGAGGAGGAAGAATGTGAGGAATAGAGGAACGTGGGGTCCTCTCCCTCACTGTCAGCATCGGAGGCAAGTATAGCATATGCCTCCTCAGCCGAGTACGCCCTTTCTGACCTTGAGGACTGTAATGAACGGGACGGGCGGGACATTGTGTGCTGTGTTTTGTGTGCGTGTGTAAAAAAAAATCTAGAATTTATTGTACCGTAGTGTGAGTGTACGTGTGTATGCGGGTGCTTGGTGTAACTTTGATTTGTGGGGTCAGTCGGGCGGAGGAGTCTGTTTGATGTGTGGGGTCAGTCGGGCGGAGGAGTCTGTTTGATGTGTGGGGCCTGTCGCGAGGGGTCGGGCGGGGGGCCTGTCGGGCGGAAGGGCGTCGGCGAGGGCTGGGCGGTCGGGCGGGAAGCGGCCTGGGGCGGAGGGCTGTGGGCGGAAGGCGAGGCGCTCGGGCAGACGCCGAGGCTGGGCAGACGGCGAGGGCTAACGGGCTGGAGGGAGCTAGACGGCGAGGCACGGCGAGAGCTAGGGCGGACGGCGAGAGCTAGGGCGGACGGCGAGAGCTAGGGCGGACGGCGAGAGCTAGGGCGGACGGCGAGAGCTAGGGCGGACGGCGAGAGCTAGGGCGGACGGCGAGCAGGGGACGGCGAGGGCTAGGGCGGACGGCGAGAGCTAGGGCGGACGGCGAGAGCTAGGGCGGACGGGAAGGGCGGAGGCGAGCGGCTCGGGCAGAAAGGCGAGCGCTCGGGCAGAAAGGCGAGCGCTCGGGCAGAAAGGCGAGCGCTCGGGCAGAAAGGCGAGCGCTCGGGCAGAAAGGCGAGTGCTCGGGCAGAAAGGCGAGCGCTCGGGCAGAAAGGCGAGCGCTCGGGCAGAAAGGCGAGCGCTCGGGCAGAAAGGCGAGCGCTCGGGCGACGGCGAGGGCTAGGGCGGACGGCGAGGGCTAGGGCGGACGGCGAGGGCTAGGGCGGACGGCGAGGGCTAGGGCGGACGGCGAGGGCTAGGGCGGACGGCGAGGGCTAGGGCGGACGGCGAGGGCTAGGGCGGACGGCGAGGGCGGACGGCGAGGGCTAGGGCGGACGGCGAGGGCTAGGGCGGACGGCGAGGGCTAGGGCGGACGGGAAGGGCGGACGGCGAGCGCTCGGGCAGAAAGGCGAGCGCTCGGGCAGAAAGGCGAGCGCTCGGGCAGAAAGGCGAGCGCTCGGGCAGAAAGGCGAGGGCTAGGGACGGAGGCGAGGGCTAGGGCGGCGGCGAGGGCTAGGGCGGACGGCGAGGGCTAGGGCGGACGGCGAGGGCTAGGGCGGACGGCGAGGGCGGACGGCGAGGGCTAGGGCGGACGGCGAGGGCTAGGGAGGACGGCGAGGGCTAGGGCGGACGGCGAGGGCTAACGGCGAGAGCTAGGGCGGAAGGCGAGAGCTAGGGCGGACGGCGAGAGCTAGGGCGGACGGGAAGGGCGGACGGCGAGCGCTCGGGCAGAAAGGCGAGCGCTCGGGCAGAAAGGCGAGCGCTCGGGCAGAAAGGCGAGCGCTCGGGCAGAAAGGCGAGCGCTCGGGCAGAAAGGCGAGCGCTCGGGCAGAAAGGCGAGCGCTCGGGCAGACGCCGAGCGCCTGGGCGGACGGCGAGGGCCAGGGCGGACGGCGAGGGCTAGGGCGGACGGCGAGGGCTAGGGCGGACGGCTAGGGCGGACGGCGAGGGCTAGGGCGGACGGCGAGGGCTAGGGCGGACGGGGAGCGCTCGGGCGGACGGTGGAGCGCTCGGGCGGACGGTGGAGCGCTCGGGCGGACGGTGGAGCGCTCGGGCGGACGGGGCGCAGGCGGTCAAGCGTGCAGGTGCAAGAGGGAGCTAAGGAGCCAGCAGCAGGGGGGGGGGCAGGAGCAGGGTGGGTGATCACTGGGACAGGGGGGGGGGGGATGGGTGATCACAGGTGCAACTGCTGCCTGTAATCACTTTACACCGGCTGGCAGAACGAGTGGCAGAACCAGCCGGTCAGTGCACAGAAGAGGAGGGGGATGGAGGGGAGGAGATGGGGGATGGAGGGGGAGAGGTGGGGGATGGAGGGGGGGAGATGGGGGGATGTGCGGGGGAGAGGGGGGGATGTGCAGGAGGGAGGGGTAGAACGGAGCAACAACAAGAGAGAGGGAAAGAGAAGACAGGGACAGGCGGCGCACAGAGGGAGTACAGAGACAGGGAAAGAGGTTACTGGCGGCGGCGGCGGCTGCGGATCGGTCTCGGTGCTGCAGATCGGTGTCGGTCGGCGGCAGATGGACCACGCTCCTTGGCATCCAGGGACGGAATGGACCAGGGAAGCGTGGTCCACCATTGTAAACAATCCCCTGGATAGCCAATTGGAGGGCTAGCGTCACATGGACACTAGCCCCAATCGGATCCAGGGGGGGGGACACACATACCCCCCCAGCCAATGCCTGATGCTATATGCATCAGGCCAGCCCAAATCCAGAATATTCCACCAATTTTCATTGGTGAAATATTCCATTGATTCTGAATGGCAGTGACAGATTTTCACTGCCAATCAGAGGGGCCCTAGGCACGGGGGGGTTAATCCACCCCCCGTGGGGTGAACTACAGGTTGTCACTGTGCATTATGTACAGTGACACCTGAGTCACCCCCCTCACACGCGCCGCAGGAGCGCGATCATTTCATGGCCCACCGTTTGGGCCAAAGGTCGGGAATGAACTTGTTTTCATGGCCCAAACGGTGGGCCAAGGGTCGTGAAGGGGTTAAGTGAAGCTAACATTATAGGAACCAGAAATACACTCTATACATTATTATTGTGATAAATGACTATTCTAGCTGTAAACGTCTGGTTTTTAATGCAATATCTACATAGGTGTATGGAGGCCCATTTCCAACAACCACCACTCCAGTATTTTAATGGTACATTGTGTTTGCTAACTGTGTAAGAAGGCTAATGGATGTGTAGAAAACCGTTGTACAAGTATGTTAGCACAGGTAAAAACTGTTTGGCTGATTAGAGAAGCTATACAATTGACCTTCCTTTGAGCTAGTTGAGAATCTGGATCATTACATTGTTTGTTCTATGAAACTCAAAATGGCCAAAAAAGAGAACTTTCATGTGGAACTCGACAGTCTATTCTCGTTCTTAGAAATAAAGGCTATTCCTTTCGAGAAATTGACTAGAAACTGAAGACAGTAGTGTGTACTACTCCCTTCAGAGGAGAGGACAAACAAGCTCTAACTAGAGTAGAAAGAGAAGTGGGAGGGCCCGCTGCACAACTGAGCAACAAGACAAGTACATTACAGTCTCTAGTTCGAGGTAAAAAGGTATGATAAAATGAGCGCTAGACAGAAACAGGCACTGGGCTCTTATCGATTATTACCTTTCAAATTTATTGTGAACAGTAGAAGTTATAGGTCTCCTCGCCACAACATGTTTCGACACTGAAGGTGTCTTTCTCAAGTGGATCCACTGGTAACACTGGTAAGTGGTAACAGCTGATCAGTGGTACTGAGTGTCGGACCCCACTGATCTGATAATGGAGGTCTATACCAGGAGTCTCAAACTCGAGGGCCGCCACAGTGCAGGTTTTCAGGATTTCCTTGGTATTTGACAGTTTGTAATCAAATAACCAACTATCAAAGTAAGGAAATCCTGAAAACCTGCACTGTGTGGCCCTCGAGGCCTGGAGTGTGAGACCTCTGGTCCATACTAAGGATGGGTCCTCCACATCATAGTAGTAAATTACATCGAAGGATGTGCTGCCGACAGCAGTAATGTTTAATCCTGTATAAACTATAAGATCGATGGTAAATGTTCTATAGTTTGACGCTTACATTGATGTGGTGAGACTCGGGAAGTGCCGGATATTGCATGGAGCAGCTGGGACATGTAGTTCCCCTGGCAGCAGATGGTGATGTCACGGTATATGAAGGGGTGCTGGACCCCTGGAAGATTCTTCATGTCCACAACAATTGTCCATAGTGGGAGGCTGCACTTATGCAGATGGTATAATCCCACTGGCGGCTCCTATAGAGGAGATGTCTGGGTGCAGGTGCTGAAGCCCGGGGTGTTACTGTAATTGGATCAGACACAAGTGTGAACCTGCAGACATAACACTTCTGTACTGAAGTAAATAACAGGTCACCGTCTCTCTTAAAAGCGCAGTGCATGTAGTTCCTGCATAGGATACACTTAGATCCTATGGTTGTGTACTTCGGCACACCACATAATGGACAAAAGTTTATGCTTGCAAATTGTTTGTTTCATTGGAAAATCTCCAGTATTATGCAAAAACATAGAAAAAAATCCAACGTTTCAGCCATACAATCTGGCTTTTATCAAGGATTGTCTGTGTTAGAATACATTAAAGAAATAACAGTGTCAGTTCACCAATTTACAAAGAATAGGTGCAATGTATACAGTGTAAAAGAAAACGACCTTTGATCAGATATAATACATTAGCTCGTGGTTAAATTAAAGGTAGAAAACATTACATCATGCATGGAAAATATGACAAAAGTAAATGGTGGCCCGATTCTAACGCATCGGGTATCCTAGAATATAGAAATAGGCCAGCGGCGACCAATCAGCGAAGCAGGATTTAAATCACGCACCAAGAGTGCTGATTGGTCGCCGCTCGGCTTGGTGGGGGTTTTGAATCCCGCTTCACAGATAGGTCGCCCCTTTCAGCGGCGACCTATCAGCGCTCTTGGCGCATGAATTAAATCCCGCTTCGCTGATTGGTCAGCAAAGAGGCACGCAGCTTGGCAGGGGATTTGAATCCCAGCCGCCATATCGGAATACCCATAACTTGAGTGTTCCAATATGGCGGTCAGGGTACTGCAGCTGGGAGATGACCGGCTGGCGCCGGTCATCTCCAGGCTGCGTCGCCGCTGACCTCCGTGCGGCAGGAGATGACCCGCGGTTGCCGTCGGGAGATCAGTGGTGAAGCGTGGTTCATATCCTGCTCCAATTCGCGGCCAGACTGAGCTTGTCGCTGATTGGCACGGGCGGCTGGCGCGACCAATCAGCGATGCATGATTTCCGGTACAGACAGACAGAATTAGACTATTATATAGTAGACAAGCTCAGCCAATATTAACATTTTGTAAGCAATATGTACAGTAGGTGATTACCTATGCACTAGATGTCCATGTCCTAGACATGCAGGATATCTTTAAATCGTCTGACGCTTGTCGTGGGACTGCATGATGTCATTGTGCATCAAAAAATAGTAAGGGCATAATTAGTGACATGGTCTGTGCAATATACTAGAATAGACAAGAAGATCATAGAGAATGTCTCTTATCAAGGTTCAGGAAAAGACAGGAAAGAGCCTAAAGGTACCGTCACACGTAGCAATATCACTGCCATATGGCTGGCAATTTGACGTGAGCGCGCACGCTCCGGGCACTTTTTTGCACATCGCCGTCGCCCTGTCACACAGAGATCTCACATGCGATGTTTGGCGATCCTACGCTCCGGAAATTGCCTGGCACAGACCGGAAGCAATTTGACATTCCCACGCCGCCGCCAAATCGCCTCGTCACACGCCACCACCGCATCAGCGATGTGGGCGTAGAGTGTGAGTGCGGCGAGGAGACAGGCGTGCCAGAGTGTTGTACACCGTGCCCCTGCCACTACGATTGGCCAACACAACTGTGTCGCCATTGGTCAGCCTTGTCAGGAAGTCTGCCCACTACATGACGCATGTGTCCTTTCTACTATATTGCGATTCAAATATGGCGCCTTAACCATGGCCAGCCAATGGGAACACAGGAGCCACCACCAATTGCGGCAGACGGGGCGCGCCAAACAGAACACTCAGGCACGCCTCTGGAATTGCTTCCAGATGGCCTGAGCTCGCTTTCTACATTGCTATCGCCCAGTCACACTCCATGATGCACAGAAATCGCCTGGTGGAAATCGCCTGATTTCTCAGCAGAGCAGGGCGATCAGGCGACGCTCCACCAGCGATTTCACGCCGTAACATCTCCCTGTCTCACACCACTACGCACAGGCGATGTGGTTTCCACATTGCCGAAATATACTAATTTACGGCGATATGGAAGCCATATTGCCACGTGTGACGGTACCTTAAAGATACAGTGTCTATATAGTATTCTGTTTTAGAGAAAACATATTGCATACCGAAAGGGGGGGCGGATGTCCCCTAATTTAGAAGGTTGAAAGAAAAGTACCAGGATGAAGAAAGGAATTCATAGTATGGAGGGAACAATAAAGGTTATGCTCAATATAAATTGTGAAAGATCTCTTGCATACCTCAGCAAGCAATAGACTCAGCTTATTAGCTTATTGTAGATCACGTGAAAAAAAATATAGTGCAATATATGTCTCAGTGACAAAATACTTCTCTACATTGGGAGGAAAAAGAGAGTATTACATTTAATTGTTATTTCTGTAATTCAAAAATTTAAAGAGAATTATCTGATGGTGCAGCGAAATACCTCTACATGTAGAGGTGTGTTAGTCCACTGTAATGGAAGTTATCAGCTGCTAATGCCAATGTTATAATAGAAATGAGAAGCTGTTGTCTATAAAGACATATACTTGTTAATATGAGCGACCTGTATTAGTATCTGGTGGTGCTATGTCAGTTGAAATCACTAACAGAGTAAGGCTATGCTAATGTATAGAGTAGCACCTGTACCTGCTAATCCCAGGGCTGTATGCTCAAGAGGAAAAGGACAAAGTCCTATTGAACGAAACAGTAGAAAAATATGAGGAGCCGTCTAAAGAGTTACAGTGGGTTTGCAGTAGGTAACCAGAAGGATAATGTCCCCGTTAATGTGAGTCAAAGCATCTAGCCTAACCGCTCCACGGATGGTGTGTGTCGCTTGTTAGATCCTGTATTATATGCTGTGCGCCGCGCTCGTGAGATGACGCACTTCCGGTTCTGGGCGGTGGAGCACAAGGAAGTGTAGCGTCATGGAACGCATGCTACCGCATATGTGCAGGAGGGCGGAGGTGACTCTGGTGCTTTTAAGTGTTTCTTTTAGGTCGCGGTCTCTGTTAAAAAAAAAAAAAAAAGAGGATAAGAATTAGAGATGACATTTGACAATGCATTGTATAAAGGCATGATTGCCCTCCATCATGAAGACCTAATAGAAACCATAAAATAAATTCCTGTTAACATATGCAAGGTTAGGACCGGAAGAGCAAATATTCAATACATATCCATATTAAATCTATAACCCAGGGAGTCCACCATCTTGGGGACATGGTTTCTTTCATTACCCCAAGACTTTACATAAAGGATAGCCAAACAGTCACTGCCACCACACTAAAGGTACCATTACCCGGTTCGAGATCGTGAACGATATCGCTGAAACGTCACGGGTTTGGAGTCGTTCAAACGACATTGTTAGGACGTCGTTGCGTGTAACACCGAGATACGACTACGATAAATCGTTGGATTGTTGATCGCGGATTTGAGAACATGTTCTCAAATCTAATGATCCTCGATGAGCCAACCTGCTGCATCGGTGTGTATGACACTGCGATAACGATGTTATTAACGACTTCTCCAATGATCTCAAAGTGATGTCCTAACGACCGCGCGCCAATGAGATCGTTGGTGATATCTTAACGACCTTGAAGCGTGTAACAGTACCTTTAGAGGAATGAGAACCCAACTTCGTACTTTCTGTTCAACACTAAGGGTTCCAGGATTTGCAATTGAGGTATCCAGTACGATTCTCTGAGTTTGTTTTAATTCTATTGCCCCTCCCATCTGTTGATGGGGACATGTTCAATGATCTGGAATCGTAGTTGTGAAATGGAATGTTTGCAGCTTATGAAATGATAGGGAATAGGAAGAAGGATCTGACCACAGCGAATCGTGGATTTGTGTTTGCTTATGCGGTTTCAGATACGCTGGGTGGTTTCCCCAACATACTGGAGACCGCACGGACACTTCACCACATAGACCACATAAGAGGATTCACATGTGAAAAAGCCTCTGATCCGGTAAATTTTGCCTGACCGTGGATGCATGAAAGTGCTACCCTTAATATCGTGGAAGCACTGTAGACCTCACAAACAAGGGTATGTGCCTTGGCGCTGACTAGCTAGAAATGTCTGTCTGGGAATCCTGAGATTGGAGCCTAAGTCAGCTTTAACTAGTTGATCCCTCAAGTTGCCTGGTCTTTTTAGACACAACAATGGTCTGTTTTGAAATTCAGTGATGTTAAGGATAAGAATTACTCAGAACAGGCCAGTATCTAGTTACCACCCTTACCATACTTTGGTAAGTTATATGTTGTGACACAAGCCACTTGTTGTGGATGTGCTGTTCTGGCTTGTGAGGTGGGTCATGGTACAGTCAGGTATTCCGGATAACCCCGGTATTGAAATTTGCAGCTCATTTCACAATGTCTAAGAGAACATTTATTCGGGTCAGAGACTATCCTGGAGATCCTGGTCTGTTGTGAGTGAGGTAGTGATTTTTTGATATGCTTAGGATGACCGCTAGTGTAGTGAGGTAGGCTGTTGGTGTCTGTTGGTTTAGTGTACAAATCTGTAGATAACCGTCCTTCCTGGTCCTTCAATACCAAGGTATCAAGAAAATTAATGGACTTGTCGTCCCAGTGGATGGTGAATGACAAATCGGGGTCAAAAGCATTGATACTATCAAAAAAGTGAGAGGTGCCGCACCAAATGAGGAAAACGTAATCAATGTATCGACGCCATGTAATACAATGCTCTTTAAAAAGAGAGTGTTGGATGATGTATTAACCACGAGCTAATGTAGTATATCTGATCAAAGGTCGTTTTGTTTTACACTATACATTGCACCTATTCTTTGTAAATTGGTGAGCTGAGACTATTTCTTTAATATATTCTACGCGCGGTCGTTACAGACCTCGTTGGTGAGATGTCACGTCTAGATATCGTGGATGACTCCTCAACGATGTGAGCAGGTATCGTTCGCACAACCCAGCGAACCATACCTGCTCATTGATGTGAATGGGTAAAGCTTCACTGATGGAGGGCCCTTCAGGGGTCGGCCCTTTGGGGGGACACTAGTAGTATGGAGGGACCCACAGTTTAAGGCTATGTTCACACTCTGCATTTTTGCGCTTTTTTCTGCAGTTGTGCTTTTGTACGTGGCAAAAAGTGCAACTGCGTTCACATACAGTTGTGGCCAAAAGTATTGACACCCCTGCAATTCTGTCAGATAATAATAAGTTTGTTCCTGAAAATGATTGCAATCACAAATTCTTTGATATTACTATCTTCATTTAATTTGTCTTCAATGAAAAAAACACAAAAGAGAATGAAGCAGAAAGCAAAACATTGATCATTTCACACAAAACTCCAAAAATGGGCCGGACAAAAGTATTGGCACCCTCAGCCTAATACTTGGTTGCACAACCTTTAGCCAAAATAACTGCGATCAGCCGCTTCCGGTAACCATCAATGAGTTTCTGACAATGCTCTGCTGGAATTTTAGACCATTCTTCTTTGGCAAACTGCTCCAGGTCCCTGATATGTGAAGGGCGTCTTCTCCAAACTGCCATTTTTAGATCTCTCCACAGGTGTTCTATGGGATTCAGGTCTGGACTCATTGCTGCCACCTTAGAAGTCTCCAGTGCTTTCTCTCAAACCATTTTCTAGTGCTTTTTGAAGTGTGTTTTGGGTCATTGTCCTGCTGGAAGACCCATAACCTCTGAGGGAGACCCAGCTTTCTCACACTGGGCCCTACATTATGCTGCACAATGTGTTGGTAGTCTTCAGACTTAATAATGCCATGCACACGGTCAAGCAGTCCAGTTCCAGAGGCAGCAAAGCAACCCCAAAACATCAGGGAACCTCCGCCATGTTTGACTGAAGGGACCGTGTTCTTTTCTTTGAATGCCTCTTTGTTTCTCCTGTAAACTCTATGTTGATGCCTTTGCCCAAAAAGCTCTACTTTTGTCTCATCTGACCAGAGAACATTCTTCCAAAACGTTTTAGGCTTTCTCAGGTAAGTTTTGGCAAACTCCAGCCTGGCTTTTTTTATGTCTCGGGGTAAGAAGTGGGGTCTTCCTGGGTCTCCTACCATACAGTCCCTTTTCATTCAGACGCTGACGGATAGTACGGGGTGACACTGTTGTAACCTCTGACTGCAGGGCAGCTTGAACTTGTTTGGATGTTAGTCGAGGTTCTTTATCCACCATCCGCACAATCTTGCGTTGAAATATCTCGTCAAGTTTTCTTTTCCTTCCACATCTAGGGAGGTTAGCCACAGTGCCATGGGCTTTACACTTCTTGATGACACTGCGCACGGTAGACACAGGAACATTCAGGTCTTTGGAGATGGACTTGTAGCCTTGAGATTGCTCATGCTTCCTCACAATTTGGTTTCTCAAGTCCTCAGACAGTTCTTTGGTCTTCTTTCTTTTCTCCATGCTCAATGTGGTACACACAAGGACACGGGACAGAGGTTGAGTCAACTTTAATCCATGTCAACTGGCTGCAAGTGTGATTTAGTTATTGCCAACACCTGTTAGGTGCCACAGGTGAGTTACAGGTGCTGTTAATTACACAAATTACAGAAGCATCACATGATTTTTCTAACAGTGCCTATACTTTTGTCCACCCCCTTTTTTATGTTTGGTGGAATTAGATCCAATTTGGCTTTAGGACAATTCTTTTTGTGTTTTTTTCATTGAAGACAAATTAAATGAAGATAATAATACCAAAGAATTTGTGATTGCAATCATTTTCAGGAAGAAACTAAGTATTATCTGACAGAATTGCAGGGGTGTCAATACTTTTGACCACAACTGTACTGCGTTTTTGTGTGCTTTTTGCGTGCTTTTTGCTCTGCTCTTTTCCCAAGCCTATTTTATCATGTGGGCTATGGGAAAAGTGCAGAGGCAAGTGTGTAAAAAATTGACATGTCTTTTTTACGCATGCGCTTTTGCAGTGAAAGCGCGTGCATAAAAAAGTGCACAAAATCGCAATATATGAACGCAGTTCAGCAAAACCCATAGGTTTTGCTGAACTGCGTTTCCTTAATTGCGTTTCACTGCATTTAAGTGCACACAAAAAAGCGCTGTGTAAACACAGTAAAAAGCAGTGAAACTCTGCAATGAAAATCACATACTGGATCCTGCTGGAGGCGCATAAAGAAGCCAGTATAAAGGAGAAGCCTTGTTAAGCTTTATCTCTCCTGACTATATGAAGCTTCACTCCTTTGTTGAAGCGACTATATGAAGAAAGATGTCTCCTCAGCATAGACTGGAATAGATGCTGGGAGTAACCGCATAATGCACATTTATCAGTCCTCAGTGTCTGCACATACAATACATTATACATCTCCTAACTCACAGTGCCCACAGTAATTCTTGAACAGATCTATGGCCACACTACAACTCTATCACTCTGCAGTAGTACAATGGTACCAGGACACCGCACTGGGCGATATCTGTAATGGACATTAGAAGAATTGATTGTTTATGCAGTCTTTGCCCCATGTAATCAGATAATGTAGTTTTTCTATGTACCTTTCAGTTTGTATGTGATATTTTTATTTTTTAATGTTATATTTAGGTGTATATATCAGGTTCATGTTACATTATTCACAAATATCAGTTTTATTCTTGGCAGATGACTGTACCAGCAGCTCCACTGGATATCTGATATCTTCACAGTGTAAAGCAGATGATCGTAGTATCACACAAGATACACATGAACAGCAAGACGATATCTCCGATATACCCCCACCCGTTCACAGCAAAAATCTGTCTTCTGATGATTTTAATGAAGCATTATCTCCAAAATCATCTCAGAATGTTAAAGAAAATAAAAGTCACGGAAGAAATAAGAAGCGATATTCTTGTTCAGAATGTGAAAAATGTTTTAGAGATAAATCAGATCTTGTTAGACATGAGAGAATTCACACAGGAGAGAAGCCATATTCTTGTTCACAATGTGGAAAATGTTTTACTCATAAATTAAGTCTTATTACACATGAGAGAACTCACACAGGAGAGAAAATATATTCATGTTCAGAGTGTGGGAAATGTTTTACTAATAAATCAAACCTTGTTACACATGAGAATATTCACAAAGGAGAGAAGCCATATTCATGTTCAGAATGTGGAAAATGTTTTAGACAGAAATCACATCTTAGTATTCATGAGAAAATGCACACAGGAGAGAAGAGATATTCATGTGCAGAATGTGGGAAATGTTTTACACAGAAATCAAATCTTAGCTGTCATGAGAAAATACACACAGGAGAGAAGCCATATTCATGTGCAGAATGTGGGAAATGTTTTAAACAGAAATCACATCTTAGCTGTCATGAGAAAATGCACACAGGGGTTAAACCATATTCATGTGTAGAATGTGGGAAATGTTTTACTTGTAAATCAGTTCTTGTTACACATGAGAGAATGCACACAGGGGAGAAGCCATTTTCTTGTTCAGAATGTGGGAAATGTTTTAATCATAAATCACATCTTGTAATACATGAGAGAATTCACAGAGGAGAGAAGTCATATTCATGTTCAGAATGTGGGAAATGTTTTACTCAGAAATCACATCTTGCAATACATGAGAGAACTCACACAGGAGAGAAGTCATATTCATGTGCAGAATGTGGGAAATGCTTTACACATAAATCAAGTCTTGTTATACATGAGAGAACTCACACAGGAGAGAAGTCATATTCATGTTCAGAATGTGGGAAATGTTTTACTCAGAAATCACATCTTGCAATACATGAGAGAACTCACACAGGAGAGAAGCCATATTCATGTTCAGACTGTGGGAAATGTTTTACTGATAAATCAAGTCTTGTTGCACATAAGAAAATTCATACAGGAGAGAAGCCATATTCATGTGCACAATGTGGAAAATGTTTTACTAAGAAATCGGATCTTGTTAAACATGAGAGAATTCACACAGGAGAGAAGCCATATCCATGTTCAGAATGTGGGAAATGTTTTACTCGGAAATCACATCTTGTTACACATGAGAAAGTTCACACAGGGGAGAAGCCATATTCATGTTCAGAATGTGGGAAATGTTTTACTCATAAATCAGATCTCATTAGACATGATAGAATTCACATAGGAGAGAAGCCATATTCATGTTCACAATGTGGGAAATGTTTTACTTGTAAGTCACATGTTTTTAGACATGAGAGAATTCACACGGGAGAGAAGCCATATTCATGTTCAGAATGTGGGAAATGTTTTACTAGGAAATCAAATCTTAGTAATCATGAGAGAATTCACACAGGAGAGAAGCCATAGTCATGTTCAGAATGTGGGAAATATTTTACTAATTAAATCTTGTTGAACATGAGAGAATACAGAGAGAGAAGCCATTTTCATGTGCAGAATGTGGGAAATTATTTTGAATTACATCTAATCTTTTTATACATGAGAGAATTTTAAGATAATATGAAATAGCAATAAGAAAAATTAATGTAAGCGCTCACCATGCCTGGAACTTCTGTGTTTGGTTTTACTATTTGCAGGCACCTGCTGGTGCATTAACTCTGGATGCTCCATTCTACTGCTGTTCATTCAGTTGGCTTGCAACAAGGATGAAGTGAAATAATGCGGCACACCCAGGTGTATTAACCCTCCATCACATACAATATCGGTTCTAACGAGTTCACATACATTGTGCCTGTCAGGCGCAGGCTAGAAAAATACCTTATAATATCTAATGTTTGCAATTTCAGTGCTCTAAAAGTGATCAGTGACCTTCATAGGGATGTAATAAAAGAGACTACACATAATCCGGTGCAAAAAAAAAAAACATTTACTTACCTGGAGGGAGGGGATGTGCCGGAATATTCCATTTCATCCTTGTTTATAAGATGAGATCATTTATGTTCAGAATTTGTTAAATGTTCTATTTGAAAATCAGCTTTTTATAATCATAAGAGAATGTACACAGTGAAGCCTTTTTATCAGATTGTAACAAAAGTATACGATGTTTTGACATTTTAAATTTCTATGGTTCTTTTACCTTCCTGCATTGATTCTGTTGCTCTTAACGTGAAGGGTCCACATTTTATATTACTTAAATTAATTTAAAAAAAATGTTACATAACATGTTTTAATTAGTGATGACTTGAATGATGTTCTTTATAACTAATGCAGCCACTGCTGGCTGCCATTTTACTTTGCAGGTGACAGTTAGATGCCGACTCTATCTCCTACACTGGAGCCGCATCAGCTGTGAACTTAGCACACCAGGGGAGAAGACCTGGAAGATAATTTTCATTTTGGGATTGTCTTGCTAAATGTACCTGGATCAGGGAGAGCCCGTACAAATCAGGCATGAATAATAATATTCTTTATAGCAAGATTAAATTTATTTGTTTACAAAGTAGCTCATGAATTGTCATCAATGGAATACAGGTTTAACATAAATTATACCAATTATACCTAGACTTACTTATAGCGAATAAGCATCAATATATATTACCTGATATTGTAGCTGCTTCACCTTCTCCATTCGGGGGGGACACGTATCGGTGATACGGGAGCAATATTGAGGCTTGCATTGCAGGAGGTGTACGTCCATCTTGCCCTAGAAGAGCTCCCCCCCTCACTGAATGTGACCAGCTCCATTTATAACCTTTTAAAATATCTCTGATCATGCGCTGATGGCATGATCCAGCCGTGACCGTCAACCACAAGATATTCACTTCTTTCCTGTGCAATACCCCCATCTGTTTCCCTGGCTGAGGATGTGGTTTAATTTCAGATCAGCTCATGATTTCATCATAACGGCATAATGTGAAAAAGAGGAAGTCGCCCTTTTTGTATTTCAAATGAGAACTGATCATTTATATGGAATAATGAATGACAAGACCTGTGGTCACTATATTCTAATTATGATTACCTGTCCTATACCTATTACTATCCACATCCACACACCATTCTTATCACATTGGTATCACAGGGATAAGTAAAGAGTCTCCGTGACCTCAAGGAACACCGGATTTTGGCCATGCCAGTGGAAAGAAGGACACCAGAATTTTGACACAGTCTTCACTCACTTGATATAGTAAACACGTTAAGAAAATGGAGTGAATTACCTATATGGACTACATGCTAGAGATGGGCTGCACCTTACCAAGACTGGAAAACATATTTGCAAGTCGCCCTGTTAAACTCATCAGGAGAATTGTATGTTAGAAAATAATATATTTCCACGGAGATTGAAGCTTCAGAGACCAGGAGTTCTATGGTGTGCTACCTTGGATCTAATCCTTTTAAACAGGGAGGAAGTGCTTGAGGAGGTAAGGGGTGGCTGGGACCCTAGAAGGCAGCGATCATGCTATTATAGAGTTTTGGATAACTAGAGGACAAAGATCTGTGAAGACTCAGACTTGAAGGTTGGATTTCAGAAAGGTAGAGTTTAAGGGACTCAGAAAGAGGGATAGGGGGGATCCAATGGCTGGATGTCCTTAAGGGCAGAAATGTCTAGGAAGCATGGTGTGAAAAATCGTTACCATGTTAGCCAGTAGATAGAAAAATATTGGAATCTGAGAGTCCTCAGTGGTTGATAACTTTTAATGGCTAACTGAAAAGATGGTAATTGAAGCAAGCTTTCGGGACACTATGGCCCCTTCATCAGGCTGATGATGACATAAATTCTGAAGACACATATATACATAAGTAAAAAAGAACATTTTAGATAAAATGAAAGCGCATTTGGTTATATCACAGATTCATGCGTCTTTATATAAAATGAAAGGGAATTTGGAGATATCACATCTTCCAACAGGCTCCATTGAACTTTTGACACTTATGTAAACTGCCTAGTACAGTTTAATGGCTTTCCACACTTTTTACTCAGGAATTCCCAGGTCTTCACAGATCACTAATCATAGAACAATAATACACTTGATTCCTCTTATCTTGCATTTTTGACTTGACCTTCCAGCTCCTCTTCCCATCCCTAGCCTGACTCTGCTTTACATCACCTGTCACATTTACTACATCACGTAACTGGGTTTTGTTTTTCTTTTATACTTATATATATATGTATGTGTCTTCAGAATTTGTGTCATTATTAGCCTGATGAAGGGGCCACAGTGTCCCGAAAGCTTGCTTCAATTACAATCTTTTCAGTTAGCCATTGAAAGGTATCAACTACTGAGAACTCTGATTCCAATATTTTTCCTTCAGGAAGGATGGCAAATTTTAAAAATGAGATTCTCAAAGCACAATTGATAATCCCTAAAAAAGGGAAGAAAAGGAAGCATTTAAGTAAAACAAAATTGATGAACAAAGAAATTAAATAGATGTTAAAAAGGAAGAAAAATAATTATGAAATGGAAAGAGGGATGCATATCTAAAGTAGACTATAATGCGTTCTGCAGGACTGAAGGGCGCACATTAGATTGACTGAAAACGTTCAAAGCAATAAAGAAGGAATATGGGGGTATGTCAAAGCGGACATGACGTCACACGCCGGCTCTTAATGGCGCGGCTCACTGAGAGCCGCACTTGAATACCGCGCGGCGAGCCCACGCTATCCTGCACCACTCACCAGGTATACAGTACATAGTACTGATCTCTTTTTCTTGATATATGCCTTATTTGTTATGTGATTACCCGATTAGACTACTGATTGACCCGGCCTCATGGAAATGTCATATATTTGGGCACATGTAAGATAACACTGGGAGGACAGTGTATATCACTGTTAAACAGAGAGAAGCTTTATCCTGTTTACATAGTGGATGTGGACATTCTCTATCTTTAAGGGCACAACCTTATTTCAATGGAATTGAATGTAGCAATTGTTCATTCGCTGCTTTATATTGCTTATTTTTCATTTTGTGCTTATAGGGACCGTAATAAGGTCCACACCTCAAGACAAGGGAGAATTAATCCCGTTCAGTTTACCCTTTTATACTTATTGAAAGGTAATATCATTTGTTTAATTACTTTATTGTAGAGATGCCCACTATTAGTATACATATATTACATGTAAAATAAATTATGGCTTTCAATTTTTCAGGACATACTATAATCTTCCCTACATCAGGGATTATATATCACCTAGTGATACACTTCTTTTAACATCAGACAGGTAGTGTGATATATATCATTCATTTATATTGGATAAACAAGATTGATAAAATATTAATCTATACTCTCAATTTACAGCTGACTGACACAAAATGTAGCAGAGCTGTCATTGTTTTCTTTATGAAAAATTTGTCACAAGGTAAACATGCATATTTTCTTTGGATGTAGATCTTTATTATCATGTTTGGCATATACTTCTATGAACAGTTGATTTTGTATAGACTTCTATGAGAAAGTGACATCCATATATGTATATGAGTAAATATACAAAGAATATGAGTTTTTTACATAGATTTGACATGTGATATTGCCAAGCTATGGTGTTATCTTCTCTTGAAGCTGATGATTTAAACCATAATGTTTTATGTGAATGTAAAATCATGTAAAAATGATGTATTATTGATTTATTCTGATTTATTCTGTCTTTGGTTTATGATAGATATTCTTACTCTGTGAACAAGGTCAAAGTGACCGAAACGTCAGAACATATTCATGTTATAAGAATATCACAATTTTTTCAATAAAGAACTTTGTTTTCAATATTCATCTCCGATTGAGTGCCGAAGTTATCTTTTTATATAGGTATGTCAAAGATGTTATAGGATTTTTACAGAAAGAAAATGGTGAAGGGGTAAAAACAAATGATGTTGATAAGGCAGAACTTTTAAATTCCTATTCTGCGTCTTTTTTCTGAGTAAGTAAATGTAACAACTGATCTTCACTGTTCACTGTACTATTAAATGAATAGGAGAATCCAGGCTATTAACAGAGAGATAGTGAGGGAATACGTAGCTACCATAAATTAATTCAAGGTCCAGATAAATTACTCCCCAGGGTACTGAAGGAGATAGCAGAGGAAATTTTTCAACCACTCTCCATAATCTTTGAAAATTCTTGGAGAACAAGAGAAGTCCCAGAGGAGGACTGGAGAAGAGCAAGTGTTGTCCCTATCTCTAAAAGGGGAAGAAGGTGGACCCAGAGATTTATAGGCCTGTGAGCCTGCC
The DNA here is from genome assembly GCA_033576535.1 of Allobates femoralis. Classification (NCBI taxonomy): domain Eukaryota; kingdom Metazoa; phylum Chordata; class Amphibia; order Anura; family Aromobatidae; genus Allobates; species Allobates femoralis. Next base: position 579,595,455 of record JARQOC010000005.1, read on the forward strand.
TGAAATTCTATACCAGGAAAGACGTTTGAACTAATTATATTTTTAAACATAATTTTTCTTCATTTTTTTTAAACATACCATTGGATAGAATAACAGCATCGCATAGGATATAGCATAAGCAATGACTCTGTAAATAACCAAAAGTAGATATACAAATCTTACTTGTCAGACAACAGGTCCGCATAATATTTTAAATAATATATGGATACATAAATAGATCACCGTCAATGCCTTGTAACACAAATTTTGGGGAAATAATAAGAGAAAAGAAAAGCCAGGCTGAATACATTGTTCCAATGTAATATATGCTGTATCTTTAAAGGTACCTTCACACACACAGCAATTTTGCTAGGCAATTTCACTGGCAATTTGCTGGTTGCAGTGAAATCATGGACACATTGTTCCATTTGTACACAGCAACACAATAGAACAATGTGTCCATGATTTCACTGCAACCAGCAAATTGCTAGTGAAATTGCTTAGCAAAATTGCTGTCTGTGAAGGTACTTTTAGAGACATATATCTGGAATGGTTCCCAAGACCCCTAACATCCCGCTCAGATCCTCCAGACGATACCATTCTGTGTGGCGGAAGGGCCTAATCCTCGATATTTCATGAGCGCTATAATGAAAACCAATGAACATTTTCCACAGCGGAAAAACTTTATCTGAAGATTTTTCTTTATTCTTTTCCGCCTCTATTAATTCAATTCTCTGTAATCATTTCAATTTGGGATGTTATATCACCATTGATGGGACGCTTTGTTTAAGCCATTCGCCAAATAAACCACATAAGACCACAACTAAAAATGTGTGAACTGTCTATCCAATTGGATATTAGAGTATCAGTTAAGGGCCCGTTACATGCTGCGATGTGGCAGCGATCCAACCAACGATGTGGATCACCGCCACATCTTGAACTGATCGCTGGTGAGCTGTGACACAGGCAGACTCATCGGCGACCAGTGGATCAGCAACATCGTGGAAAAGAATAAAATATTCTTTCCACGATGTCTAGCTCCCGCTGCCAGGCTGCGGTAAGCTGGAGCAGGCTGGTAACCATGGTAAACAGCGGGTATCTAGGCAGCGTGCAGCGCCTAGTTACCCGCTGTGTACCTTGGATAACCAGCCTGTAAGCGGAGAAGGCTGGTAACTAGAGGTATATATATCGGGTAACTAGGCGCTGCATGCTGCCTATATACCCGCTGTTTACCATAGTTACCAGCTCCCAGTGCTTGCTGTGCAGCACTGGGAGCTTGTTCATTGTTGGTCTCACGCTGTCATACGCGCCGATGCTGGGTGCCCAGTGGGAGACCAACAATAGATTTATGGTCCTGTCCATAAATCTGCGATTAACGACGTATATGTTGATACGTGTCACACACAACGATGTTGTTTCGACATTGCTGCAGCGTCACCAAACCACTGACCTTGCAACGATATCGATCACGATATTGTTGTGTATAAAGGGCCCTTTAGTCTCCTGTAGCCAATCTATCACATGTCTAAAACGACTTGCTATGTTGTAGGCTCTGACATTTGGAAAATTGATTCTCACTTTTACTTCTACTTAGCATCAGTTTTCCCAATGCGATTCTGGGCCTTTTACCTGCCCAAATAAAATGGGTGAAAGCTCTATTTATCTTGTTTATATCTAGATGTTTGAGTATCAGAGGAAATGTCTGTAGTCGGTATAGGAGTCTGGCAAAGCTGATCATTTGAATTAAATGGCATCTTCCCAGAAGAGATGGTGGTAGATCCTGCCATCTCTGAAATTCTCCTAACATTTTATCAATCAGAGGTGTATAATTTAGTTAATATAGTTGTGCCGGAAGCCTGCCTATCTTAATTCCCAGATAGGTGATATGTGTCTTTGCAATATGTAGTTCTAAACCTAGTTTCTGCCATTGTTCCGCAGGTGTTTTTTTCCCCCAATTTAAAAGAGTTCGCTCTTGGTGATATTGACCTTATAGCCCGAGTATCCCAAAATTTCTGGATAAACTGAAAGATATTTCCTAATTTTTCTAGTGGCCGGGACAAGAACAAAATGACATCATCTGCAAATAATGCTATTTTAGTGTTGCTAGCGCCCACCCCGATTCCCTCAAATGGATCTGATTCTTCAATAGGCCGAGCAAAGGGCTCCAATGCCAAGTTGAACAGCAGTGGTGACATCGGGCACCCTTGCCTAGTCCCTTTTATATAGATTAAATGGCTCAGAGAGGAAGCCTGGCATGTGTATTCTAGCTCTCAGGTCCGTATATACCCCCTCCAGGTATATTCTAAAGTTGCCCTTTATGTTGAACGAGTCCAGAGTCGCCTGCAGCCATTGTCAGCTAACAATCAAAAGCTTTCTCTGCATCCAGAGCCAGCAGAGTCGGTCTCTCTTCCAAATGCATGTGGCGACCCACCCTGTCCAATACAGTACCTTTCGTATGATTTTCACCGCTGCCCTGCGCTTAATGAATCCTACTTGTGCAGGGTTCACCAGTTGGGGTAATACTGCTGCCAATCTGTCCGCCATTATTTTTAACAGTCTTCTGGTCTACTGTTTTGCCAACTCTTCTGACACCAATTATTTTGCCAATTAATGGGCTCACATATGGCTTTAAAAAAGCTATTAATGTATATTATAACAAATGTTTTTTTTTTTACAGAAAATAAAAACTAATATTTAAATGATTACAAAACTAATGATTAAATTGTAATCAAAAAATTACAGAAAATAGGAAATAGTGTGAAATTGCATGCAGTTTTGCATAATATAAGATTACAAAGGTAAGATACCTGAATTACACACTACACAGAAACACAAAATAGAGTTAACCTCTTCCCGAACCATGACGTTACACAAACGTCATGAAAGTCGGTGACTTTCCAACCCATGATGTTGTTCAACGTCATGGCGGTTACCGCGGCACCGTTGCCACAGTAACCGCCATCGGGCCCCGGGCTTGATGTCAGGATGGGGTGGATTCCCCACCCCCAGGATCGCGGTGATTGACTGTTTGAACAATCACCGTGATCCTCTGCCACCTATGGCTGTGAAGCAGCTCTGATGGGAGCGATCATCCCATCAGATCACTTCAATCAGAGCTGGAAGATGCGGGCACCCCCTCCAGCTCTGACGGAAGCGATCTGATGGGATGATCACTCCCATCAGAGCCACTCCACAGCCACCCTACACCTGATCCCCGCTGCTCCAGATCTCCCCCCTGCTCCTTCCTCCTCGCCTCCCTCCCACTGTGCTCCTCATCTCTGCCCCCCTCTTTCCCTCCTGCTCTTTCTCCTGCCCCCCTCTGTGCCCTGTGCTCCACCACTGCCCCCACATACCTCCATTACCTACTGCCACCTGTTCTGCAGCTCTTCAGCTGCTAACAGCTGAGGAGCTGCAGAACACTGGTCACCAGGATGCCAGGAGGATCGGTGAGGGGAGTATGGATAGATGGGTGTATGTATGGATGGATGGATGGATGGGTGGAATCATGGTACACGGTACGGCAGATCACTGCCATACAGTGCACCATGACTCTGACCCCAGAGACTACAACAAGGGATCAAGTGTCCTCTTGTACTCTGTGGGGTCATGGTGATCATTGAAATACAGTGCACCATCACTACGACACCAGACTACAAGAGGACACTTGATCCCTTGTTGTAGTCACTGGGGTCACGGTGATGATGCTCTGCATGGCAGATCATTGCCATACAGTGAGTGCACCCAGGGACTACAACAGGGGATCAAATGTCCTTTTGTAGTCTGGAGTCAGTGGTTGTGCACTGTATGGAAATGATCTGCCATACAATGCATCATCACCATGACCCCACAGACTACAACAAATGGACACTTGATCCCTTATTGTAGTCTCTGGGGTCATGGTGATGGTCCACTACAATAAGGGATCAAGTGTCCTCTTGCAGTCTCTGGGGTAACAGTGATGGTGCACTGTATGTCAATGATCTGCATACAGTGCACCATTACTATGACACCAGAGACTGCAACAAGAGGACACCTGATCCCTTGCTCCAGTCTCTAGATGTAGCAGAGGCGATCGAGCATCGTGGGAGCATAGCTTTGGACTATGTCGGATAATAATAAAGATGGAGTCTGAATTTTGTTTGTGTTTTTCTTTTTCACCTCATTGGGGGACACAGGACCATGGGTGTTTTGCTGCTTATCCATAGGAGGCGACACTAAATAAATGTGAAAACAGTAATCTCCTCCCCTGCAGCATACACTCCCTGGCTGGGCCCAGCCACACCAGTTTTAGCTTAGTTTCTGTAGGAGGCACATCTTTTCAAGAATTCTCACTATACGGGCAATGGCACTCCTGTGGGGACCGCTTTCCGAAAACCATCAACAGGCAGGAACGCGAAGTGTCGCCTCCCCAAACCCCATCCTGCAACGAGTGATCTTCGAGCTGCGCTTCAGATTATCCGTTTGGGCGACGGTTCCCACGGGCACCAATTTCCCACAACCTGCTGCAGACCCATATCATTCCCTTATCGACTTCCGGCTCTCCTCAGTCCCCTACCAGGGCCCCGATTTGAGAAATACGCAGAAACTGTTACAGCGAGGAACTGTAAGCTGGCCCTGCCATCTCAGCAGCAGCACAGGGAATGCAGCATCCACTTGGCTCCCCAGCCTGCCAATATGACAGCCTGGGTTGAGACTTGTTTCTCACATTCACATTTTTCCTTATGATTCCTCCCTATCGTCTCACTCTTCTATAGAGAATCCTTTCCTTAAAGCTCTTCTTTTTCTTCAATGTGCCCGCCTACAGCAGCCCCTCGCCATCCCCAACTTTACCGCCGGGGTCAGCCCCATTTTTGGGCCGTTGCCGGCCGTTTGCACTCTTCCATGTGGCCATATTCCCTGGAGCGATGCAGCTCCACCCAGAGACCGGTGACTGCGCCCCCGATGACGTCCTACATCGTCATGTGGGCGCAGGTCCCGCCCAACACACCCCCTCCGGAGCACGCGCTCTGTCCACATTTTGTGGTGCCGCCCATTTCTTTCCCTCTATCAGCACCGCATGACAGAGAGAGGACATCACTCAGACCTCTACATTCTTCCTCAGCGGCCTGTACCACTACGGCCTCCCTCAGCGGCCTGCTCCAACACCGGGACACAGGACCATCGGCAACATTGGATGAGGCACATCCTTTTTTCTTTACTGGCTTCTCACACCTGCCACTGCTTAGCAGCAGCATTGCTCCTACAGCGTTGCTCCTTCTCACAGCAATGCACCCCCTGCTGCCTCTTGTATATCACATTATGCATACGTCAAAGGGATCAAAGACCTCAAAACCTCATACAATATAGTATTCCTCCTGTACCACCTGTCATGCAGAGCTCCCACGCAAGCATACCACTCCTTATTGCCAGTCCTGTACCCCTGAAGCCCCCCAGAAGCTCTCCGCCACCATTACTGCCTCAGCCAGCAGCCCAGAGCCCACGGCCCCCAGTCCACCAGATTTGGCAGTATTCCTGTCCCAATCTATGGAAAAGCTGTTTCAAAACCTGGTACAGGCTATGCAATGCTGCCCCTCCCTCCCACCCCCACATACACCTCACTGGCCCCCCGGACGGGGTGCAGGCGGACGACCCCTCCATAGAGAGCCCTTTTGGTAGCAGCAGGACATGTACGACATCTCACATCTGCAGCAGTGGTCAGAAAATGGTCACACAGACACGTGTCTCCCGTGTCCTCTCACAGCTCTCATGGATCCCCATCGAGGGTTCAGGGACCAGGCTCTCCTACAGGTTCCATTGTATCGGACGAGCCAGAGGAGAGGGAATGCCGCCTATACCAGGATGATACCCTGGATTTAGACTCCCTCGGTGATCAAGCCGCTAATGATGCCCTCATAGCAGCGGTCTTCCATGCATTGAACGTGGAAGACATTATGTCCACAAAACCTGACCACGCAGTCTCTTTTATAAGAGCTAAAAAGCCACAAAACGTTTTTGCGGACCATCCGGAGTTTCAGGCTATCCTAACTAAGCAAAGAGAGAAACCTGACAGGCGCTTTGGTAACCAGAAGGCCATTGAGTCTTGGTACCCCTTTGCTATCCCCAGGGGCTGGGTAGATTCACCATCTGTTGATCTCCCCATTTCCCGCCTTGTTGCAAAAACATTGCTATCATTGCCTGACGAATCCTCCATTAAAGATCCGCCTGACAGACAAGTGGAGCAGCTTGCCCGCTCTGCCTTTGAGGCAGCGGGATCTTCTCTCTCACCAGGTTCTGTTTAATTTTCCACAATTCCACATTTTCTTCTCTTTTCTTCTTCTCTTTGTTGATACAACGATTGGGCAACAACAGGGACCAAAAGGACCATGCCTGTAACACCGATCTGCCAACATCTCCAATTGCAATTGGACCGGTACACACTAAAATGAAAGAATAGACTTATTATTCTCGGAGATCGCATCGACCACTCCTGTATTATTAGCATGTCAGATTATTCATTATACATACATTTCTCTTGGATAAGTTTGATCTATCACAATACCTCAATTCCTTTTAATGCTACCTAAATATACAAGATACACTTAAAATTGTGTGTACAAACCTATTGTGTTCCTGATTGGAAATAAAGATTAAGAGCACACAGAAAAAAAGCAAACCACAACTTTTAGATATATATATACAGTCCCTGACAAAAGTTATGTCACTTATCCATGTTATGCAAATAAAAGCTTATAACCGGACGTTAAATTCAACCATTGGTTGTATAAATTACTCTTTAGAAAGTTGAAACCCTCCGAAATGTGGTTTAGGTTAAGAAAATAAATTGGCATCAATGCTGAAATATTGATCATTTAATGAACACAGAATGGTCAGATTTTTGCAAGACAAAAGTGCACTTTGTCCTGTCATTGTGCTAATAGATTCACAACTGACTGGTGGACAAAAAAACAAAGAAAAGGGGAAAAAGGAAAGAAAAACAAGACAAACTCACTGCTTTACCCAACCATAATATAACACATTCTGGTCATTCTCAGTCCCATCAACCTTTGGGATCTGCATTACCTGCAGCTTTTGTACAGTTGAGGCAGTTTTTTTTGTTTTTTACATGTATCTGTAAATTCACTATTGTTGATATCAATTTCTTCCTTATTCTTAATACTGAATATACTCTGGTACAATGAATGGCTCTCTGGTTCGGTACTATATTAATGTTTAATGTATCCCATTATATACACACATATAAAAACTGATTAAGATAGCCTTTTCTCCGAGATGCTCACATTGTTGAGTCAGGCTCTTCACTGGCATCAGCAAATGATATTTTTATCCACTATTGAGTTGAAGAGTCTTTCCAGGTTATCTGAAGCTGGTGACCATTAATATGGAACAGTGACTTTAATTCTTCACACAATTGCCCGAGTATCGTGCCACGGTTCTTTCCCCCTCACATCTTTGCTGTACATTTTCTAATCATTCTGAGCCCAAGTTGGTAACCAGGTAGTCAACCCATTCACCACAGACCATGAATCTGTATACAGGTGACATTCACTCAGTGACTCCTGTATCAAGACACTGTAGATTGCATAAAGTTCTGCATAAGGGTACTTTGTTCCTTCCATGTTTTTGCCATAAACTCCAATTAGCATACTGTTGCTCAGTCTCAACATGTACCACAGCCACACAGAAACCTCTGTCCTGCGGCTGCTCTAAACATGTACCACAGCACCACAGAAACGCCTGTTCTGCGGCTGCTCTAAACATGTACCACAGCACCACAGAAGCGCCTGTTCTGCGGCTGCTCCAAATGTGTACCACAGCACCACAGAAACGCCTGTTCTGCGGCTGCTCTAAACATGTACCACAGCACCACAGAAGCGCCTGTTCTGCGGCTGCTCCAAACATGTACCACAGCACCACAGAAGCGCCTGTTCTGCGGCTGCTCTAAACATGTACCACAGCACCACAGAAGCTCCTGTTCTGCGGCTGCTCTAAACATGTACCACAGCACCACAGAAGCTCCTGTTCTGCGGCTGCTCTAAACATGTACCACAGCACCACAGAAGCGCCTGTTCTGCGGCTGCTCTAAACATGTACCACAGCACCACAGAAGCTCCTGTTCTGCGGCTGCTCCAAACATGTACCACAGCACCACAGAAGCGCCTTTTCTGCGGCTGCTCTAAACATGTACCACAGCACCACAGAAACGCCTGTCCTGCGGCTGCTCCAAACATGTACCACAGCACCACAGAAACGCCTGTCCTGCGGCTGCTCCAAACACGTACCACAGCACCACAGAACGCCTATTCTGCGGCTGCTCTAAACATGTACCACAGCACCACAGAAGCGCCTGTTCTGCGGCTGCTCCAAACATGTACCACAGCACCACAGAAGCGCCTGTTCTGCGGCTGCTCTAAACATGTACCACAGCACCACAGAAGCGCCTTTTCTGCGGCTGCTCCAAACATGTACCACAGCACCACAGAAGCGCCTGTTCTGCGGCTGCTCCAAACATGTACCACAGCACCACAGAAGCGCCTGTTCTGCGGCTGCTCTAAACATGTACCACAGCACCACAGAAGCGCCTGTTCTGCGGCTGCTCCAAACATGTACCACAGCACCACAGAAGCGCCTTTTCTGCGGCTGCTCCAAACATGTACCACAGCACCACAGAAGCGCCTGTTCTGCGGCTGCTCCAAACATGTACCACAGCACCACAGAAGCGCCTTTTCTGCGGCTGCTCCAAACATGTACCACAGCACCACAGAAGCGCCTGTTCTGCGGCTGCTCCAAACATGTACCACAGCACCACAGAAGCGCCTGTTCTGCGGCTGCTCTAAACATGTACCCCAGCACCACAGAAGCGCCTGTTCTGCGGCTGCTCTAAACATGTACCACAGCACCACAGAAGCGCCTGTTCTGCGGCTGCTCTAAACATGTACCACAGCACCACAGTAGCGCCTGTTCTGCAGCTGCTCTAAACATGTACCACAGCACCACAGAAGCGCCTGTTCTGCGGCTGCTCTAAACATGTACCACAGCACCACAGTAGCGCCTGTTCTGCAGCTGCTCTAAACATGTAGCACAGCACCACAGAAGCGCCTATTCTGCTGCTGCTCCAAACATGTACCACAGCACCACAGAAAAGCCTTTTCTGCGGCTGCTCTAAACATGTAGCACAGCACCACAGAAGCGCCTATTCGCGGCTGCTCCAAACATGTACCACAGCACCACAGAAGCGCCTTTTCTGCGGCTGCTCCAAACATGTAGCACAGCACCACAGAAGCGCCTATTCTGCGGCTGCTCTAAACATGTAGCACAGCACCACAGAAGCGCCTATTCTGCGGGCTGCCTTCACTGCTGCTTCTCACAATTTAGAATGTTATTCCTTCACCCATTGTGCAGTTCTCTGCATCGGTCAGAACTTTACAATTCTTCAGAATGGCTTTTTCTTCTCTAAAACGTCTTTCCGTTCCTTTCCATCCAGCCTGAAGAATGATAAACTTGTTTTGTTCACATACCTTTTTCCCTGCTCCCTCCTCTACCAACGCCTTTGCTGGGAACTGATCAGCTCTCAAGTAATCACTTCCGATTTCTACAGTCCCAATCTCAAACCTTCTATAAATTTGCCCAAATCAGCCTTCACTTCTCTGTTTCTCCCTGTACCATAATGTACTGTTGTTCCACCCTTGGGGAAGACGTGTGAATGTATATTACCTCCCCTTCCAAAAAACAAACAAAACAAAAATAAAACTGATTGCTCTATTTCTTGTCAATTGGTATGTCTGTATTTGTTCAATTAAGGCTACTTTCACATAACGATTTTGTAACATCCGATGCTGTCTGATAGAAATCGGACAGCATCGGATCTAAACTGATCCCTGCAGTCGGATGCCAAATAGGCATCCGATCCGACATTCTGCTGATCAGTTGCTGTCAGTGTCACAGCTGTTCTCGCCTGTATGTCCCCCTCATCTCCCCTGTGTGCCCCCTCATCTCCCGTGTGCCCCCCTCATCTCCCCTGTGTGTCCCCCTCATCTCCCCTGTGTGTCCCCTTCATCTCTCCTGTGTGCCCCCCTCATCTCCCCTGTGTGTCCCCCCTCTTCTCCCTTCTTTTTTCCCCCTCTTCACCCCTGTGTGTCCCCCCTCTTCTCCCCTGTGTGGCCCCCTCATGTCCCCTGTGTGGCCCCCTCATGTCCCCCAGTACTCCCCCTCCTTTCCCCTCTCCTGCGGAATAAAAAATAAAAATAAAATTATTCTCACCTATGCACGAGTCCAGCGGCACTTCCAGCTGTTTTCTTCTGATCTGATGACTCTGACATCACGGAAGGTCCTTACAGGCAGGAGATGCTGGAGACGCCGGGTGGATCGTGGACAGGTGAACATAGATTGTTTATTATTTTTAACCCCTGCCTGTATGTATATACATTGTGGAAGTAAAATTAGATGTTTAGAGCATTTTTACTGTACTGAGCATGCTCAGTACAGTAAAATCGGGTCCGAGGACACATCAGATGTTTCCTCGGACCCTGCTCCATAGGGTCCCATGCTAAAAACATCGGACCAAATCGGATGTGCACTAAATGCCATCCGATTTGGTCCGATCCGATTTTGTCTGATTTTATTTTCGGTGCAAAAATCGGAGCATGCTCCGATTTTTGCACCGATAAACAAATCGGACAGAATCGGATCGGACCAAATCGGATGGCATTTAGTGCACATCTGATTCGGTCCGATGCCCATAGGGCTGCATGGGGGCCAGAATCATTCCGATGCTGTCCGATTTTTATCGGACAGCATTGGAAATCAAAATTCCGCAATGTGAAACCAGCCTAAGGTGATTGCGTACTGTACTGTGAGGGGAGGTGTGTGTTCATTCAATTCCCCGTAATCCATAGTTATTCTGTATGAACAATCACTCTTTTTTTTGTTTTCCCACTAACGTATGCCATGTCCATGTGCTAGCTAGTTGATACTTTCTCATGGTAACTTATACGAGGAAAATTACAGAAGATACAAAGAGTATGAATTATTCTGTTATTATTCAATATCTAATGTCTTAAAGGGTTAATTGAAGAGAAAGGTGAGCTTAAAAGGGTTAATTGAAGCTAATATGCTTAAAGGGTTAAAGAGATAAGCTACTAGTATGGCTTCCTGATGTAACTGAAGAGTTACCATATTTTTCGGATTATAAGACACACTTTTGTTCCCCCAAATTTTGGGGGAAAGTGGGGGGTGCGGGAGACTGGGGCGGGGTGGGACAGGCTGTAGAAGGCCGCGGGAGATCTCCTGCTCCCGCTTATATAATGAGCATTGCCGCTGTCCATCACCGTGGTGCTGAAACCACACCTCGGTGATGGACTGGGGGAGCAGCGCATATTATATGTGCCTGTGCCCCCCCAGTGATGGCACATGCCCCCCTTTGTTCCATATGGCCCCCTATGCTGCTGCCCAGAGTAAAATAAAAAAGCTTTACTTACCTCCTCCAGCGCTGATCTCCCGCAGTCTCCCCTCTCCCTGAAGCTGCTGTGATCAGACATGCAGAGACTATGTCTCTCTGCTGTGCTGATCACATGACCAGCACTAAGAAGCGGTAAGTGGAGGAGCACAGCGGCAGGAGAGAGACCCGGAGGACAGTGCTGGAGGAGGGTGAGTAAAGAGTTTGTTATTTTACTATGGACAGCAGCATGGGGGCCATAGCCAGGACAGGAAGGTGTGTGCAAGCCACAGAGGACATGTGCAAGCCACAGGGGGCATGTGCAAGCCACAGGGAACGTGTGCCAGCCATGGGGGATGTGTGCCAGCAGCATGGGGGAAGTGTGCCAGCCATAGAGGATGAGTGCCAGCCACAGGGGACATGTGCCAGCCATAGGGGACGTGTGGCAGCCAGGGTGAACATGTGCCAGCCAGGGTGAACATGTGCCAGCCACGGGGGACGTATGCCAGCCATGTGGAATGTGTGCCAGCCACAGGGGATGTGTGCCAGCCACAGGGGACATGTACCAGCAAAAGGGAATGCGTGCCAGCCATACGGGACATCTGGCAGCCACAGCGAACATGTGCCAGCCACGGGGAACATGTGCCAGCCATGGGAAATATGTGCCAACCATGGGGAATGTGTGCCAGCCACAGGGGACGTGTGCCAGCCAGAGGGGACATGTGCCAGCCACGGGGGATGTGTGCCAGCCATGGGGGATTAGTGCCAGCACAGGAGGACGTGTGCCAGCCATAGGGGAGATGTGTCAGCCATGGGGGACGTGTGCCAGCCATGGGGGATGTGTGCCAGCAATGGAGGACATGTGGCATCATTGGGGGATGTGTGCCAGCACAAGGGGGCTATATCCAATATAAGGGGGCCATATCCAGATTAAAAGGGCTAATTTAAGGATGGGCTATATCCCAGGATGAGGGACAATGTACCAGGATGAGGGTGCTATGAGGGACATATACGCTATATGATTTGTTAGACGGACACTGGCATTATAAGACGGACCCCATTTAACATTAAAAATTACTTTTTTCTCTCTTCCTTTACCAAATTTGGGGGTGCGTCTTATAATCAGGTGCGTCTTATAAAGCGAAAAATATGGTAACTGAAGAGCTTCTAGATAGCCACTAACCTATTGGCACCACAGTCTACATTAATAAGGGAAATGGGTCTAGAAGAGCAGGCCTCCAGGGAATCCTTGCCTAGTTTTTGTATGACTTTAATATATGTTTCTTTAGATCTTTCTGCTGTGGTCCCCGTTAACGAGAATGGTGTTGTAATAATTTGTTAATAATGGGGAGAAGGGGGCGTGGCCTAGCCAGCAATGTGAGTAGACGTGCGCCTGGAGCTCTCCCGCCGGTGACCGCTGCATACGCTGACATTGTTGAGCCGCAGAGCCCCACAAGTTGCCGGAAACCTGGTGAGAGGAGTCCCTGACAGCCCTGAAGGTAACTTTTCTAGGAATTTCACTGGCAACTTACTGGTTGCAGTGAAATCATGGAGACATTGTTCCATTTGTACACAGCAACAAGATAGAACAATGTGTCCATGATTTCACTGCAACCAGTAAGTTGCCAGTGAAATTCCTAGAAATGTTGCCGCGTGTAAAGGTACCCTGAGAGCAAGCCTGGCTGCACAGGAGGCCTCAATGACCCGTAAGAGGCAGCGGGATCTCGGCGCTGGCAAGGGAGGAAGGAGCCAAGATAGCGCTGATGCGCCGGAGGAGGAGGCGGCCAAAGCGAATGCAGTGTGTGTAAAGAGGATGGCGGCAGCGGCTCGATTGGAGAGATTTGCAAGTGTGGAAGCAGAGGAGCAAAAGGCTGAAGGTATGGAGCAGGAGACTGGGGTCGAGGAGGAGATGGAGGTACGGGAACCTAATGTGAAGGGACGGGAGCATGGGACATCAGGCACCCAGCAAGTGGAGCAAGATGAGTTATTGGATTCAGGGAGCCCACCCTGAGTGACATATTTGCTGTAGTGTCATTTTGTAAACAGAGTCTCCCATATTTGACCCATCAAGTTACTGGGATACAGGCTGAGATCAGCAGCATAAAGGCTGCCATGCAGACAGCTGAGGTGCGCACAGGAGAAGTGGAGGAGCGTGTGAGCACTGCAGAGGACAGTATTGTGACCATACAAACAACTCAGAATAAGCTTGATAAACAAATGGCTGAAGTGATGGCTAAAAATGCCGATTTAGAGAACAGATCACGTCGAAATAATGTCAGGATAGTGGGGGTTCCAGAAAAAGTGGAAGGAGCCAACCCCACAGAATATAATGAAAACTGGCTGCTGGAAAAATGTGGAGTAGAAAAATTGTCCAAAGTATTTGTGGTGGAGAGAGCCCATAGGGTCCCGCTCAGACACCAGACTCCGGGCGCAGGTCCCCGGGCTATACTGGCTAAACTGTTAAACTACAGAGACACCATTCTCCGTACAGCCAGAAATATCAAACATATGACGATAGACGGGCAGAATATTTCTTGTTACACGATTTGCAGGATGATGTGGACTTGAGCATTTCGGTAAAGGTGTATGCAGATAAGAAATGTTTTATATAGTTATGTTTATATAAGGCGGGAGAGGCCTTGGAAAAAGAAACTGTTTTACTTTTTGTTGGTGTTGTGGTGGGACTATACGGCTGGAAGGATAGGTCGGTTTAATCCACCCACTCTCTATTTGAGGGGGACAAAAACGAAGGAGTTGGAGGAGGTGGGGTGAAGAGGATAGGAGATCAAGGGAAGTTGGATATCGGTACATGGGTAGAGGTGGGAAGAGGGGGGGGAGGGGGAGACAGCGTCAAGATAATTTGAGAGGTTGGTTCAGTATAAGAGCACTGATTTTGTTGCAAGATGGCAGGAATACTTAAAATTCTGAGTTGGAATATCTGAGGGTTGGCGGACCGAGGAAAACGGGCAGCCATTTTACAAAATGTTATGGTTTATAAACCTTCAATAATATTCCTCCATGCTCTGTGATGACCCAAACTCATCTCTTATGATCATCACACTCCTAGGACAGATTAAATACAAAAGTACGATGGAACAGCATCACTATCCCTGTGTGTCTACCTTGAGCTGCCGAGCCCACTACTTTCCCCACCCACAACTGGCTGAGCCTAAAAAAATCCCCTCTACAATCTACTAGCTACACTACAGTGCCAGTAAATGGCGCTTTTATGAGTGCGCCATTTTCTAGGTTGGCTCCGGGCTGCAAACGCCTTACCATGCTTATTCCAGCCCCCAGCTGCTCGACCAAAAATGTAAAGCTCCACATCGTTTTTATTTTTTTTTAAATTGACAGGTAAAACTAGGCAGCTGGGGTTTGTGGCAGCCTGTACCTGCCTGCTGTTCCTGGCTGGCAACAAAAATAAGCCAAAGCCCTACGTCATTTATTTTAAACATTTTGTAAAGAAATAATTTAAAAAAATGTATTTTTTATTACCAGCTAGGTTAAACTAGGCAGCTGGGGGTGGGTGACAGCCCGTACCTCCCTGGTGTAACTGTGCTGGTGACCAAACATGCAGTGCAGTACCACGTCACACTATGGCATCTTGAAATCCTTTTTTTTCCCCCAGCCTAACCTAGCTTTATTCACAGTCACAACAGTGAACAATTGCTATAAAAAAAATGCAGCAAAATCCGTATGAAAAAAACACGGTAAAAACGCACCATTGACATAGCCATTTATGGGTTTTTTTGCAGATTTTTGGAAGGACAAAATCTGCACCACTATTTTCTAGATGGCATATAGCCTGAGGGCATGTTCACACAATCAGTATTTGCAGTGGTTTGGATGCAACATGTTATATCACTACATCTAAACTGCTGCTTTGTACAGTACAAGCAGAGTGGATGGGATTTACAGAAATCTTGTGCCCACTGTGCTGAAAATGACCATGGGTATAGGTGGCTGTGTTCATCCACGCAGATCCACGCCATGCCTGCAGGAGAGATGTCCAGGACACAGCGTCTCCGGATCGTGTGCACAGACCCTAAAAGTGAGAAATTGCGTAAAAAAAAAAATTGTTCAACATGACGACCTATTGTTACCAAATTTTGTGAAGTACCTGTGGGTTCCGAATGCTCACTATCTCCCTGTATAAAATCCTCGAGGGGGGCCAATTTCCAAAATGTGGTCACTTGTGTTTTTTTGTTGTTGTTTAGGCCCCTAGGGGTCCTGCAAATGCAACATGGTGCTCACAATCTATTTCAGCTTTTCCAAAGTTCCAATAGTACTCCTTCCCTTCTGAGCCCTTCCATTTGTCTAAACAGAACTTTTTGTCTACATGTGAGGTATTGTTGCGATAAGAAAGTGGGTAACAAACTGTGGGGTTCATTCTTGGGCATTACCTCTTAAAAAAGGGAATAATTTGGTGCTAAAACAACACTTGTGAGAAAAAGAACATTTTCAAAATGCCGACCTATTGTTATCAAATTCTGTTAAGTACCTGTGGGTTCAAGATGCTCACTATGCCCCTAGATATAATCCTTGAGGGGTGGTTTCCAAAATGGGGTCACTTGTGGGGGGTTTCTGATGTTTAGGTATCTTAGGTGTCTGGGAAATGCAAGGTGGTGTCCGTCGTCTATTTCAGCCAAATTTGCTTTCCAAAATTCAAATAGCGCTCCTTCCTTTCTGAGCCTCCCCTTTGTTCTGACCACATGTGGGGTATCAGCGGATTCAGAAGAAACTGGGTAACATATTTTGGCATCCAGTTTATCTTGCTATCCCTTGTTAAAGTGAATAAATTGAGGCTAAAGCAACAATTATTATAGGTAAACTATAAATGTATTTATTTTTTCATTCCACTTTGCATTCATTCCTATGAAGCAGCTGAGGAGTTAATAATCTTCTTTAATGTGGTTTTGAGCAGGGCAGTTTTTGGAATGGTGTCACTTTTAGGTGTTTTCGGTCATGTAAATCAGATTAAGACAGCATCACCACAAGCGTAGGTGCAGGGAGAAAATAATATACTTACAGAAATGGTTATCTGCCGCGACACTACTATTTCATGATTAATGAAAATGAATGAGTGGCACTAGAAACAAGAGGATCAATGAACATGATGTATAAGTGAATTGCAGAAACTGCCCTATGCTAAATATGATAAAAATGGAGATCTTAGTTTCAATAGTGGCCACTAGAGAGTAAACTTGGCATCCACTTACAAGGAGCCTCCACTGCCAAGTCCTAACATATGCCCTGGTGAAATTGTGAAATGTGAGTAGGTTTATATGCCCAAAGATGTAATTGGAAACAATGAATAGGTGTGTGTAGGGCTCTCACAATGGTGTCCAAGTGTGGATACCAAACGAAGGAAAGGTGGAAGGGGAAATGATATAGTGGGAGCTCAGTCAAAAATAAGCAATATGTAAATCAGAGGCTCCTTGTAAGTGGATGCCAAGCTTACTCTCTAGTGGCCACTATTGAAACTAAGATCTCCATTTTTATCATATTTAGCATAGGGCAGTTTCTGCAATTCACTTATACATCATATCCATTGATCCTCTTGTTTCTAGTGCCACTCATTCATTTTCATTAATCATGAAATAGTAGTGTCGCGGCAGATAACCATTTCTGTCATGTAAACCCCTCAAAGTGACTTCAAATGTGATGTGGTCCCTAAAAAAATGGTTTTGCAAATTTGTATGTAAAGATGAAAAATTACTGATGAACTTTGAACCCTTCTAACTTCCTAATTAAAAAAAATGTATCCAAAATGGTGATGATGTAAAGTAGACATGTGGGAAATGTTATTTATTAACTAGTTTGTGAGAACAGTGCTTAACAGAATAAAAATGTACAAGTTGAAAATTGCAAAATTTTCACCAAAATTCAATTTTTTTCATAAATGCAAAAAAATATTGTTCTAAATTTACCACTAACATGAAGTCCAATAAGTCGCGAAAAAACAATCTCAGAATCACTGGGATCCATAGAAGCTCCAGCAATATTACCCCAAAGTGACACTCGTCAAAATTGCACAAAATGGTTTTAACTGGGCAATACCCTACTGCACTATTTTAGCCACAGCTACTGGTCATATTGAATGTTATCATAGTGACCGCCGCTTGTGGAACTATGATGGTCAAGCTTGTCGCTAAAAGGTTTAAGAGCAGAAGTATCACTTCAGGAAGGTAATAGGACCATAGAGACCTAAGGGTACCTTTACACGTCGCAACATGGCATGCAATTTCACTTGCAACTTACTGGTTGCAGTGAAATCATGGACACATTGTTCCATTTGTATGCATCTTTACACGTCGCGATATCGCAACATCGATAAAAAGTCACAGTGTGGCTGTTGCAGTTGATATCGTTTGTGCGTTCTGTCGTGTAAATGGTCAATGCGACACAAAAACAACCCAACTACGATATTGCATGAAGATTGTGCAAGCCCTTCAACCGTACGATATTGTATAGGGGATGTGGCAGGATCGCGCTGTGTGACAGCGCAACTACGATTTGGAGCGCAACTTCCCCTATTCACTCCAATGTTAAAAGGTCGTTCCCTGGGTTGCTCATACACAGCGTGGAAAAGGGGTGTACTATATCGTAGTTGCGTTGCCTGCCGATATCTCCCTGTGTGACGGCGCAACAACGATTTTGAGCGCAACTTCCCCTATTCACTCCAATGTTAATTGGTCGTTCCCTGGGTTACTCATACGCGTGGGAAAGGGGCGTACACCATCGTAGTTGCGTTGCCTGCCGATATCTCCCTGTGCGACATCTACTATGCGATCTTGGACAAGTGCCAAAAACATGCGCGCTCCCGTGAAGTTGTATGCAATATCGGAATGATATCGCGACGTGTAAAGCGGCCCTAAGTTGCAAGTGAAATTGCATGCAATGTTGCGACGTGTAAAGATACCCCAAGTCACAAGATGTCATGTACTATAACATGTATAAAAACTACTCAAAAGGCAGCATCAGAAAAAAACTTACCATCAGTAGCCAAATACAAAACCAACACTGCACTTAGCAGGATGCAGTCAGACCCCATTATGCAGAGTAAGCGCAGGTGCCTCTACTTACAAAGACATATGGGAGGTGACTTGCCATGCACATATTGGGCCTGCATAGGACGCCATTCACACTGACACATATGATGCGGAGTGTCTGACAGCTACCCATTAGTCCTGCCACCTGACCAAACGGGCCGCCCAGTACAATGTCTCCGCACAACTGGATGAACAACACCCCATGGGGCCCAACCGCACCCCATGGGGCCCAACCACACCCCGTGAACGATAAAGTGCAAAAAGTTGCTCTACATAATGGGGTCTGATTGCATCCTGCTAAGTGCAGTGTTGATTTTGTATCTGGCTGCTGATGGCAAGTACTATAAAATGTGCTCTGAAATGTCTTGTGTGAATTCTTTTATACTTGTTAACACTTAATTTTTCAGTAAAACATTTTATAGCTTTTCTCCTGTGTGAATTCTCTCATGAATGATAAGATTTGATTTCCTATTAAAACATTTCCCACAATTTGAACATGAATATGGTTTCTCTCCTGTGTGAATTTTCTTGTGCGTAATAAGATTTGATTTCTCTGTAAAACATTTCCCACATTCTGAACATGAATGTGGCTTCACTCCTGTGTGAATTCTCTCATGTATAACAAGATGCGATTTAATGGTAAAACATTTCCCACATTCTGAACATGAATATAGCTTCACTCCTGTGTGAATTCTCTCATGTATAAAAAGTTGTGATTCCTTAGTAAAGCATTCGCCACATTCTGAACATGAATATGGCTTCTCTCCTGTGTGAATTTTCCTGTGGTTAATAAGATTTGAATTACCTGTAAAACATTTTCCACACTCTGAACATGTATATGACTTCATTCCTGTATGAATTTTCTTATGATTAACAAGATTTGAATTATCTGCAAAACATTTCCCACATTCTGAACATGAATATGGCTTCTCTCCTGTGTGAACTCTCTTATGCTTAACAAGACCTGAATTATAAGTAAAACATTTCCCACATTCTGAACATGAATATGGCTTCTCTCCTGTGTGAAGTCTCTCATGTCTAACAAGATCTGATTTGAAAGTAAAACATTTCCCACATTCCGAACATGAATATGGCTTCTCCCCTGTGTGAGTTCTCTCATGTGTAACAAGAGCTGATTTATATGGAAAACATTTACCACATTCTGAACATGAATGTGACTTCTCTCCTGAGTGAATTTTCTCATGTGTAACAAGTTGTGATGTTTGTGCAAAACATTTCCCACATTCTGAACATGAATATGGCTTTCCTCCTGTGTGAATTTTCTCATGTCTAACAAGATGTGATTTTTCATTCAAACATTTCTCACTTTCTGAACATGAAAAGGGCTTCACTCTTGTGTGAATTCTCTCATGTATAAAAAGCTGTGATTCTTTTGTAAAGCATTTCCCACATTTAGAACATGAATACGGCTTCCCCCTTGAAGGAGCGATTTTATCTTCATTTTTTCTTCTGTGAGTTTTATTTTGTTTACCAGTCTGTGATAACTTTATTGAAGTATTATCTCTGAATTCATCAGATGATCGATCTTTACTGTGAACAGCTGGGGACATATCTAAGATGTTGGCATGTTGTGTACATGTTTCTTGTGTGATACAACAATCATCTGCTTTAAATTCCGACGATATCAGATGTCCTTCAGAGCTCCTGGTACAGTCATCTGCAAAAAAATAAAAGTGAAGGTATTATTTTTTAAATAATATAACCTGAAATATTACATATACCTAAACATAGAAAATCCAATATAAATTACAAGGACCATAGCAAAATTGTATTAATTGATTACATGTGGTGAAGATTGCATAAACAATCAATTCTACTAATGTTCATTCCAGATGAAGTGTCGTATCCTGGTACCATTCTACTACTGCAGAGTGATATAGTTGTGGTGTCCCGGTATCATTCTACTACTGCTGAGTGATATAGTTGTGGTGTCCTGGTACCATTCTACTACTGCTGAGTGATATAGTTGTGGTGTCCTGGTACCATTCTACTACTGCTGAGTGATATAGTTGTGGTGTCCTGGTACCATTCTACTACTGCTGAGTGATACAGTTGTGGTGTCCTGGTATCATTCTACTACTGCTGAGTGATACAGTTGTGGTGTCCTGGTATAATTCTTCTACTGCTGAGTGATACAGTTATGGTGTCCCGGTACCATTCTACTACTGCTCAGTGATATAGTTCTGGTGTCCCGGTACCATTCTCATACTGCTGAGTGATATAGCTGTGGTGTCCCGGTATCATTCTCCTACTGCTGAGTGATATAGTTGTGGTGTCCCGGTATCATTCTACTACTGCTGAGTGATATAGTTGTGGTGTCCCGGTATCATTCTACTACTGCTGAGTGATATAGCTGTGGTGTCCCGGTATCATTCTACTACTGCAGAGTGATATAGTTGTGGTGTCCTGGTATCATTCTACTACTGCTGAGTGATATAGTTGTGGTGTCCTGGTACCATTCTACTACTGCCGAGTGATATAAATGTGGTCCCCTGGTATCATTCTACTACTGCTGAGTGATATAGTTGTGGTGTCCTGGTATCATTCTACTACTGCTGAGTGATATAGTTGTGGTGTCCTGGTACCATTCTCATACTGCTGAGTGATATAGATGTGGTGTCCTGGTACCATTCTACTACTGCTGAGTGATATAGTTGTGGTGTCCTGGTACCATTCTACTACTGCTGAGTGATATAGATGTGGTGTCCTGGTATCATTCTACTACTGCTGAGTGATATAGTTGTGGTGTCCTGGTATCATTCTACTACTGCTGAGTGATATAGTTGTGGTGTCCTGGTACCATTCTACTACTGCAGAGTGATATAGTTGTGGTGCGGCCGTAGGTCTGTTCCAGAATTCCTGTGGACGCTGTGAGTTAGGAGATGTATAATGCACTGCATGTGCGGACACTGAGGACTGATAAATGTGCATTGTGATGTGTACTTTGATATCCAATGTTCATATCCACACATCAGCCACTAGGTGGCAGCAGTCTCCTCTCCACGCACTGCCATAGAAACAGTAGAAGGAGCCTGAGCTGACACTTCCTGTAATCTGAATTTTTAATATCTCTTTATATGTAAACACTATTTTTTCAGGGGCATGGCCTAGGGCGCTATGTAAAGGGAGGCTGTGTGAAGAGCTCCTATAGAGAATCTGGCTATTTATCCAGCCTGGGCTCTGTTAAGGACGCGACAAGTGCAGCATTAGCCCTCTGAATGTACCCGGATCTGACCCACGGCAACACCAGAGAAAGACAGTGGCTGCAATGACCCTTAGGCAGTACAGGAATCCCAGAGCTGGGGTAAGCCCGCATGGCCAAGATGGCACTGGCGCCACGGCAGAGCCTGGTCAAGCTAATACAGCACTGGAAAGGAGGATGGATGATGTGGCTAAGTTGGAGCAGTTTGCCAAGCTGCAGCATGAATCTAGTCTGCTACAGCAGCCAAAGTGGTATGGGACCTTGCTGAGCCTGACATTTTAATTGAGGAGGAACAAATGGGCCCAGCAGACTCTGGGACAGTAGAGGACATAGTAGAAAATGGTCTCCAGCAGGAGGGTAAAGCTGCAGCCACCGATAACCCCACTGTTAAAGGTGTTTATGCAGTGGTGTCCTTCTGCAAATCTGCTATGACCACTCTAACCCAGCAAATTGGATAAGTCCTTTTTTAGATTACCCATCTAAAATCAGAGCTTAAAAATGTCACTGTATGGACTTGTGCTGTGGAAGAAAGAGTCAGTTGCAATGAAGATGATAAAGTACACTGTGTGCAGAATTATTAGGCAAATGAGTATTGTGATCACATGATACTTTTTATCCATGTTGTCCTACTCCAGGCTGTATAGGCTGAGAGCCAACTACCAATGAAGTAAATCAGGTGATGTGCATCTCTGTAATGAGGAGGGGTGTGGTGTAATGACATTAATACCCTATATAAGATGTGCTTAATTATTAGGCGAATGCCTTTCCTTAGGCAAAATGGGAAAGAAGAGAGATTTGACGGGCTCTGAAAAGTCCAAAATTGTGAGATGTCTTGCAGAGGGATGCAGCAGTCTGGAAATTGCCAAACTTTTGAAGCGTGATCACTGAACAATCAAGCGTTTCATGGCAAATAGCCAACAGGGTCGCAAGAAGCGTGAGGGCAAAAAAGGCGCAAAATAACTGCCCATGAATTGAGGAAAATCAAGCGTGAAGCTGCCAAGATGCCATTTGCCACCAGTTTTGCCATATTTCAGAGCTGCAATGTTACTGGAGTATCAAAGAGCACAAGGTGTGCCATACTCGGGGACATGGCCAAGGTAAGGAAGGCTGAGAAACCACCACCTCTGAACAAGAAACATAAGATAAAACGTCAAGACTGGGCCATGAAATATCTTAAGACTTATTTTCCACAAAGGTTTTATGGACTGATGAAATGAGAGTGACTGTTGATGGGCCAGAGGCTGGATCAGTAAAGGGCAGAGAGCTCCATTCCCGACTCAGACGCCAGCAAGGTGGAGGTGGGGCACTGGTATGGGCTGGTATCATCAAAGATCAACTTGTGGGACCCTTTCGGGTTGAGGATGGAGTGAAGCTCAACTCCCGAACCTACTGCCAGTTTCTGGAAGACAACTTCTTCAAGCAGTGGTACAAGAAGAAGTTGGTATCGTTCAAGAAAAACATGATTTTTATGCAGGACAATGCTCCATCACATGCATCCAACTACTCCACAGCGTGGCTGGCCAGTAAATGACATGGCCCCCTTGTTCACCTGATCTGAACCCCATAGAGAACCTGTGGTATATTTATATATTGAAACAAGAAAATAGAGTACACAGATTTAGTAATAATTTATAAGAGATAACAGATACGTACAACATTAATAGAGTGGTAGTATCTCTAGATGCACATAAAGTCTTTGACAGCGTGACATGGAACTACTTGTGGTCGGTGTTAGTCCGCTTTGGACCACTGTTTATTTTGTGGATGTGGTTGTTATACTCCTCTCCAACAGCCAAAATTAAAGTGAATAAACAGTCAGAAAGTTTCCCTCTGTTTAGAGGTACGAGACAGGGGTGTCCGCTGTCCCTGCTGCTATTTGCCCTAGCAGTGGAGTCATTAGCTGCCCAATAAAAGGGATCCTGTCACCTCCAGAACGCCTCCTAAGCTAGCAAAACATGTCCCTGCAGCATCCTATCACTAATCTCACATTCCTTTTGTCTCCTAAAAGCATCCTGTGAAAGTGCATAAAAACGTTTTTTTTACGTATATGATTTTTTATTGTATTAAACATCAGTCTTAATCACACATAAATAACAAGTAGACATAACAAGGCAGTATTATGGAGCTTAGACAGTAAGACTTGTGCATATAAACCGAGATATTGATGACTTAATGTGGGGGTTTCCCTAAGGGAAAAATTCCACAAAAAGTCTCAATTACAAGACCAAGCCCAAAGTTCTTATATCCGCCATTTCAAAATCAGAAGGAGGAAAAATAACATGGTAGGAATCTATCTTAGAAAAAAGGAGAATAGAAGAAAGGAAATACTAAGAGGAAAAAGAAGGTGGGAAAAGAAAGGGAAGAAGAGAAAAGGGGAAGGGATGCCTGACTTAACTAATCAGACAAAACCGATTAGGGATCAGCAGGGGAGATGCATAACATGGAAGAGATGAGGGGATAGTGGGAAACTCCAGGGGGAGGAGCGGGAGGCCTCAGTAAGGGAGTTGAATCGCCAGGGGATGAGCACCCCAGACGTCCCACGCTTCAGCCACATATCTCTTGCTTTTAGAGTCCATCGCTAAATAGTATTCATGGCAGAATATTGAGTTTAATTTATCTGTTAGATCCCTCATATTCGGGGGAGCCAATTCCTTCCATTTGGAAGCAACACATATTCTAGCAGAAGTCAAAATGAATGTGATGAGGAGACGGGGGATTGGAGGGAAGGCCTCAATCCCTATGTGGAGAACTGTGAGTTGAGGAGCAAGAGGGGCCCCAATGCCCGTAAGAGATTCCACCAGACCAGCCACTAAGCTCCAAAAAAGGTGCCAGTTTAGGACAACCCCACTACATGTGAGCCAGATCTCCCTTCTGTCCACACTGCTTTCAACATAAGGGGGACAGGCCTTGTTTGAATCTGGCTAATTTGGAGGGGGGGGGAGTATACCAGCGAAGGTGGATTTTCTTCAAAAGTTCCATATGGTTTATGCAATGAGTTGCATTCCTGGTTACTCGAATTGCCCCTTCCCAGTCGTCTATGTCAGCGACAAACTTCAGATCTCCCTCCCACCTCTCCATACTCTGAAACTTTGTTGGAGTATTACAATTTAAGAAACCCACGTACATAGATGAGAAGCCCTTAACAACCTCAGGGCCTGATAAAACAAATTGCAATAGGGGAGACACTCCAGGAGACCTGAGGTCATGGCGGCAGGAGGCCGAGCGGAGGAAATGCGACATCTGGCCGAACTGTAGGAAGAAGCGAGCCATTTCCGGGTGTTTGGTAACAAATTCCGCAAAAGAGCATAGTTTGCCCTGATACATCAAGTCACTCAACCTCTCAAAACCATACTCCTTCCAGCCGGAAAGGCTCAGCGAGGGAACGAGGAGCTGAAGGGCCGTAAGGGGAATCTCAGTGACCGGCAGACTAGACCACTGACCTCCGAGACCCCCCCCACACCTCAAGGAGGGTGCGGACCGATTGCAGCATTCCCCGTGTCCTCAGCGAGCCCAGGAAGATGGCCGCTAAAAGATTTTAAGTGAGCCCCCTCTAGTTTCGCTAGCCTCAATTTGCAGCCAGCCCTCTCTCCCCTCCCCCCTCCACCATTGTTTTGCAGCCTCCAGTATAATCGCTTTAAGATAAGAGGCGATGTCTGGGACCCCCATACCACCTCTGGCTAGCTGAAGATACATTATTTTTCTCTGTATCCTAGGAGTTTTATTGGCCCATACAAATCTGTTGATTAGAGCTTGTAGGCGGGAGAGCAACCCAGAAGGATATTTTATTGGTAGGCACCTAAATAAATAAATTTCGGTAGCCAGATCATCCGAACAGCCTGAACTCTTGCCATCCATGACATGGTGACAAGGGGGTAAATCTCCAACGCCTTTCGTAGCTCTCCCAACGAGTTAAGATTGTCAGAAGCCATTTTTACAGGGGGGCCAAGGAGGACTCCCAAATATGGGATACCCCCTGGACACCATTTGAAAGGGTAGATCCTCCCCAGCCGCTCCGATTCCGCGGCAGGGACATGTATAGGAAAAATCATGGACTTGTTCGCATTCAATTTATAGTAGGAGATTTGTCCAAATAAATCTAGTATTTTAACTATCCCTGGGAGAGAGGAAGTGGGATCAGCGGTGGCAATGATGACATCGTCTGCATATAAACCAACTACGTGTCTCCCGTCCCCCACCGACATGCCCGATATAGTCGTGTCCGCTCTAAGAGACGCCGCTAAGGGTTCCATCAGGAGAGCAAATATCGGGGGAAAGGGGACAGCCCTGCCTTGTGCCGTTAGTAATTGCAAAGGTTCTAGACAGGAAACCAGAAGAGAATACTCTCGCATAAGGGTGCGAGTATAGGCCGAGGATCGCTTTTAAAATCGGTCCCGAGAAGCCAAAGGCAACGAGGACCTCCCGGAGGTAGCCCCAATGTACCCTGTCAAACGCCTTTTCTGCTTTTCTGCGTCTAACGACAGGAATACACAGGGGCCCCCCCCTCCTTTCAGCAATCTCAATTAGATCCAGCATTCTCCTAGTCCCATCCCGAGCCTGTCTATTTCGCACAAATCCCACCTGATCCGGGTTGACCAGACCAGGTATTACCTCCCCAGTATTTTTGAATAGATTTTCAAGTCTGAATTCAGGAGGGAGATTGGGCGATAACTTTCAGGCCTGTCCGGGTCCTTCCCACTTTTGGGTATTGTTGTTATTGTCGCCTCTAAAGCGGAGTTTGGTTTCGAACCACTGGATTGCCACATAGTGAACAATCGCAGTAGATATGGGGCCAAGACAGGAGCGAAGGTTTTATAATACTCGTTCGCAAATCCATCAGGACCTGGGGCCGAGTTGGATTTTAAAGATTTAATTACCGTTTCAATTTCCAGCTGATTAAACGGCCGGTTCAAATTTTCCAAAGCATCTGCAGAGATGGAGGGGAGGTCCAGAACCCGCAAAAACTGCTGTATCACTTCCACTGTAGGCTGGGGAGTGGACGCATCATGTCTTAAGTTATATAGTGTTTCATAATATTTTGCGAACACCTCCAATATTTTCTGCGGATCCCGAACCAATTCTCCCCCCGGGGTCCCCATAGCAGAGATCATGGACCTAGCTGCCTTCTTTTTAAGTCTACGAGCTAACAGACTCCCTGCACTGTCTCCCGCCGCATAAAATTTAGTTTTGATTTTCCTAAGATTGACCTCGTACTGACGGAGAAGAAGTGATCCAAGTTTATTCCGCAGATCCAATATCAGAGAGGAGATGAGACGACGGAGCAGTCTTATTAGCGGTTTCAAGTTTCTGGATACGTGAGGTCCACTCCGATCTCAAAGCCTCCTGTTTCCTTTTTTCTTGAGACGCTTTTTGCAAGAAGAGTCCACGGAGGACCGCCTTGTGGGAATACCACAATGTGTCGTCCATGACCTCCCCGTTGTCATTTAGGGTGAAGAAGTCTTGTAGCTTTGTTTCAAATTCAATGATGGTCTGGGGGTCTGACAGGAGACCCACGTTCAATTTCCAATGCAGAGTAAAACCACCTCCTGTTCCCAACTTAATCTCCAAAGAGACCGGGGCGTGGCCTGACCACGTGATGACTCCTATCTCCGAGGCCACGCATGCCTCCAAGATAGCATCATTTACAAGAAAAAGATCAATTCTAGAATAAGAATGGCTATGCGAGAAAAAGGAATAGTCCCTTTCCTCTGCATGCAAACCTCTCCAGATATCACGGAGGTGGAACTCTCGGCAAAGGGGCCTAGAGTCCCGCCTCTCCGGTTAACCGGAGAGGAGTCATCCAGCCTCTGTTCCATTACCGCATTGAAGTCGTCACAGACAACCAGCCTACCGTCCTCTATCTCCCCCAGTCTCCCAAACAAGGACCTCAGAAATTTAAGCTGACCACTATTCGGGGCATGAACGTTCACAATAATGTAAATTAAACCTGCGATTTCGCATATCAATATAAGGTACTTGCCCGCCTGGTCTGGGATCCCCCTCACTATGCGGAATTGGACCGTATGTTTTACCAATATGCTCACTCCTGCTTTTTTCTCCACATGGTTGGCGTGAAAAATGTGTGGGAACGACCGACTTTGCAGTCTGTAATTATCTGCTTCCAGAAGATGCGTTTCCTGGACACACACAATATCTGCAGAGGATCTCTTAGCCTCCCTCCACAAAAAGGATCTTTTCACTGGGGAATTCAGCCCCTTAACATTGAGTGACAGAATCTTGATAGACATGTTTACGTGAAACGGCGAAAGCGAGGCCTACCGCTCAACCCCAAGGAGGAGGAATGGAAGGAGGGGGGGGGGGGAGGGCAGGTTTGAAAAGATATAAGGAGGGAAGAACTTTGGAGGGAATAGGAAGAAAGAAAAGTATTATCAAGAAGGGGGAGGGCCAAAGTAGCAAGAGTGAGAGGAGGAAAGGAAGAAAGAAAGAAAGAAAGACACATAAGGTAATCATGAAAAACAAAGATGTCCGTTAGGACTACAATAGAGAAACAAGCAAAACAACACAAATATGTAAACTGGATAAATCCGACTTCAGATGAAAAAAAAGTGGACGTGAAGGGGGGGAAATTCACTCCAAGTCCGCTCCACGCAAACCCGACTGATTTAGCGGAGTCACAACAGGCATGGAGACTAAACCGGCTCACTTAGGAATTCCGTAGCCGGAATAAATTTCACAACAAATAGAGAACTAGTCACTCAGGACCGACGTGCCATTTGTTCCCTTCACACATGAGCTCCTTTCTTTTCCTGGGGTGATCTGGAATCTCGGTCAGGGTCTGGACGTGGACACAGTGTCTTGCCAGGGGATCCCAGGTTCCACGTTCTGAGGGTTTTCCTTAATTGAGTGGGAGACGCAAAGGAATGTCTCTTACCCCTGAATTTAAAGTTCAGAGAGACTGGGGACCCCCAGCTGTAGAAAACCCCTGCATCCTTAAGAACTCTGCAGCTAGAAGCAAATTCACGTCGCCGGGACAAGGTCAGCTTTTCCCCACTTCTGCATAAGGTCTGCACAGACACCACAGTTTGTTCTGATGTGGTTTAGGGTGACCCAGGTCTTCCTTGATAGATTGAAGCCCGGTGGTGGTTTTGTGGGTGAGGAAACGCTTGAAGCCCTCGTCTACTGCACTGACACAGAGTTCTCACCATTTCTCTTCTAAATTAAAATCATGTTCATACAGGGCTAGTGCGATTCGGATGGGTGTATCTTTCACATAGGTAGCTACACCGTAGAGCGGGTCATATGTAGCACCAATTAAATCACAACCAGAAATGGAGTTGACCCACCCCAGGGCTATGGGGTGGTACTCGGAATCGGGCTTTGGAGCGCGTCTGGGGGAGTCACAGGGGACCCGGCTTCCGTGATCCTGGGGATCAGTGTTAAAAAGTTCTGGGGGATAGGATTTAGGGGAAAGGTGTCATGACGCCACCTGTGGTATCCGGCTATTGGGTCTGCGCTGCGGTGTAGGACCTCCGGGACTGATGGACGGCAGCTGTGTTTTTGCTCCCCACAGGTGGAGCGGGTCCCTGAGGCAGCCATAACAGTCAATAGCGATGGTAGGCCGTTGGGGTGCAGGATTCAGAGCGCTGAATAACTCAAAGACACACAGGGGTTGTTTCCTTTACCTTTTACTGTACTAGCAGGCTCCAGGGTACAGTTCACAGTAATGTTGTAGGGGAACCGGGTGGCCTGGAAGCAAGCTCACCTGGCTGATTCTGAGGCCTCCTTACTGCTCTCTTGTCTGCTGGTCCTAGCTGCCTGTAGCTAAGCTGCAACCCTCTGTTCCTGCTGGACAGTCTGTCACTGGTATGGCAAGCAGCTCGAGCCCTTCCCTGGTGTCTCTCCTCTGACCACTGTCCCTGGACTCGTCTACGCTGCTGTGCCTCCAAGTGCTTTGGTGGCCAGGAGACTTGGAATCTCCTGTCCTCCAGTTTTGGCTGCTGGGCCTGGAGCACCCTTGCAACCTCGGACTCTGGTGTCCGGGTCTCGCGCTCCGCTCTGGGGTGAACAGTTCGGCTGGCTCCACTCCCCAGGCCTTTCTCCTCTCCTCAGACTCTCGCTTATGGGTCCCTCACGCTGGCTGTTCCTCACTTTGCTAAACCTGGGATGAGCTTAGCACTGCTCAAGTCCACAGATCCTCTTCACAGTCCTCCCAGGAACTGCACTGACTTTCTGACTAGCCCCGCCTCCAGCCAGAATTTATAGGGGAGGCTCCCCTGAACCCAGGTTAGAGCTCCCCTTTCCTGTCTGGAGTCATGCAGGTGTTGTGGTGTGCTGTGGGTTACCTGATGTGAATGCCCTACCTTGCTTACAAGCATTACCCTCCCCACCCCCCGAGGGAGGCAAGGTAATTGTGGCAACCGGACTCTGGGGTGCCACATAGCCATGAGCTAGAAGTTGATCTTCATTTTCAACATGAGTTTGCTGAAGAACACGAGTCACGTCTATTTTGTTATCAGTGAGAAACTTGTGGAGGAAATGAAGTTTTAAGCAGCTGATACCTTCAATATTGATTTGGCAGACTTTCACAGTGGGTCCAATGTCTTTCATTTGAGAAGAGTCATTTGTGACGATACCATTACTATTTGTAGACATTATCAAATTGATCCTTGGTTGATTATCAAATGTGATGTAAAATATATTGACCAGATTTAGGTGTAGTTTGATTGTTTGGTCATCAAGATTGTTAGTCCTTTAGCGTTACCCAGGGTGCACCATGTGGAGGCGGACTAAGGTTCTGCTCTCTAATATCAAAGGGATTGGCGAGTGGAAGGAAGTGGGTATTAAACTAATTCATCAGCTGGTGTACCGAGGGAGGCTTAAAACATAGGATATGTTGCAGGAAGAATTTCAGTTCCCCAAAACCTCAATACAGACAGGTTCAGCACTCATTTCAGACCCAAAGCAAGAAAGGGGGATATAGAAATACAAATAGTCCTGAAGTTAGATTATACATATACAGTGGAATGAAAGCGGTAATATCCGAAGTGTGCAGGGGTTTGTTACGTGTGCCTTCCTGGGAAGGCCTCCCATCAGAGCTACAAGGAAATGGGAAATTAACTTAGGGTTGACAGATGATGATAGATGGGAGTCTACAATGGAATGAGTACCCAATAAATGTATCCGAGAGGCTGTCACAGCTGTATGTGATTCACAGGGCGTATAGAACCTCTAACATGCTATCTAAAGCGGTTTTAAAACATTGTGAAAACAATGTTGGTACCTGTGCCAAAAGGAGGATTTGGTCTATATATGCACAGTATATGATGGATTGGTTCAAGTGGAGCCTAGAACTGGACCTAAACTATAATGCCATGGGTTAGAAAAGGGGGTATGAACAGTGGGAAAAAAAAGTATATAGTCAGCCACCAACCGTGCAAGTTCTCCCACTTATAAAAATGAGGTCGGCCTGTAATTGACATCATAGGTGACCTCAACTATGAGAGACAAAATTAGAAAACAAATCCTGAAAATCACATTGTCTGATTGGGAAATTTTTTTTTTCAAATTTTAGTGGCAAATAAGTATTTGGTCACCTACAAACAAGCAAGATTTCTGGCTCTCATAGACCTGTAACGTCTTCTATAAGAGGCTCCGCTGTCCTACACTCATTACCTATAGTACCGGCATCTGTTTGAACCTTTACCAGTATAAAAGACACCTGTCTGAAACCTCAAACAGTCACACTCCAAACTCCACTATGGTGAAGACCAAAAAGCTGTCGGAGGACACCAGGAACAACATTGTATCCCTGCACCAGGCTGGGAAGACTGAATGTGCAATAGGCAAGAAATCAACTGTGGGAGCAATAATTAGAAAATGGAAGACATATAAGATCACTGATAATCTCCCTCCATCTGGGGCTCCACACAAGATCTCACCCCCGTGGGCTCAAAATGATCTGAAGAATGGCAGGTAAAAATCCCAGAACCACACGGAGGGATCTAGTGAATGACCTGCAGAGAGCTGGGACCAACGATACACAGGCTACCATCAGTAACACACTACACCACCAGGGACTCAGATCTTCAGTGCCAGACGTGTCCCCCTGCTTAAGCCATTACATGTCCGTGCCTATTTGAAGTTTGATAGAGAGCATTTGGATGATCCAGAAGATTATTAGGAGAATGTCATATGGTCAGATGAAACTAAAGTAGAACTGATTGTTAGAAACACAACTCGTCGTGTTTGGAGGAGAAAGAATGCTGAATTGCATCCAAGGAACACCATCCCCACTGTGAAGCATGGGGGTGGCAACATCATGCTTTGGGGCTGTTTCTCTGCCAAGGGACCAGGACGCATGATCCATGTATATAAAAGAATGAATGGGGCCATGTATCATTTTGAGTGCAAACCTCCTTCCATCAGCAAGGGCATTGAAGATGAAACATGGCTGGATCTTTCAGCATGACAATGATCCCAAGCACACCACCAGGGCAACAAAGGAGTGGCTTCGTAAGAAGCATTTCAAGGTCCTGGAGTGGCCTAGAGAGTCTCCAGATCTAAGCCCTATAGAAAACTTACGGAGGGAGCTGAAAGTCCGTGTTGTCAAGCGACAAAACATCACTGCTCTAGAGATCTGCATGGAGGAATGAGCCGACACACCAGCACCAGTGTGTGCCAACCGCGTGAAGACTTACACAAAACATTTCACCTGTCCTTGACAACAAAGGAGATAGAACAAAGGATTGAGATGAACTTTTGCTATTGACCAAATGCTTATTTTTCACCAAAATTTGAAAAAAAAAAAAATTCTTTCCAAAGTAGACAATGTGATTATCAGGATTTGTTTCCTCATTTTGTCTCTTAGTTGAGGTCACCTATGATGTCAATTACAGGCCGACCTCATCTGGAGAAGCGGGAGAACTTTCACAATTGGTGGCTAACTAAATACTTTTTTTTACAACTGTATTTACCGTAATAGAGGTAATTTTAAAGTATTTAAAACACTTGTCTGTTTAACCCCATCCCGATACATGAGATAAATGTACATCACGGGTCGGGTCCCATCAAGTGATAGCTTCCGTGGTTTTACCAGGACCCCGGGCTATCACTGATCGCTTCCTGTGAGTGGTTGGCAAGCGCTGCCAACCACTCACAGTGGGCATTTGTGACAGGTCCCAATGTGCTGCAGTTCATCGGGACCTGTCACAAGCGATCGGACCCTGCAGCAGTGTGGCGCCCTATGAAGCTCAGTAAAATGAAGAATTATTTAAATATTAAAGTTTTTAAAAATATGAAAAAAAAAAAAAAAAGTTTACATCGCCCCCCTTTTCCGCATTCCAAATTAAAGTATTAAAGAAAAAAAAAGGAACAAAAAAACCCACACATTTGGTATCACAGCATTGGGAAACACCCGATTTATTAAGATATAAAATCAATTAATGAGAGCCGTAAACTGCGGAACGGAAAAAAGGTCCAAACGCCAAAATTACGTTTTTTTGTTGCCGCAACATTGGTATAAAATGCAATAACAGGCGATGAAAACAGCTAATCTGCCCTAAAATAGTGTCATTAGAAACGTCAGCTCAAGACGCAAAAAATAAGCCAACACACAGCCCCAAACCCCGAAAAATGAGGATTCTACGGGGCACGGAACATGGCGCAAAAAGTGCGATTCTTTTATTTACAAACATCTGAATGTTTTTCACCTCTTAGATAACAGTAAAAGGAACGTTTGGTATCTACAAACTCATACCGACCCCAGACATTATACTGACACGTCAGAGTTACCATATAATACTGACCCCAGACATCATACCGACACCTCAGTGTTACCATATAGTACTGACCCCAGACATCATACCGACACCTCAGTGTTACCATATAGAACTGACCCCAGATATCATACCGACACCTCAGTGTTACCATGTAGTACTGACCTCGGCCATCATACCGACACCTCAGTGTTACCATTATAGTATGGACCCCAAACATCATACCGACACCTCAGTGTTACCATATAGTACTGACCCCAGACATCATACCGACACCTCACTGTTACCATATAGTACTGACCCCAGACATCATACCGACACCTCAGTGTTACCATATAGTACTGACCCCAGACATCATACCGACACCTCAGTGTTACCATATAGTACTGACCCCAGACATCATACAGACACCTCAGTGTTACCATATAGTACTGACCCCAGACATCATACCGACACGTCAATGTTACCATATAGTACTGATCCCAGACATCATACCGACACCTCAGTGTTACCATATAGAACTGACCCCAGATATCATACCGACACCTCAGTGTTACCATGTAGTACTGACCTCGGCCATCATACCGACACCTCAGTGTTACCATATAGTATGGACCCCAAACATCATACCGACACCTCAGTGTTACCATATAGTACTGACCCAGACATCATACCGACACCTCAGTGTTACCATATAGTAATGACCCGAGACATCATACCGACACCTCAGTGTTACCATATAGTACTGACCCAGACATCATACCGACACGTCAGTGTTACCATATTGTACTGACCCCAGACATCATACCGACACCTCAGTGTTACCATATAGTACTGACCTGAGGCATCATACCGACACGTCAGTTTACCATATAGTACTGACCCCAGACATCACACCGACACCTCAGTGTTACCATATAGTGCTGACCCCAGACATCATACCGACACCTCAGTGTTACCATATAGTACTGACCTGAGACATCATACAGACAAGTCAGTGTTACCATATAGTACTGACCCGAGACATCATACCGACACCTCAGTGTTACCATATAGTAATGACCCGAGACATCATACCGACACCTCAGTGTTACCATATAGTACTGACCCCAGACATCATACCGACACGTCAGTGTTACCATATTGTACTGACCCCAGACATCATACCGACACCTCAGTGTTACCATATAGTACTGACCTGAGGCATCATACCGACACATCAGTTACCATATAGTACTGACCCCAGACATCACACCGACACCTCAGTGTTACCATATAGTACTGACCCCAGACATCATACCGACACCTCAGTGTTACCATATAGTACTGACCCCAGACATCATACAGACACCTCAGTGTTACTATATAGTACTGACCCCCAAACATCATACGAACACCTCAGTGTTACCATATAGTACTGACCCCAGACATCATACCGACACCTCAGTGTTACCATATAGTACTGACCCCAGACATCATACCGACACCTCAGTGTTACCATATAGTACTGACCCCAGATATCATACCGACACCTCAGTGTTTACCTTAATAGTACTGACCCCAGACATCATACCGACAGCTCAGTGTTACCATATAGTACTGACCTGAGACATCATACAGACAAGTCAGTGTTACCATATAGTACTGACCTCAGACATCATACCGACACCTCAGTGTTACCATATAGTACTGACCTGAGTCATCATACCGACACCTCAGTGTTACCATATAGTACTGACCCCAGACATCATACCGACACCTCAGTGTTACCATATTGTACTGACTCCAGACATCATACCGACACCTCAGTGTTACCATATAGTACTGACCCCAAACATCATACGAACACCTCAGTGTTACCATATAGTACTGACCCCAGATATCATACCGACACCTCAGTGTTACCATATAGTACTGACCCCAGACATCATACCGACACCTCAGTGTTACCATATAGTACTGACCTGAAACATCATACCGACACCTCAGTGTTACCATATAGTACTGACCCGAGACATCATACAGACAAGTCAGTGTTACCATATAGTACTGACCCCAGACATCATACAGACACCTCAGTGTTACCAAATAGTACTGACCCCAGACATCATACCGACACCTTAGTGTTACCATATAGTACTGACCCCAGACATCATACCGACACCTCAGTGTTACCATATAGTACTGACCCCAGACATCATACAGACACCTCAGTGTTACCATATAGTACTGACCCCAGACATCATACCGACACGTCAGTGTTACCATATAGTACTGACCCCAGACATCATACAGACACCTCAGTGTTACCATATAGTACTAGCTTGTGAGGTCGGAGCACAGAACAGGGAACGGGTTACATAGAAGATACAAAATCCAAAACATCATTGTACCAAGCGGAGAATAAGTGACTGTAGAGGCCACTACTCACCTGGGCGGTGATCTGTAGGGATCTCCTCTGTCCTCCGCTCATCACCCCTCACATAGGTCTCTGGAGGATTAATATGGGGCAGATCTTCACCCTGAAACAAAGATTGTAAAAGTCACAGACAGATGGAGAAGTCCCATCTGTGATCAGCTGTAATCTGCCATCTCCACCCATCTCATTACACAAGTATAACACATCTAATAGTGGGGGAGAAAACAAGACTGAGACAAGATCTTCACAGCCGTCTACACATCATAGGGAGATCTCATCACACCTTCTCTCCATCTACCTGATCATCCGGAGGAACATCGGGATCTTCTGGATTACAGTCCTGTGGGAGAAGAGGACGGGGACATCTCTCTGGTGTTGTCCTCTTACTGGATAGACCTGGAGGAGACACATACAGGACTGAATTCATTCTTTACATACAGATCATTATAGGCCGTGTGTATTTAGTCCTATTACCTGCTGATGTGAGGGGATCCTCCATCATGACTATGTCCTTGTACAGATCTCTGTGTCCTTCTAAATACTCCCACTCCTCCATGGAGAAATAGACGGAGACGTCCTGACACCTTATAGGAACCTGACACATACAATGATAGCCGCATTGTCATCATTCCCCCATCCCTTCATAGCG
Source organism: Allobates femoralis (assembly GCA_033576535.1). NCBI lineage: Eukaryota > Metazoa > Chordata > Amphibia > Anura > Aromobatidae > Allobates > Allobates femoralis. Next base: position 579,631,940 of record JARQOC010000005.1, read on the forward strand.
TTACTGTATAATGTCCCAGCAGCAGCAGCATTCCCAGCAGTGTCACCTCTCCAGTCAGCAGCTCCATCATCTTGTAGGTGAGTTCTAGGATCTTCTGCTCATTGATGTCCTCATGTATCAGGGGGTGAGGTGGAGGCCCCGGGCCCCGGGCTCTTCCCTCACACTGTACAGGGTCCTGACAGCACAGATCACTCCAGCTCTTCTTCACCACTGTGTAATCCTGGTTATGGAGAGGAGACACATTCATAAATCTCCAGTCTCCAGACATCTCCAGAGTCCTCACCTCTCCAGCTCTGTCCGTTATTCTGTCCATAGATAAGAATGAGGTCATGTGACATCTCTCACCTCTCCAGTAACAAGGAAGAGGATCTCTAGGGTGAGGGGTAAGATCCTCTCCGCCATCTTGTCCCTGTCCAGATCCATCCTTGATGGTCAATCAGGAGAATTCTCTTCTATAGAAGATGTGAGAGGATCCGATATTGTAGAGACCTGAATGGGGGAAGAGACGATGGAACATCAGAGAGATCCTGGGGAATAATACAATTACTGGAGACTCCATCACAAGTGTGGAGCATGACCTCACACCACTCACCTCGTACTAAAAGTGGATGATAGAAGGTTGTAAACGGGCAATTTGGATCTGATGAAAGTCAACAGACTGCTAAGATGGCTGTAAATGGGTCTGGAAGAGACAAGGGAAAAAGGAGCAATAAATTGAAGGAACTGTTGTGTTGGGTGGAGGAAGCCTGATGATATGGGGATGTGTCAGACGTTGGATACTTATAAGGGAGTTATCTGCTGCGACACTAAACACTACGTACTGTGTACTATGAACACTTTAATGAGTGCCACCAGTAGCTAAACTGCACAGCTAATACAGACACAATGTGAATAGGGGTATAGCAATCACTGCTCTAGATTCAATGTAAAATGGAAGACTTAGCTTCAACAGTAGCTACTGTGGAGTGCCCGGAAACCAGCGACAAGGTGCTTCCGTTTTTCCGGGTCCTAACGCTATGATTAATGGTGATATGTGAGATACTGGGTTTATATGCCTCTATTCTGATTAAAAACAAGAAAAGTATGTGTTGGACTCAGACAAAATGGAGACCTCAGCTGGTCACAGGGCGGGGGAAGGGGGATAGGGAGGGCGCTCAGTCATAAAAAAATACAATAGTAACTAAATAATATGAATGACTGGCTTCAACCTCTAAGTGTAGGTGCAAGCAGAAAAAATACATTAATTATAAGCGTTAATTAATACATTAATACATTAATCATAGCGTTAGGACCCGGAAAAACGGAAGCACCTTGTCGCTGGTTTCCGGGCACTCCACAGTAGCTACTGTTGAAGCTAAGTCTTCCATTTTACATTGAATCTAGAGCAGTGATTGCTATACCCCTATTCACATTGTGTCTGTATTAGCTGTGCAGTTTAGCTACTGGTGGCACTCATTAAAGTGTTCATAGTACACAGTACGTAGTGTTTAGTGTCGCAGCAGATAACTCCCTTATAATTAATGTATTTTTTCTGCTTGCACCTACACTTAGAGGTTGAAGCCAGTCATTCATATTATTTAGTTACTATTGTATTTTTTTATGACTGAGCGCCCTCCCTATCCCCCTTCCCCCGCCCTGTGACCAGCTGAGGTCTCCATTTTGTCTGAGTCCAACACATACTTTTCTTGTTTTTAATCAGAATAGAGGCATATAAACCCAGTATCTCACATATCACAATTAATCATAGCGTTAGGACCCGGAAAAACGGAAGCACCTTGTCGCTGGTTTCCGGGCACTCCACAGTAGCTACTGTTGAAGCTAAGTCTTCCATTTTACATTGAATCTAGAGCAGTGATTGCTATACCCCTATTCACATTGTGTCTGTATTAGCTGTGCAGTTTAGCTACTGGTGGCACTCATTAAAGTGTTCATAGTACACAGTACGTAGTGTTTAGTGTCGCAGCAGATAACTCCCTTATAATTAATGTATTTTTTCTGCTTGCACCTACACTTAGAGGTTGAAGCCAGTCATTCATATTATTTAGTTACTATTGTATTTTTTTATGACTGAGCGCCCTCCCTATCCCCCTTCCCCCGCCCTGTGACCAGCTGAGGTCTCCATTTTGTCTGAGTCCAACACATACTTTTCTTGTTTTTAATCAGAATAGAGGCATATAAACCCAGTATCTCACATATCACAATTAATCATAGCGTTAGGACCCGGAAAAACGGAAGCACCTTGTCGCTGGTTTCCGGGCACTCCACAGTAGCTACTGTTGAAGCTAAGTCTTCCATTTTACATTGAATCTAGAGCAGTGATTGCTATACCCCTATTCACATTGTGTCTGTATTAGCTGTGCAGTTTAGCTACTGGTGGCACTCATTAAAGTGTTCATAGTACACAGTACGTAGTGTTTAGTGTCGCAGCAGATAACTCCCTTATAATTAATGTATTTTTTCTGCTTGCACCTACACTTAGAGGTTGAAGCCAGTCATTCATATTATTTAGACGTTGGATACTTGACCAGGATGGATGGGGTCTCAGTGCTGAGCTCTATGTGAGGATCCTACAAGACGAGTTACTTCATGCACTCGAGTACTATGGGGATGAAAAGGATGACAGTGTTCCAGAAGGACAACGCCCAGAAGTATACATCGGAATTAGCAAAGAAATGGTTCAATGACAATGAAGTAGAGGAGCTGGATTGTCCCCACAGTCCCCAATCCAATACTTGTGGTAGAGGTGAAGAAAAAGCAGTAAACACCCAAGTGATGTGACCAGTCTGCACCAACATTAGGACCGTGTAGAAGAGATTCAAGATCAGAATTCGGGTGAGAGATGCCTGAATCTGATCGAGAGCCCAGAAGGATTAAAGGTGAAAATCAAAGGAGATTTACAAAATATTCAAAATGTAAATCTTTAAGGGTACCGTCAGACCTGTCAACGGCGCTGGACATGTCGGCAGTGACAGGCGGGAGCGCGCACGTTTTGGGCGCCCCGCTAGTGTCGCAATCCCCCATTTACATGGGGAGACACCTCCAGCGATGCGCCGACAATCTGAGAGGCGGCACCGCCACCGGGGTCTCTCAAAACCCCAGCGGCGATGCAGTACAATGGAAGCATATGGCTCCTATCGCCTGTCAGCTCGCCGGCGGCCGTTTACATGGGGCGATGTGGACACATCACCCCAGATCGGCTGCCTGGTTTCACATCACTGATGTGAAACCAGGCGACCACTCATATGCGCCGACATCCCCCCTTTACATTAGGCAACGCAGGGGCGATGTCGCCGCCGATAGGCCACACCCCTACATCGCCTATGTAATCGGCGGCGATGTCAACAGATGTGACGTGGCCTTAAGAGCAAAACCGTAATAATGCAGTGAGTAAAAAGCTGTAGTGGATGGTCAGATATGGAGACAAAGTCAAAAGGTGAAAATATTGTTATTAGGGATGAGCAAACCTCTTGCATATCCCCATGTTCAGGATTGGGGCAGGTTTATGAAAGCAAGGAAAGGGTTAACAGTGTAAAAACAGCTCTTATAATTACCGGGCCCACGTTCTGGCCTCCTGGTGTGACGCACGCCACGTCACTTCCAGGCCTCTATCTTTTTTCTGCATGTGATTGGCTGTTGGAGCCAGTCATATGACGAATTCCCCGGCAACCCGGAAGTAATGCTATGCCACCGCACACCGGGAGCAAGTAACGCGGAGTGGTAAGTATAATTAGCGTGATTAACAACCCTTTCCTTGCTTTCACAGGGCGGCCCCAATCCCGAACACGGGGATATACAAGATGTTCGCCCATCCCCAATTGTTACCCTTTTGCTTGTCACTGTAAATTGTGATTATTCCTGGGCTCACTATATCCAAAAGGGCTATGTAACATTGTGTCATCCTAGCTGGCCTCCGTGGACTCTAATGCAAACAGGCCTACATAGACTCATGAAATCTTACATTAGCATTTATTGTACTGCCTCTGGTGGGGGTCATAGCACGTCTTTGTTCCTCCTCCTGAATACACAACTTTGCAGGCTGGCCAGAGACTTTCACTATTTCAATAAAATAAGGGGGGCGAGGTGCGTGTATCTCTGCCCAACCAGGGGGCTGATCCCAAGAATTAAGTAGAAGACACATGTTTGGGAGTTGTTGTTGGTACTGTAACTTGGAAGGACTAGGATCTGCTACTGTGGCCAGATCCTGGTGCCACTACTTGGGACTGTTAGAGACTGGGGATCTTCAGCCACCCTGCTGGATTTTGAAGAGCTTTTCTAAGGACCAGTGAGTTATTCTCTTTGGCGTTCAATTACTGGGCGGTGCCTCCAGATTTGTTCCTTTTGCCGTCGGTTGTGTTGCAGACTTTGGAAATTATAAGTATGTTTGGTAGAATATTCTCCCAAGTGATGCAATACAAAAGGTTGATTGTTCACCGGTCTGCCATCGCTGCCTGCTCTGTCACATACCCCCTCACAAACTGGTTGGCAGCAGAGGGATAAGAACAGAAAAAATGGAGGACAACGGCCCGGGAACAAATGGAACTAGAACCTTACAATATAGGAATTGGGCTGCAGAGATCCTACAAAGGCCCATGAATTAGGGGTCAGTTCCAGAGGACGGTTCAATCATCAACTATTACAGTTAAGTTGGGGTATAAGGGAGGAAATGTAGTGGTTCTGGACAATGTCCACTATAAAAAGATCTGTCAAGAGATTCTAAGTGATACAAAGTATTACAAGAAGTTAAACCATAATCCCCTTCTAAGGTTCAAAGTGGAAATAAGTAATTTGCTAAAAGAGGCAAAATCAAAGGACTCAGCAGAAAGAATATGATTATATGTGGAATTTCCACAGACAACAACATATTATATCCTTCCCAAGATACATGAGGGTGTTAGTCATCTGGAGGGATGCCTGATCGTATCAGGTATGAGGAGTCGAACACAAAATATTAGGATTTATGTGGACAGGATTATACTGACTTTGGTGACAAGTCTACGCTCCTATGTCAGAGATACCATGGATAGTGTTTAGAAATGTAGGGTAGTTACCATCAAACCCCCTTCTAGCTAGTCTTGACGTAGAGGCCCTATACAGCTCTATTCTCCATGACGTAGAGGCCCTATACAGATCTATTCCCCATGAAGTAGCGACCCTATACAGCTCTATTTACCATGATGTAGAGGCCCTATACAGCTCTATTCCCCGTGATGTAGAGGCCCTATACAGCTCTATTCCCCATGACGTAAAGGCCCTATATAGAGCTATTCCCCATGAAGTAGCGGCCCTATACAGCTCTATTTACCATGATGTAGAGGCCCATTACAGCTCTATTCCCCATGATGTAGAGGCCCTACACATCTCTATTCCCCATGACGTAGACACCCTACACAGCTCTATTCCCCATGACGTACTGACCCTACACAGCTCTAATCCCCATGACGTGTAAGCCCTACACAGCTCTATTCCCCATGACGTAGAGACCCTACACAGCTCTATTCCCCATGACGTAGAGACCCTACACAGCTCTATTCCCCATGAAGTAGAGACCCTACACAGCTCTATTCCCCATGACGTAGAGACCCTACACAGCTCTATTCCCCATGACGTAGAGACCCTACACAGCTCTATTCCCCATGACACAGAGACCCTACACAGCTCTATTCCCCATGACGTAGAGACCCTACACAGCTCTATTCCCCATGACGTGTAAGCCCTACACAGCTCTATTCCCCATGATGTAGAGACCCTATACAGCTCTATTCCCCATGACGCAGAGGCCCTACACAGCTCTATTCCCCATGACGTAGAGACCCTACACAGCTCTATTCCCCATGACGTGGAAGCCCTACACAGCTCTGTTCCCCATGACGTAGAGGCCCTACACAGTGCTATTCCCCATGACGTAGAGACCCTACACAGCTCTATTCCCCATGACGTAGAGACCCTACACAGCTCAATTCCCCATGACGTAGAGACCCTACACAGCTCTAATCCCCATGACGTAGAGACCCTACACAGCTCTATTCCCCATGACGTAGAGACCCTACACAGCTCTAATCCCCATGACGTGGAAGCCCTACACAGCTCTATTCTCCATGACGTGGAAGCCCTACACAGCTCTATTCCCCATGACGTGGAAGCCCTACACAGCTCTATTCCCCATGACGTGGAAGCCCTACACAGCTCTATTCCCCATGACGTAGAGGCCCTACACAGCTCTATTCCCCATGACGTAGAGGCCTTACACCACTCTATTCCCCATGACGTAGAGGCCTTACACCACTCTATTCCCCATGACTTAGAGACCCTACACTGCTCTATTCCCCATGATATAGAGCAGGGGTCTCAAACTCAGCTGGGTTGGTGGGCCGCACATAGAAAAACATTTATAGCGGGGGGCCGCATCTTTTGTAGGACTATGTGATATTTTTAGTAATACCAGAATTTCTTGCTCAATGTAGTAAAGTCCTGATCCCTTTCTTGTAGTAATGTCTCCATCCTGTAGTAATGTCCTTTTCTACTGATGTCCCCCATCCTGATCCCTTTTTCTAGTGATGTCCACCATCCTGATCCCTTTTTCTAGTGATGTCCCCCATCGATTATGGTCCCCTTTTGTAGTGATGTCCCCACACTGATCTCCTTTTGTAGTGATGTCCCCCATCCTGATCCCCTTTTCTAGTGATGACCCCCTTCCTGATCTCCTTTTCTAGTGATGTCCCCCTTCCTGATCTCCTTTAGTAGTGATGTCCCGCATCTTGATCCCCTTTAGTGATGATGTCCCATCCCGATCCCCTTTTATAGTGATGTCCCCCATCCTGATCTACTTTTATAGTGATGTCCCCCATCCTGATCCCCTTTTATAGTGATGTCCCCCATCCTGATCCCCTTTTATAGTGGTGTCCCCCATCCTGATCCCCTTTTATAGTGATGTCCCCCATCCTGATCTGCTTTTAAAGTGATGCCCCCCCATCCTGATCTACTTTTATAGTGATGCCCCCCCCATCCTGTTTTACCTTCTTACACACTCAAATACACACTCTATCACACTCACTCACAAACCCACACACAAACCCCCACACACACACACACGTACATACTCTCAAACACACTCTCACACATCCTCATACACACTCTTACACTCACACTCATACACACACTGAAACTCGCACACACTTTCTTATACACACATCCTCACTCACACACTCAGTCTCACACACACACCTTCTCACACACACTCACACTTTTCTCACTTTAATGATGCATCGTTCCAGTGCAGGGGGCCGCCGCGGTCCCCACTGTACTGACTTCCGGCCTCCGCTGTGCTAAGACTTCCTCCTGCCGCCGCCCAGACAAGCTCTGTTGCTCATCAAGATCAATGCAATCTACTAGCCAGAGGCCTGCAGGTGACGTTAGTGCTGCGGACAGAAGTCATCAAACAGCGGGGTCTGCAGCGGCCCCCTGCACTGGGGCAATGCATCATTAAGTTGTCCAAGGTGCCGCGGGCCGCATAGTGAAGCCCTAGGGGCCGCATGCGGCCCTCGGGCCGCGAGTTTGAGACCCCTGATATAGAGGCCCTATACAGCTCTATTCCCCATGATGAAGAGGCCCTACACAGCTCTATTCCACATGACGTAGAGGCCTTACACAACTCTATTCCCCATGACGAAGAGGCCCTACACAGCTCTATTCCACATGATATAGAGGCCATATACAGCTCTATTCCCCATGATGAAGAGGCCCTACACAGCTCTATTCCCCATGACGTGGAAGCCCTACACAGCTCTATTCCCCATGACGTGGAAGCCCTACACAGCTCTATTCCCCATGACGTAGAGGCCCTACACAGCTCTATTCCCCATGACGTAGAGGCCTTACACCACTCTATTCCCCATGACGTAGATCCCCTAACTGGGCAGAGTAGCCTCATTATATACAGGTGGAGCAGACCATTAACTGGGGGAGCAGTATATACACATATATACATGTGCTCAGTGTATACATTCATATGTGCAGTGTGTATACATACAGTTAGGGCCAGAAATATTTGGACAGTGACACAAGTTTTGTTATTTTAGCTGTTTACAAAAACATGTTCAGAAATACAATTATATATATAATATGGGCTGAAAGTGCACACTCCAAGCTGCAATATGAGAGCTTCCACATCCAAATCGGAGAAAGGGTTTAGGAATCATAGCTCTGTAATGCATAGCCTCCTCTTTTTCAAGGGACCAAAAGTAATTGGACAATGGACTCTAAGGGCTGCAATTAACTCTGAAGGCGTCTCCCTCGTTAACCTGTAATCAATGAAGTAGTTAAAAGGTCAGGGTGGATTCCAGGTGTGTGGTTTTGCATTTGGAAGCTGTTGTTGTGACCAGACAACATGCGGTCAAAGGAACTCTCAATTGAGGTGAAGCAGAACATCCTGAGGCTGAAAAAAAAGAAAAAATCCATCAGTGAGATTGCAGACATGCTTGGAGTAGCAAAATCAACAGTTGGGTACATTCTGAGAAAAAAGGAATTGACTGGTGAGCTTGGGAACTCAAAGGCCTGGGCGTCCACGGATGACAACAGTGGTGGATGATCGCCGCATACTTTATTTGGTGAAGAAGAACCCGTTCACAACATCAACTGAAGTCCAGAACACTCTCAGTGAAGTAGGTGTATCTGTCTCTAAGTCAACAGTAAAGAGAAGACTCCATGACAGTAAATACAAAGGGTTCACATCTAGATGCAAACCATTCATCAATTCCAAAAATAGACAGGCCAGAGTTAAATTTGCTGAAAAACACCTCAAGAAGCCAGCTCAGTTCTGGAAAAGTATTCTATGGACAGATGAGACAAAGATCAACCTGTACCAGAATGATGGGAAGAAAAAAGTTTGGAGAAGAAAGGGAACGGCACATGATCCAAGGCACACCACATCCTCAGTAAAACATGGTGGAGGCAACGTGATGGCATGGGCATGCATGGCTTTCAATGGCACTGGGTCACTTGTGTTTATTGATGACATAACAGCAGACAAGAGTAGCCGGATGAATTCTGAAGTGTACCTGGATATACTTTCAGCCCAGATTCAGCCAAATGCTGCAAAGTTGATTGGACGGCGCTTCATAGTACAGATGGACAATGACCCCAAGCATACAGCCAAAGCTACCCAGGAGTTCATGAGTGCAAAAAAGTGGAACATTCTGCAATGGCCAAGTCAATCACCAGATCTTAACCCAATTGAGCATGCATTTCACTTGCTCAAATCCAGACTTAAGACGGAAAGACCCACAAACAAGCAAAACCTGAAGGCTGCGGCTGTAAAGGCCTGGCAAAGCATTAAGAAGGAGGAAACCCAGCGTTTGGTGATGTCCATGGGTTCCAGACTTAAGGCAGTGATTGCCTCCAAAGGATTCGCAACAAAATATTGAAAATAAAAATATTTTGTTTGGGTTATGTTTATTTGTCCAATTACTTTTGACCTCCTAAAATGTGGAGTGTTTGTAAAGAAATGTGTACAATTCCTACATTTTCTATCAGATATTTTTGTTCAACCCTTCAAATTAAACGTTACAATCTGCACTTGAATTCTGTTGTAGAGGTTTCATTTCAAATCCAGTGTGGTGGCATGCAGAGCCCAACTCGCCAAAATTGTGTCACTGTCCAAATATTTCTGGCCCTAACTGTATGTGTGTGCTTATTGTATACATGCATGTGTGCTTAGTGTATACATGTGTATGTGGTATGGGTATGCACAGTGTATACATGTCTGTGTGCTCAGAGTATACATGTGTGTAGTTAACATACATTCAGTGTGTGTCACATACTGTGTGTATGTAATATCCACATTTACACTACCGTTCAAAAGTTTGGGGTCATTTAGAAATGTCCTTATTTTTGATTGAAAGATCACATTTTTCTTCAATGAAGCCAACATTAACAATGTATAGACTGTATTGCTGATTCATTAAATGTGGTAAATGACTATTCTAGCTGCAAATGTCTGGTTTTTCATGCAATATCTACATAGGTGTATGGAGGCCCATTTCCAACAACCACCACTCCAATGTTTTAATGGTACATTGTGTAAGGAAGCTAATGGATGTGTAGAAAACCGTTGTCCAAGTATGTCAGCACAGTTGAAAACCATTTTGGCTGATTAGAGAAGCTATAAAATTGACCTTCCTTTGAGCTAGTTGAGAATCTGGAGCATTACATTTCTTTGTTCTATGAAACTCAACATGGCCAGAAAAAGAGAACTTTCATGTGAAACTCGAATCCATTCTTGTTCTTAGAAATGGAGGCTATTCCATGCGAGGAAGGAAGGAAGGCTATCACTCCATTTTGTAAAGCCATGCCATGCTTTGTGGACAGCGCTTGATTGGAGACAATTTTATCCTACAACAGGTCAATGACCCACAGCAAAGCAAAGCACCCCTCCAAATTATGCAGGAACTATTTAAGGAAGAAGCAGCAGCTGGTACCTATCTGTAAGGGTACCTTTACACGCCGCCACAGTGCCTAGCAACAGGTATCCACCGCACGTGCTTGACGGTGATACAGATAGCAGGGCACGGACGCAGGGCACGGACACTCCGCTTTTCATCATCAGGTGATTGAATGTTTATGGTGGAACAGAAATCCTTGTTCTTGGCAGCACACCCCCTGCTGCAGAAGAGCCGATCACACGATCCTGTAGGGGCAGAAGAGGCGATCACGTAATCCTGTAGGGGCAGAAGAGGCGATCACAGGATCCTGTGGGGGCAGAAGAGCCGATCGCATGATCCTGTGGGGGCAGAGGAGGCGATCGCATGATCCTGTGGGGGCAGAGGAGGCGATCGCATGATCCTGTGGGGGCAGAGGAGGCGATCGCATGATCCTGTGGGGGCAGAGGAGGCGATCGCATGATCCTGTGGGGCAGAGGAGGCGATCGCATGATCCTGTGGGGGCAGAGGAGGCGATCGCATGATCCTGTGGGGGCAGAGGAGGCGATCGCATGATCCTGTGGGGGCAGAGGAGGCGATCGCTTGATCCTGTGGGGGCAGAGGAGCCGATCGCATGATCCTGTAGGGGCAGAGGAGCCGATCGCATGATACTGTAGGGGCAGAGGAGCCGATCGCATGATCCTGTAGGGGCAGAGGAGCCGATCGCATGATCCTGTAGGGGCAGAGGAGCCGATCGCATGATCCTGTAGGGGCAGAGGAGCCGATCGCATGATCCTGTAGGGGCAGAGGAGCCGATCGCATGATCCTGCAGGGGCAGAGGAGCCGATCGCATGATCCTGCAGGGGCAGAGGAGCCGATCGCATGATCCTGTAGGGGCAGAGGAGCCGATCGCATGATCCTGTAGGGGCAGAGGAGCCGATCGCATGATCCTGTAGGGGCAGAGGAGCCGATCGCATGATCCTGTAGGGGCAGAGGAGCCGATCGCATGATCCTGTAGGGGCAGAGGAGCCGATCGCATGATCCTGGAGGGGCAGAGGAGCCGATCGCATGATCCTGCAGGGGCAGAGGAGCCGATCGCATGATCCTGCAGGGGCAGAGGAGCCGATCGCATGATCCTGCAGGGGCAGAGGAGCCGATCGCATGATCCTGCAGGGGCAGAGGAGCCGATCGCATGATCCTGCAGGGGCAGAGGAGCCGATCGCATGATCCTGCAGGGGCAGAGGAGCCGATCGCATGATCCTGCAGGGGCAGAGGAGCCGATCGCATGATCCTGCAGGGGCAGAGGAGCCGATCGCATGATCCTGCAGGGGCAGAGGAGCCGATCGCATGATCCTGCAGGGGCAGAGGAGCCGATCGCATGATCCTGCAGGGGCAGAGGAGCCGATCGCATGATCCTGCAGGGGCAGAGGAGCCGATCGCATGATCCTGCAGGGGCAGAGGAGCCGATCGCATGATCCTGCAGGGGCAGAGGAGCCGATCGCATGATCCTGCAGGGGCAGAGGAGCCGATCGCATGATCCTGCAGGGGCAGAGGAGCCGATCGCATGATCCTGCAGGGGCAGAGGAGCCGATCGCATGATCCTGCAGGGGCAGAGGAGCCGATCGCATGATCCTGCAGGGGCAGAGGAGCCGATCGCATGATCCTGCAGGGGCAGAGGAGCCGATCGCATGATCCTGCAGGGGCAGAGGAGCCGATCGCATGATCCTGCAGGGGCAGAGGAGCCGATCGCATGATCCTGTAGGGGCAGAGGAGCCGATCGCATGATCCTGTAGGGGCAGAGGAGCCGATCGCATGATCCTGTAGGGGCAGAGGACCGATCGCATGATCCTGTAGGGGCAGAGGAGCCGATCACATGATCCTGTAGGGGCAGATTGTTGTATAGTGATGGCTCTGTGTCTCCAGTATAATATTGTCATCACTCATCACCAGTCTGAGCTCAGTATATGTAGATGTGACCGATGTCTGAGTGTGATGGGGAAGATGACAGCATTTAGGGCCCCACTAACACCGGCCCCAACATCCAGACACCTAACCTGCAAGATTACCATAGCCCCTGTACAGTGATGTGGCTCCCGGTCTGGCTCCTCTGTACGGTGATGCGGCCCCCGATCTGGCTCCTCTGTACGGTGATGCGGCCCCCGGTCTGGCTCCTCTGTACGGTGATGCGGCCCCCGGTCCGGCTCCTCTGTACGGTGATGCGGCCCCCGGTCCGGCTCTTCTGTACGGTGATGCGGCCCCCGGTCCGGCTCCTCTGTACGGTGATGCGGCCCCCGGTCTGGCTCCTCTGTACGGTGATGCGGCCCCCGGTCCGGCTCCTCTGTACGGTGATGCGGCCCCCGGTCCGGCTCCTCTGTACGGTGATGCGGCCCCCGGTCCGGCTCCTCTGTACGGTGATGCGGCCCCCGGTCCGGCTCCTCTGTACGGTGATGCGGCCCCCGGTCCGGCTCCTCTGTACGTTGATGCGGCCCCCGGTCTGGCTCCTCTGTACGGTGATGCGGCCCCCGGTCCGGCTCCTCTGTACGGTGATGTGGCCCCCGGTCTGGCTCCTCTGTACGGTGATGCGGCCCCCGGTCCGGCTCCTCTGTACGGTGATGCGGCCCCCGGTCCGGCTCCTCTGTACGGTGATGCGGCCCCCGGTCCGGCTCCTCTGTACGTTGATGTGGCCCCCGGTCTGGCTCCTCTGTACGGTGATGCGGCCCCCGGTCTGGCTCCTCTGTACAGTGATGTGGCCCCCGGTCTGGCTCCTCTGTACAGTGATGCGGCCCCCGGTCCGGCTCCTCTGTACAGTGATGTGGCCCCTGGTCTGGCTCCTCTGTACGGTGATGTGGCCCCCGGTCTGGCTCCTCTGTACAGTGATGTGGCCCCCGGTCTGGCTCCTCTGTACAGTGATGCGGCCCCCGGTCCGGCTCCTCTGTACAGTGATGTGGCCCCCGGTCTGGCTCCTCTGTACGGTGATGTGGCCCCCGGTCTGGCTCCTCTGTACAGTGATGTGGCCCCCGGTCTGGCTCCTCCTCTTACCTCGCTCCCGGTTGTCTCTCGCTCCTGTCAGTCTGGCTCCTCCAGTCTCTCTCACAGGAGCCCCGTCTGTCCGCGGCAGAAGGAGGCGGAGCTACCTGGGTCACCTGATAGGAGGCGGAGCTACCGGGTCACATGATAGGAGGCGGAGCTACCGGGTCACATGATAGGAAGCGAAGCTACCGGGTCCATGATAGGAGGCGGAGCTACTGGGTCACCTGATAGGAGGTGGAGCTACCGGGTCACATGATAGGAAGCGGAGCTACCGGGTCACATGATAGGAGGCGTAGCTACTGGGTCACCTGATAGGAGGCGGAGCTACCGGCTCACCTGACCGGAAGTTCCCGCCGCCATTTTTCTTGTGGGCAGATATCGGTCTGTGGTGCGGGCGGTGTCTGTTGCCTGGAGCCGATCACAGACGAGAGGAGCGAGAGACACTGAGAGTAGCCAGACCGGGGGCCACATCACCGTACAGAGGAGCCAGACCGGGGGCCGCATCACTGTACAGAGGAGCCAGACCGGGGGCCACATCACTGTACAGAGGAGCCAGACCGGGGGCCACATCACTGTACAGAGGAGCCAGACCGGGGGCCACATCACCGTACAAAGGAGCCAGACCGGGGGCCACATCACCGTACAGAGGAGCCAGACCGGGGCCAGCATCACCGTACAGAGGAGCCGACCGGGGGCCGCATCACCGTACAGAGGAGCCGGACCGGGGGCCCCATCACCGTACAGAGGAGCCAGACCGGGGGCTGCATCACCGTACAGAGGAGCCAGACCGGGGGCCAAATCACCGTACAGAGGAGCCAGACCGGGGGCCGCATCACCGTACAGAGGAGCCAGACCGGGGGCCGCGTCACACCGTACAGAGGAGCCAGACCGGGGGCCGCGTCACCGTACAGAGGAGCCAGACCGGGGGCCGCGTCACCGTACAGAGGAGCCAGACCGGGGGCCGCGTCACCGTACAGAGGAGCCAGACCGGGGGCCGCGTCACCGTACAGAGGAGCCAGACCGGGGGCCGCGTCACCGTACAGAGGAGCCAGACCGGGGGCCGCGTCACCGTACAGAGGAGCCAGACCGGGGGCCGCGTCACCGTACAGAGGAGCCAGACCGGGGGCCGCGTCACCGTACAGAGGAGCCAGACCGGGGGCCGCGTCACCGTACAGAGGAGCCAGACCGGGGGCCGCGGTCACCGTACAGAGGAGCCAGACCGGGGGCCGCGTCACCGTACAGAGGAGCCAGACCGGGGGCCGCGTCACCGTACAGAGGAGCCAGACCGGGGGCCGCGTCACCGTACAGAGGAGCCAGACCGGGGGCCGCGTCACCGTACAGAGGAGCCAGACCGGGGGCCGCGTCACCGTACAGAGGAGCCAGACCGGGGGCCGCGTCACCGTACAGAGGAGCCAGACCGGGGGCCGCGTCACCGTACAGAGGAGCCAGACCGGGGGCCGCGTCACCGTACAGAGGAGCCAGACCGGGGGCCGCGTCACCGTACAGAGGAGCCAGACCGGGGGCCGCGTCACCGTACAGAGGAGCCAGACCGGGGGCCGCGTCACCGTACAGAGGAGCCAGACCGGGGCCGCGTCACCGTACAGAGGAGCCAGACCGGGGGCCGCGTCACCGTACAGAGGAGCCAGACCGGGGGCCGCGTCACCGTACAGAGGAGCCAGACCGGGGGCCGCGTCACCGTACAGAGGAGCCAGACCGGGGGCCGCGTCACCGTACAGAGGAGCCAGACCGGGGGCCGCGTCACCGTACAGAGGAGCCAGACCGGGGGCCGCGTCACCGTACAGAGGAGCCAGACCGGGGGCCGCGTCACCGTACAGAGGAGCCAGACCGGGGGCCGCGTCACCGTACAGAGGAGCCAGGACCGGCGGGGCCGCCGTCACCGTACAGAGGAGCCAGACCGGGGGCCGCGTCACCGTACAGAGGAGCCAGACCGGGGGCCGCGTCACCGTACAGAGGAGCCAGACCGGGGGCCTCGTCACCGTACAGAGGAGCCAGACCGGGGGCCTCGTCACCGTACAGAGGAGCCAGACCGGGGGCCGCGTCACCGTACAGAGGAGCCAGACCGGGGGCCGCGTCACCGTACAGAGGAGCCAGACCGGGGGCCGCGTCACCGTACAGAGGAGCCAGACCGGGGGCCGCGTCACCGTACAGAGGAGCCAGACCGGGGGCCGCGTCACCGTACAGAGGAGCCAGACCGGGGGCCGCGTCACCGTACAGAGGAGCCAGACCGGGGGCCGCGTCACCGTACAGAGGAGCCAGACCGGGGGCCGCGTCACCGTACAGAGGAGCCAGACCGGGGGTCGCGTCACCGTACAGAGGAGCCAGACCGGGGGCCACATCACCGTACAGAGGAGCCAGACCGGGGGCCGCATCACTGTACAGGGGCTATGGTAATCTTGCAGGTTAGGTGTCTGGATGTTGGGGCCGGTGTTAGTGGGGGCCTAAATGCTGTCATCTTCCCCATCACACTCAGACATCGGTCACATCTACATATACTGAGCTCAGACTGGTGATGACAATATTATACTGGAGACACAGAGCCATCACTATACAGCAATCTGCCCCTCCAGGATCATGTGATCTGCTCTTCTGCCCCTCCAGGATCATGTGATCTGCTCTTCTGCCCCTCCAGGATCATGTGATCTGCTCTTCTGCCCCTCCAGGATCATGTGATCTGCTCTTCTGCCCCTCCAGGATCATGTGATCTGCTCTTCTGCCCCTCCAGGATCATGTGATCTGCTCTTCTGCCCCTACAAGATCAAGTGATCTGCTCTTCTGCCCCTACGGGATCACGTGATCGGCTCTTCTGCCCCTACGGGGTCGCGTGATCGGCTCTTCTGCCCCTACGGGGTCGCGTGATCGGCTCTTCTGCCCCTACGGGGTCGCGTGATCGGCTCTTCTGCCCCTACGGGGTCGCGTGATCGGCTCTTCTGCCCCTACGGGGTCGCGTGATCGGCTCTTCTGCCCCTACGGGGTCGCGTGATCGGCTCTTCTGCCCCTACGGGGTAGCGTGATCGGCTCTTCTGCCCCTACGGGGTAGCGTGATCGGCTCTTCTGCCCCTACGGGGTAGCGTGATCGGCTCTTCTGCCCCTACGGGGTAGCGTGATCGGCTCTTCTGCCCCTACGGGGTAGCGTGATCGGCTCTTCTGCCCCTACGGGGTCGCGTGATCGGCTCTTCTGCCCCTACGGGGTCGCGTGATCGGCTCTTCTGCCCCTACGGGGTGGCGTGATGGTCCCTTCCTGCCCCTCCGGGGTGGCGTGATGGTCCCTTCCTGCCCCTCCGGGGTGGCGTGATGGTCCCTTCCTGCCCCTCCGGGGTGGCGTGATGGTCCCTTCCTGCCCCTCCGGGGTGGCGTGATGGTCCCTTCCTGCCCCGCCGGGGTGGCGTGATGGTCCCTTCCTGCCCTTCCGGGATGGCGTGAATCAGGGAATGGCATTCTTCCAGCAGACACA
The DNA here is from genome assembly GCA_033576535.1 of Allobates femoralis. Taxonomy (NCBI): domain Eukaryota; kingdom Metazoa; phylum Chordata; class Amphibia; order Anura; family Aromobatidae; genus Allobates; species Allobates femoralis. Next base: position 579,648,854 of record JARQOC010000005.1, read on the forward strand.
GCTTTCATCAGACTCTTCTCCTGCAATCTTGATTGAAGCGTTGATTATGTTCATCCATGGATAGATAAGTTAATAGTGTGAATGACTGGCATCAACCTCAAAGTGTATGTGCAAGCAGAAAAGGCTAGCTGAGATCTCCATCTTGTGGAGTCCAGCACACACTTTTCTTGTTTTTAATTATAAATAGAGGCATATAAACCCATACACATTGCGTACCTTCGTTGGTCATAGTGTTAGGACCCGATGAGATGGAAGCACCTTGGCGTTGGTCATCGGGCACTCCACAGTGGCCACTGTTGAAGCTAAGTCTTCCATTTTACATTCTATCTAGAGCAGTGATTGCTATAACCCATTTTCATTGTACTTGTATTAGCTGTGCAGTCCGGCCACTCATTGCACTCCTCTATATGCACACATAGTGTTGCAGCAGATACCTTTCTTTCATCCATGGATAGAAACGTCACCTTTACTTATCCGGTCACAATTCCTAGAGTTGGCGGTGAAGTCTCTCTCTGGACTTCGCTGGTGAAGAACAGACCAATGTTATTTTGGTTCAAATGACCAAAAATTCAGCAAATTAATTTTCTGAGTCGGAACAAAGGATGAAGACATCATCAATATATCTCTCCTACAGTAAAATAGATGAGGTCTATCTCTTCATGTCCTCAGAGGAGACAACTAAATTCTCCACCACCCAAGGTAGAGGTTGGCAAAACAGCACAGGTGCTGCCCATAGCCGTCACAAGATGTTGTAAAGGTGACCGCCGGAGGTAAAGACATTATTTATGCTTCGGATTGTTGTCCTGCTGGGACACTGTCGTCCTTTTCATCCCCATAGTGCTCAAGTCCATGAAGAAACTCGTCTTGTAGGATCCTCACATAGAGATCAGCACTGAGACCCCATCCATCCTGGTCAAGTATTCAACGTCTCTGGCTGTGACACATCTCCATATCATCAGGCTTCCTCCACCCAACACAACAGTTCCTTCAATTTCTCCATCCTTTAGCTCCTTTGTCTCTTCCATACACATTTGCCGCAGTCAGGGCCGTTTATTGATTACTGTCTACTGTCCACCTTTAGTAGTTGTAGGCGCCTAATATGCAAACTTCCCCTCAACCAAAGAGGCATTACCAGAGATTCCTTGGTGGGGGAGGGGGCGTTACCAGAGATTCCTCGGTGTGGGGCATTACCAGAGATTCCTCGGTGGGGGGAAGGGGCCATCATAAAGGACACTGCTCTCTCCTGGCTCTCCTCCTAGCTTTCTGACCGCTCTTTCAGTGTATCTTTTGCTGGCTCCACTTCTTCCCCTCACTATTGGGGTCCCTCAGGGTTCAGTCCTTTGCCCTCTTCTCTCTCTACACAGCCCCGATTGGACAGACCATCAGCAGATTTGGCTTTCAGTACCATCTTTATGCTGATGACACACAACTATACACTTCAGCCCCTGACCTTACCCCTGCGGTATTAAAGAATACCAATGACTGTTTAGCTGCAGTTTCCAATATCATGTCCACTCTCTATCTGAAACTAAACCTTTCCAAAACTGAACTTCTTCTTCTCCCCCCATCCACTAACCTCCCTAAATCGGACATCTCTCTCTGTTTGTGGCACCACGATAACGCCTAGGCAGCAGGCTCGCTGTCTGGGTGTTATGTTTGACACCGATCTCTCCTTCTCCTCCCACACACAATGTCTCGTCCGCTCCTGTCGCTTACACCTGACAAATATCTCTAGAGTCCGCCCCTTTCTCACCTTGGAAACAACAAAAACCCTCACCGTGGCCCTAATCCATTCCCGCCTTGACTATTGCAATTCTCTATTAAGCGGCCTCCCCCTCACCAGACTTTCTCCTCTCCAGTCCATCCTTAATGCAGCAGCCAGGATTACCCATCTGGCCAATCGTTACTCAGATGCCTCTGCTCTGTGCCAGTCATTGCACTGGCTGCCCGTATACTACAGGATCAAATTCAAATTGCTTGCTCTCACCCACAAATCTCTTCACAGTGCAGCACCGACCTACCTCTCCTCCCTCATCTCTGTCTATCACCCCACCCGTACTTTACGTTCCTCAAAGGACCTTCGACTGACATCTGTACTAATCCGATCCTCCCACTCCCGTCTCCAAGACTTCTCCAGAGCTGCACCAAAACTCTGGAATGCTTTACCCCAAGAAATCAGGACTATCCACAACTTGCATGGCTTCAGACGATCCCTAAAAACGCATCTTTTTAAGGCGGCCTATCATACTCCCTAATAGAAGTCCTTTGTACTTTAGACAGTGCATGGGCTATCCCTCTGGACATTACTCTTCTTTAAACTCCACCATACCATAAAGGTCTACACAGACTGTATAATGACCATTCATGTAAGCTTAGCCCTATGCCCCATTTCCTCAAGATAGTAATTGAATCCCAGCACTCATATACTTGATTTTATGCTCAGGGTGATTTTATTTACAGTTCGTGCAGATGTAACAGGTGACATGCAGGACAAAACACGTTTCGGCCAACACTATGGCCTTGTTCACAAGGTCACTACAAAAGGAATATACAAAATGAGTACAGTGCAGGTGAAAATATATACATTATTTACATAGACATTCAGTCAAGTCACCTAAAGATCAGTTTTGTATATCAGATGAATCTTCAGAGGAAAGGAGTAACTTTAGGGGGTGTGATATATATATATATATATATATATATATATATATATATATATATACAAGAGGTGGTACTGGGGTAGAGGGTATGTAGAATCAGGGATTTGTAGGGGAAAAAAATGCATTCCTCATTTTACCTGCCAGTATCTCAGTACAGGATAGTCACCACACGGGGAAGTGGTTGTATTGATTTCCTTATTTGGGGGCGATATACCATATAAAGGTGAAGGTAATCTAAAACATAACATATGTGATTATTCATTATGATATCTCTATAGGTGTGTATATACTTATCATTGTTTAAAACCAGATACCTGTTAGATCATACTTTTTAGGAAAGATCCGGTGTGCTGTTGAGTCAGAGCACTGTGGTTCAGTGCACAGCTTTAGGAAGCGATGTAGACTGCCAGAGAATCTATCTATAAAGTTTACAGTATATAAGTATATAAAGTATAAATTCATGCAGGGTTCTAGTAGGAATATTATGTAGATATTGGTACCTTATAGCAAAAGTCCCCAGGGTGGTATCCTGTTTGAATCTGCTCTCTGTTAGTGCAGCTCAGTAGAGCTATATAGTCTATGGGATAGATATGTGACAGTATAGTATAAGTAACATATGAGGTCATTAACTTATCTTATAGGTTGTCCGGCCTCCAGTCCGTCCTGCTTACTTTAGTTTCAGTGGTGTATATGCTGGCACTACCAGTGCCTCAGCGGGAGATGGTGGTGTGCGGCCCGCCGTCGCCGCAATTTGTGCGAGCGGCGGGTCACCTGACAGGAAGTGACGCGTCACAGGATGTGACGTCTGCGTTCCACCGCGTCACCGGAAGTGACGAAAATGGTTGCGCCTGCGCACATAGAGGGACGAGCACCGAGTGGTGCCGCTTTGTATATGCAGTTACCATAGTAATTGGTAACTAATGCAGTGGGGAAACTGTGCTAGTGGCGATGGTGTTTAGATCTCTGGTGGTCATTATGTATATGCTTAGTCTATGCATACCATATTGATAATAGGAGGATTACATGGAGATTAGAAGGTCTTTTGAGAATGTCCTAGTTTACATATTAAGATGCCCTGATTAGAGTTCTGGATCAACATGTTAATAGTGTTAGACTGGTTTAACACATGTATAAACGGATTAGTTGTGCATAAATCATGCAGATTAGTATCTCTGTCATTGTATGGTAAAACATCTTGACATGCTGCAGTCATGAACATAATTATAGGTGCAGTGACATACACGTTATTGATACATTCAATGCTGCAAAATGATAATACAAATATACAAGAATGATCTCTCAAAACCAGGCTTATTCAGGGGTCCAAAACACGTATATAGGTATTTTCAGCAATCATAATATAGAAAATGAAACTTAAAAAAGAACAAGGGAAAAAAAAGGGGGGGGGGGGGGTTTGGACAAAGACTATGTTTCTTACCAATTGGGGGTCTTCGGAAGAACAGAATAATAGAGTTTAGGTAGGAATCTGGAAAAGAGGTTTAATGAGTTAGCCATTCAATTTCCCTATTAATACCCCTGGGGACCAGTTCTACATACAAACATGCGGGACCGCAATGGGTTCTAATGTGGCGCCGGCATAACACAGCAGAGAGACAGGACCGTTTACCTAAAATCGATAGAATCCCTTTCGTACACACATACCACCCAATCATGCCCAGAATACATAAACTGGTGAGGAAGAACTGGCCATTACTAGCTCGTGCCTACCCTAGTATACAAACATTCCAAAATCCGCCACTGATGTGCAGCAGACGACCAAGAAACATAAGAGACCAAGTAGTCATATAATTATGTTCATGACTGCAGCATGTCAAGATGTTTTACCATACAATGACAGAGATACTAATCTGCATGATTTATGCACAACTAATCCGTTTATACATGTGTTAAACCAGTCTATCTAACTAACACTATTAACATGTTGATCCAGAACTCTAATCAGGGCATCTTAATATGTAAACTAGGACATTCTCAAAAGACCTTCTAATCTCCATGTAAGTGACGAACTCCAATACTAAAGCTATAAGACTCCGGGAAATGTCTGATAGATTTTCCCAGAGACAGTACCCACACAGTCTTCTAACCACTGAGATGAACAGTGCCATGGATAACACAGCAGAGAGACAGGACCGTTTACCTAAAATCGATAGAATCCCTTTCGTACACACATACCACCCAATCATGCCCAGAATACATAAACTGGTGAGGAAGAACTGGCCATTACTAGCTCGTGCCTACCCTAGTATACAAACATTCCAAAATCCGCCACTGATGTGCAGCAGACGACCAAGAAACATAAGAGACCAAGTAGTCAGAGCGGACATCGGCACCAGTAAAACATCACTCACTAGGACCCTAACACACGAACCAAGACTGGGTACCTATCCATGTTTGGGATGTGCATGTTGTTCCAATGTTATCAAAGGGAGTGAAATAGTCCACCCTCGCACTGGTAAAACTTACAAAATACGAGGGTTCTACACCTGTGAATCTAAGTACGTGATCTATCTTGTCAAGTGCCCCTGCGGACTTTTATACGTAGGGGAAACTACTCAGTCCATTAGGGATAGGATCTCGAGCCACAAGTCAACCATACGTACAGGCAAAGTCTATCTGCCGCTTCCGCACCACTTCACGGAAGCCAACCATAACGTGGCACAACTTAGATTCCAGGTGATTGAACACGTACCCAGACCTCGACGTGGTGGGAACCATATTAAACTGTTGAAACAGAGGGAGTGTTATTGGATCTATACCTTGGGCACCCTAACCCCCAGGGGTATTAATAGGGAAATTGAATGGCTAACTCATTAAACCTCTTTTCCAGATTCCTACCTAAACTCTATTATTCTGTTCTTCCGAAGACCCCCAATTGGTAAGAAACATAGTCTTTGTCCAAACCCCCCCCCCCCCCCTTTTTTTTTTTCCCTTGTTCTTTTTTAAGTTTCATTTTCTATATTATGATTGCTGAAAATACCTATATACGTGTTTTGGACCCCTGAATAAGCCTGGTTTTGAGAGATCATTCTTGTATATTTGTATTATCATTTTGCAGCATTGAATGTATCAATAACGTGTATGTCACTGCACCTATAATTATGTTCATGACTGCAGCATGTCAAGATGTTTTACCATACAATGACAGAGATACTAATCTGCATGATTTATGCACAACTAATCCGTTTATACATGTGTTAAACCAGTCTATCTAACTAACACTATTAACATGTTGATCCAGAACTCTAATCAGGGCATCTTAATATGTAAACTAGGACATTCTCAAAAGACCTTCTAATCTCCATGTAATCCTCCTATTATCAATATGGTATGCATAGACTAAGCATATACATAATGACCACCAGAGATCTAAACACCATCGCCACTAGCACAGTTTCCCCACTGCATTAGTTACCAATTACTATGGTAACTGCATATACAAAGCGGCACCACTCGGTGCTCGTCCCTCTATGTGCGCAGGCGCAACCATTTTCGTCACTTCCGGTGACGCGGTGGAACGCGGTGGAACGCAGACGTCACATCCTGTGACGCGTCACTTCCTGTCAGGTGACCCGCCGCTCGCACAAATTGCGGCGACGGCGGGCCGCACACCACCATCTCCCGCTGAGGCACTGGTAGTGCCAGCATATACACCACTGAAACTAAAGTAAGCAGGACGGACTGGAGGCCGGACAACCTATAAGATAAGTTAATGACCTCATATGTTACTTATACTATACTGTCACATATCTATCCCATAGACTATATAGCTCTACTGAGCTGCACTAACAGAGAGCAGATTCAAACAGGATACCACCCTGGGGACTTTTGCTATAAGGTACCAATATCTACATAATATTCCTACTAGAACCCTGCATGAATTTATACTTTATATACTGTAAACTTTATAGATAGATTCTCTGGCAGTCTACATCGCTTCCTAAAGCTGTGCACTGAACCACAGTGCTCTGACTCAACAGCACACCGGATCTATCCTAAAAAGTATGATCTAACAGGTATCTGGTTTTAAACAATGATAAGTATATACACACCTATAGAGATATCATAATGAATAATCACATATGTTATGTTTTAGATTACCTTCACCTTTATATGGTATATCGCCCCCAGATAAGGAAATCAATACAACCACTTCCCCGTGTGGTGACTATCCTGTACTGAGATACTGGCAGGTAAAATGAGGAATGCATTTTTTTCCCCTACAAATCCCTGATTCTACATACCCTCTACCCCAGTACCACCTCTTGTATATATATAATATCACACCCCCTAAAGTTACTCCTTTCCTCTGAAGATTCATCTGATATACAAAACTGATCTTTAGGTGACTTGACTGAATGTCTATGTAAATAATGTATATATTTTCACCTGCACTGTACTCATTTTGTATATTCCTTTTGTAGTGACCTTGTGAACAAGGCCATAGTGTTGGCCGAAACGTCTTTTGTCCTGCATGTCACCTGTTACATCTGCACGAACTGTAAATAAAATCACCCTGAGCATAAAATCAAGTATATGAGTGCTGGGATTCAATTACTATTTGCTACGGATCACTTGATCCTTTCCCAATAGCACCATAGAACAGCAAACGCTCTGAGTGCTGGTCATCTACGAATTATTTGGCCATTTCCTCAAGATGCCTGGACCATCAGTGCAATAAGCCCCTGTACCTTGTGCAACTCCTATCCCGTCGTAGATTGTAAGCTCTTTTGAGCAGGGTCACCTTCATTTCTTGCTTTATTTATTGTATTTTATATTTTCTGTACTCTAACCCTACATTGTAAAGCGCTGCGGAATATGTTGGCGCTATATAAATAAAGCTTTATTATTATTATTATTACCAGAGATTCCTCGGTGGGGGGATAGGGGGTTACAAAAGATTCCTCGGGGGGGGGGGGGGGGGGGGTTACTTTTTCTACTCTATGACATTGTCCAATCATAGAAAGGTGGAATCAGAGAGGGGGGAGAGAAGCCCCCAGAGAATGTCAGAGCAGACATTGTATCTCTCCCTGTGAGAACTCTTCCTCCTCGCTCCTCCTGTCATTACAGAGCTGGAGAGGAGGAGATCTGCAGTGTGGAGCCTGGAGCAGATCATGGTGTGAGCAGCATTGTCACATACAGCGCTCTGGATCTACTGCAGGGATCCACCATCAATACCAGCAATCTCCTTATTCCCCCATACCTGGAGCAGCTCCAGAGTAATAGATGTGACACACGCGGCTCCACAATCATCTTTACGCCTCTGGCAGGACGCTTTGGTGGATTTGATCTATTCTCCTCGGTGTAAGGTCATTTTCTTCCCTTCAAGCAGCATACATAATGTTATCAGTGAGGAATTAGAGGGCGGCTATTGGGCGTCTCCTCCAGGAAAAGGACATTATGGATCGTGAAGAAGCAATGAATCCTTTTACCCATCCAGAAATGATCCCTCATTGGGATCTTATTGTTAGATTTGCTGTGTGCAGGTCAGGATCCCTTCTCAGGAGCAGCTCAGTATGGAACATCATAGACAGGCAGGAGATGTCTGGAGGTGCAGGGGCTTTAGCACTGGCTGCAGTCTGGATCATGATGAACAGGCAGTATTGGCATCATTGAGCTGTCGATTACACAGCCGGTCCTCACTGGTAGATCTAACCATTGACGTTAGCTGTATTACTCCCCTGTCCAGGCTTGGCCACCTTCCCTTAAGGATGTCGCTCTTTGTTGAGCTTCACCTCAGGTTTATAAGTTGCCGGATGCGTCTCTGACATCAACTCTCTCGGCCTCTTAGAGACACACTTTGGTCTTAGTATTGAGTCTTCAGAGCTCAGTTGTGTTGTGCTCCACCATTGTATCACATTGTGCTGCCATCTTCCTCTGTGCTACCTTGGACTCGCCATTTGCCTTTGGTCTGCCCTTGTGCTATGATCTACCATGTGCTCTACAGCCGACCATACAGACATCTGGGTCCGTGCGCCCACCCCGACCTGCAGCTCCAGAACATCATTCCTGAGTTTATCGAGAATTCACAGACCGAATCAGCATTAAGGGAGACGTCCTAAGGATGAATGTGGACAATTCACGCTCCAGCGGAGACATTCTCTGCCCCTGATCCAGCGGAGGTTGTAGATCGTCAATTATAACTAAATCAGCAAGTTCTCTTGTTAGGATAATGCAGAAAAGTGAGGAAACCACAGTGAGCTTCGACAGGGCGAAACAAGAAACTGAGGCCACCAGATCCCGGAATTTACCCTCTGATGCCCAAAAAGAGATTCAGACTTTGCTGCAATATCTTTCACCAATTGTAGATCCAGAATGGCAGGAAAATGGGAGTCCGTCTGGGGATCGGCAGTGAGTGTATAGAGCGATTGTGGGCGAATCCAGGAGAAAAGTCAGAACCAAGTATCAACATCACAATCACAGAATGGAGCCAGGAGACTAAAGGAACTGCCGCCAGATACAGAGTGGCCAATCTGCCATGTACACAGTTATACCGGAGACCACGTACGTCATGCAGCGCCCCCACCAGGACTCTAATAATACAGAGTGGCCAATCCACCATGTACACAGTTATACCGGAGACCTCGTACGTCGTGCAGCGCCCCCACCAGGACTCTAATAATGGAGAGTAGCCACCCGCAATGTGCACAGTTATTCTGGAGACCACGTACATCGTGCAGCACCCCCTCTAGGACTGTAATAATGCAGCTGGTGTGAAGTGCAGGAGCTGTCGGGTGCATTATACCACAATCATGTGACAGTACAGAAAAGATATTGTATGTACAAATATTGTTTTATTTCCCATTGCCCGTGACAGCCCCACCTGAGAGAGGTTCTGTCCATCCAGGACTGGAAGCCAACTAAAATTAAAAAGCGGCACCTCTCCTCCATATCAGTTCGGTTTCCTATTCTGGAGAGGTGGGAGACCTCGGTGAATTGAAGCATGTCCCTGGTCTGTTACAATGCTGGAAGAACTGCTTACGTGCGTGGCATCGGGTACAGGCTTGGAAGAGTCCCCAGAGCTTCGGCTCATGTGGTGGGGCATGTGCCTGTAAGATCGGTAGGGATTCTTGGATCTGCATCACTCAGGCAGTGCACATGCATGGCATTCACCAGATGATAGTCCATGCAGCGCACCTGGGTGTTGGACTTCTGGAACGGTTGTACGGCGATCGATCAGTGATGACGCAGCACCATGTAACCTGGAAGTGACAGAACTGAGGATTTTGACCAGGACCGCAGTTCATTGCCTTACCTGCTCTCCCTAATGTGAAACAATTCGCTCATGTGTTTGTTTCTGAGATGGTGAAGCTTGACGGGGTTCCCACAGATGTGATGTCAGATCAGAGGACCAAGTTTGTCTCTCTATTTTGGAGGGCATTTGTTCTCGTCTGGGGTACATTTGTGTTTTTCTTCAGTGTTCCATCCGTGAACGCTTAAATCAAAGTTTGGAGACTTACCTGAGGTTTTATGCCTGATAACCAGGAAAATTGATCATCTGGTATACCTTTAGCTTAGTTTCCTTTAAATTACAGTCACAATGAATCCACTGGCAAGTCACATTATTTTGGTGCCTATGGGTTCCTGGCGAGGAACAATTCTCCTTGTCGCTCTTATCCATGTTGAGAGAAAATTAATGGTGTGCACACTGAGGTATTTCACTAGTGGTAGTGGAGATGCTGATTGAGTGGACTAGCATGATCCCTTGTAGATCATATAGAGTAAAGGGCCCGTCACACGCTACAATATCGTTAAAGATATTGTTGAAACGTCACGGGTTTTGAGACGTTCAAACGACGTCGTAGCGTGTGACACATCGATACGACCAGCGAAAAGTCAGCTGAGCATTGATCGTAGGTGTATGAACCGGGCCATAAATCAGTCGTTGGTCGCCCATTCAACCTGCAGCATTGGCGTGTGTGACACCTTGATAACGATGTTGTTAACGACTTCGCCTATTCAGAACATAGGAATATAGGCATCCATAGACTGCTAATATTCACTTGTCGCGGAGTCGTTGCTGCGTCGTTCATGATATCTGTACATGTGACAACTCGCTAGCGATCAAAAAATGTCGTTCAAGCGATCTAGGTCAAGTCGGATCGTTGTTCGGATCACTTGGACATTGAAGTGTGTGACGGGCCCTTAAAGATTAATCGCTCACTCCTTTTGGATGCAAAAAATAATTTTATTCATTCAAAGTGCAAAGAGATACATTTGAGTGTCAATGCGTTTCGGCCACTTGGGCCTGTCTCACGACAGTTGCTTATTTCATGGTTCCCGGACCGGGTGATTATACTGTGTGATATCACCCAGTCCGGGACCCATGAAATAAGCAACTGTCATGAGAAAGGCACAAGTGTCCGAAATGCGTTGTAATGGTGTATACTTTTCTCTGTCCTGTATTCATGCATCCTATGCAATTTAATGTAATGTATCCTGTGTCCATCCCCCATGTACTACTTTTGGTGGCAGATTGTGTATTTGCTCTGCTCAGCAGGGGGCCCAGCCAATATACAAATTGCTAGACAGAATGGAGCCAGAAGTTACTAGAAACTGACTGAAGCAAACCATTCAATAGTAGGTATGAACCCATACATGGGCTGATCCCAGGAGTCCGGACAATAGACTCATGTCTAGGATCAGTATGTTAGTTGAATGCGGAGGTGGAAGAGACCAAGATTTTAGTTGAGGCTAGATTTTGGTGTCCGTGGGATTGTACAGTGTCCTTCTTTGGTTGGATCTAGTGGACTCTATCTGGACTATTTCTTCCGTTAACCTGGCGTCAGGATTGCTAGGTGATGCCCCCGGAATTGCTCATTGGTTGTGGACTTCTTACAGACTCGGCAGAATTACCTTCATTTGTGCGGTTCCATTTACCCTGTTCAATAAATCTTGTTGGATTGATGATCGGCTTGGTGTCCCTTCCTGCTCTGTTGCACACCCCGTGACATGCGTTGACACTCAAATGTTGCTCTTTTTTGTACTTTGAACTAAAAAAATTATTTTTGCATCCAAAAGGAGTGTGCAATTGATTCTTACTCTAGAAGGTCTTATCTATATGGCATGGAGTACAGAACAACCTAAGGGTTATGGGGAACGAGTGCAAACACATGGCTGATAGAAGACATTCAATAGGTCCGGACCTGTGCATGAATGACTATGAATGGTCGCCTGGAATATCAAGATGAAATTTCCAATTAGGAAACTTGAGACCTAGGTTTATCAATTCATTTAAAGTGCTCACCGTTATTACCCCAGCAGTCTTTTGGCTTGTTACCCATTTCACTTAGAATTCATGTCTTCCATAGGTCATTGCTTAAGAACTCTGTTGGGACTCTGGAGCCGACACCATTAACGCCACCTCTGGTTATTGTTAATAGTAATCTTGAATTTCAGGTGGCAAGGATCATCGATATACAGTGTTGGCCAAAAGTATTGACACCCCTGCAATTCTGTCAGATAATACTCAGTTTCTTCCTGAAAATGATTGCAATCACAAATTCTTTGCTATTATTATCTTCATTTAATTTGTCTTCAATAAAAAAACACAAAAGAGAATTAAGCAAAAAGCAAAACATTAATAATTTCACACAAAACTCCAAAAATGGGCCAGACAAAAGTATTGGCACCCTCAGCCTAATACTTGGTTGCACAACCTTTAGCCAAAATAACTGCGATTAACCGCTTCTGGTAACCATCAATGAGTTTCTTACAATGCTCTGCTGGAATTTTACACCATTCTTCTTTGGCAAACTGCTCCAGGTCCCTGATATTTGAAGGGTGCCTTCTCCAAACTGACGTTTTTAGATCTCTCCACAGGTGATCTATGGGATTCAGGTCTGGACTAATTTCTGGCCACCTTAGAAGTCTCCAGTGCTTTCAAACCATTTTCTAGTGCTTTTTGAAGTGTGTTTTGGGTCATTGTCCTGCTGGAAGACCCATGACCTCTGAGGGAGACCCAGCTTTCTCACACTGGGCCCTACATTATGCTGCAAAATTTGTTGGTAGTCTTCAGACTTCATAATGCCATGCACACGGTCAAGCAGTCCAGTGCCAGAGGCAGCAAAGGAACCCCAAAACATCAGGGAACCTCTGCCATGTTTGACAGTAGGGACTGTGTTCTTTTCTTTGAATGCCTCTTTTTTTCTCCTGTAAACTCTATGTTGATGCCTTTGCCCAAAAAGAGAGAACATTCTTCCAAAACGTTTTAGGCTTTCTCAGGTAAGTTTTGGCAAACTCCAGCCTGGCTTTTTTATGTCTCGGGGTAAGAAGTGGGGTCTTCCTGGGTCTCTTACTATACAGTCCCTTTTCATTCGGACACCGATGGATAGTACGAGTTGACACTGTTGTACCCTCGGACTGCAGGGCAGCTTGAACTTGTTTGGATGTTAGTCGAGGTTCTTTATCCACCATCCGCACAATCTTGCGTTGAAATCTCTCAATGTTTCTTTTCCGTCCACATCTAGGGAGGTTAGCCACAGTGCCATGGGCTTTAAACTTCTTGATGACACTGCGCACGGTAGACACAGGAACATTCAGGTCTTTGGAGATGGACTTGTAGCCTTGAGATTGCTCATGCTTCCTCACAATTTGGTTTCTCAAGTCCTCAGACAGTTCTTTGGTCTTCTTTCTTTTCTCCATGCTCAATGTGGTACACACAAGGACACAGGACAGAGGTTGAGTCAACTTTAATCCATGTCAACTGGCTGCAAGTGTGATTTAGTTATTGCCAACACCTGTTAGGTGCCACTGGTAAGTTACAGGTGCTGTTAATTGCACAAATTAGAGAAGCATAACATGATTTTTCTAACAGTGCCAATACTTTTGTCCACCCTCTTTTTTATGTTTGGTGGAATTATATCCAATTTGGCTTTAGGGCAATTCTTTTTGTGTTTTTTCATTGAAGAGAAATGAAATGAAGATAATAATACCAAAGAATTTGTGATTGCAATCATTTTCAGGAAGAAACTGAGTATTATCTCACAGAATTGCAGGGGTGTCAATACTTTTGGCCAACACTGTACATATAGTTCGCCATTCTCTCCAGTACTTAGACATGGGTACCTGCATAGTGAACACAATTAGATTGGTGCATCAAATCCGTGCATCTCTGTGCATCCAGACAAGCCTAGTCCTGAGTTCTGGGAGCCATTAGAGAAGGGGGGGGGGGCACTGTCACAAGTGTGTCTCCTGGGGAGACCTCTGGGGAGGCTGGAGCCAGAAGGTCACGATTACTTATTGATTGCAGGTCCACAATGGTATTTGAATGTTTCGTTTAGTGCCATAGGGGTTAAGAACTCTTTCCTCTCTGGCTGTTCTTTGTGGCCTTAATGTCAGGTGTAGCACTTTTGTGACCATTGCCCTCACTTAGAATAGTCACGTATCTTACCATCTGATGCCGGTTATGGAACCTCATTCTATGCTGACCACACTGGACAAGGCCTGACTTTTGTGTCTACACACCACAGTGGTGAGACTAGTGTTCTCAGCGGCATTCTCATTAACTATGTGGCACAGAGAGGCAGGGGGCGGAGAGGAAACCTCATGTAGGAAGACACATGGAGAAACCAAGATTTACATCTATTACAATCCTGCAGGATGGAGTGAACCACGAGGAATGGATTGTATTATTATTATTTATTTATTTATATAGCGCCATTGGTTCCATGGCGCTTTAGATAAAAAGTGGGGTAACAAGGAAAGGTACAGTACATTTGAACAGTCAATGCTTGCTGATACACGACAGGAGAGGACCCTGTCCACGAGGGCTCACAGTCTACAGGGATGGGAAAGGACACGATAGGGGTGGGAAGCGCCAAGCGGTTGGTGGAGCGGCGCTGGGTCTTGTTGGAATAGATGAGTTTTCAGGTTCTTTTTGAAACTCTTAAGGGTAGGCGAGTGTCTGACTTGCTGCGGGAGAGAGTTCCAGAGTATAGGGTAGGCGCGGGAGAAGTCTTGTATGCGGTTGTGAGAGGATGAGATGAGGGGGGAGGAGAGGAGGAGCTCTTGTGAGGAGCGTAGGTTGCGTGCAGGTTGGTATCGGGAGACCATGTCGGAGATGTAAGGGGGGGACAGGTTGTGGATGGCTTTGTAAGTCAGAGTTAGGATTTTAAATTGAGACTAGGGATGGGCGAATCTACTCGTTACTACTCGGTACTCGCCGAGTAGTAAGGGATTCGCCCGACTCGTTACACTGCGAGTAATCTCAGGGATTACTCGCAGTCAGTAACGAGTCCGCAGGGAGCGAAGGAAGAGAGGGGGGAGAAATGCTCCTTACCTCTCTTCCGGCTTCTGCTATGTGCTGTGTGCTGGGCTCTGGGACTTGCGGGCTGCGGCAGCTCCAGGGTCCTAGAGCCCGCCTACACAGAGATGTAGCAGAGCTGAGATAGTTCTCAGCCTGCTCACTCCCTGTGCATAGATATGTATATGTATGCACAGGGTTGTGGCAGTGAAGATGTCGTTTTTGGACTACGTCGGACGGAAGAGGATTTTTGGAGTAAAGATGGAGTCTCTAATGTCTTTTTTTGTTTTATTTTTAATAAAAAAAATTTCTCTGTGTTGTGTTTTTTTTTTTATATTGAGTACTGGAAATTCATGGCGGTCATGTCTAATATTGGCGTGACCGCCATAAATTTCGGGCTTAGGGCCAGCTGATAATACAAAGCTGGCCCTAACCTCTTTATTACCCAGTGTGCCAATGCCACCAGGGCCGCTGGAAGAGCGGGGTTCAGCGCCAGAAGATGGCGCTTCAATGAATGCGCCATCTTCTGGGGCGGCTGCGGGCTGCAATTTGCAGCGGGGGGTGCCCAGAAAGCTTGGACATCCCTGCGCTTCGGATTCCAGCCCCCAGCTGCTTAGCTGTACCTGGCTAGACATAGAAATTGTGCGGAGCCCCACGCATTTTTTTTTTTATTATTTCATGAAATTCATGAAATAATAAAAAAAAGGGCTCGCCTATATTCTTGTGTCCGGCCAGGTACAAATAGGCACCTGGGGGTTGGGGGCAGCCCGTCGCTGCCTGCTGGATCCGGCTGGTTACAAAAATACGGCGAATCCCACGTAATTTTTTTTTTGGAAAAATCTATAAAACAATCCTAAAAAAGGATTGCATCTTTACTAACCCCTCGACCATGGTGGAGGGGTTAATAAAGAGGCAGTCCCTTTTTTAGGATTGTTTTATGGATTTTTCAGAAAAATTTCACGTGGGCTTCGCCGTATTTCTGGAACCAGCCAGATCCAGCAGGCAGCGACGGGCTGCCCCCAACCCCCAGGTGCCTATTTGTACCTGGCCAGACACAAGAATATAGGCGAGCCCCCTTTTTTTATTATTTCATGAATTTCATGAAATAATTTAAAAAAAAATGCGTGGGGCTCCGCGCAATTTCTATGTCTAGCCAGGTACAGCTAAGCAGCTGGGGGCTGGAATCCGCAGCGCAGGGAGGCCCAAGCTGTCTGGGCACCCCCCGCTGCAAATTGCAGCCCGCAGCCGCCCCAGAAGATGGCGCGTTCATTGAAGCGCCATCTTTTGGCGCTGAACCCCGCTCTTCCAGTGGCCCTGGTGGCAATGGCTCACTGGGTAATTAAGGGGTTAGGGCCAGCTTTGTATTATCAGCTGGCCCTAAGCCCGAAATTTATGGCGGTCACGCCAATATTAGACATGACCGCCATGAATTTCCAGTAATCAATATAAAAAAAAAAACACAGAGAAAATTTTTTATTAAAAATAAAACAAAAAAGCCATTAGGGACTCCATCTTTATTTTAAAAATCCTCTTCCGTCCGACGTAGTCCAAAACGTAATCTCAGCTCTGCTACTTCCCTGTCTGTGCTTAGACAGACAGGGATGTAGCAGAGCTGAGAACTGACTAAACAGTCAGGGTTCAGCTCAGGGCATTAGGACCTGAGCTGAACTCTGCTGTCAGCCAGACTCGCTCTGCTCCGGAGATTCCCGAGCAGTGACGCAAGTTAATTTATTCACTGCTGTTGTCACCATTCGGGAATCTCCGGAAACAGAAGCAGAGAGACTCGGGGAGCGAGTCTGCGGCTGAGGCGGCAGCGGTGGCGGAGGCAGGGGTAAGTAGCCGGCCGGGCCGGTGCACCCCCCCTCTCCCCCCTCACCCCCCCTGACCCCCCTCCCCCCTTCAATCTTTTTTTTTTTTTTTTTTTATTATTCTTTAAAAGCCAGCGGCTTTTTGCTGCTGGCTTTAAAAGAATAACATGGGGATTTGCAGGTTTTTCCTCTGCTGCCAGACCCCTTATAGGGTCCGGCAGCAGAGGAATCGCTGCAATACTCGCCTCCCCATTCATTTACATTGGACTCGCTAGACTCGCAACGAGTAGCGAGTCCTGGACTCAGACTCGTTACAGTCTAGCGAGTCCGAGTAATTTAGGATTCGCCCATCTCTAATTGAGACCTTAGGGGGGTGGGGAGCCAGTGAAGTGCCATGCGGAGAGGTGAGATAGGGGAATAGCGAAGAGGCAGGTGAATTAGATGGGCAGCTGAGTTTAGGATAGAGCGGAGAGGTGCAAGGGAGGCGGCAGGGAGACCGGTGAGCAGTAGGTTGCAGTAGTATTAAAGGAAGTCTAGATGAAAAGAGATTTATATCAAGATCAGAACATTGGAGAGTAAAATACATTTTTTGAATAGTAAAAAATAATAATAATAAAGTGGATTGTAGAAGTGAATGCAAGGGTCACCAAAAGGTTCCAGGTTTGGTATAAAATGCAAAAAATGTTTTCAAAAGAGTCATACATAAATTATAAGGAATAAATTATAAAAAATATCATAGAAAATAATAATGAAAGATCGGCAATAGAGGATAAATAATAAAAATAATAAATAATACCTAATGATTAATAAATAATACAGAATGAAAAATAAAAAATAGAAAATAAACTTTACACCTGAACCTGTAAAGGTTATGATGAAATTAATTTTTTTTTAAAAATATAAAAAAAAGTGCATAGCAATAAACCAGTTGTTCTGATTATCTTTCTCATCCAATCTTCATTCTTCAAATTTCATCTTGATGATTCTAAAAGAATAAAAAGCATAAAATGGATTAAACACAATAAAAATAATAAGTCATACCTTATGTTCAAAGAAATTGGGCAAAGCTGAGGACATCATTAAGTCTGTGTAGTCCCAGGGCCACAATTTGTCTAAAATTGGCCCTGACTGAATGACTTTGGATCTCCTTCCACAAGCTTCTCACAATAGTTGATAGGAATTTGGGCCCATTCCTCCTGACAAAACTGGTGTAACTGAGCCATGTTTGTAGGTTTTCTTGCTCGCAGCCTTTTCAGCTTTGCCCATACATTTTCAATAGGATTGAGATCAGGGCTTTGTGATGGCCGCTCCAAAACATTACCATCCATGCCACATCCAAAAACCAATACTGCACTTGCGGGATGCAGTCAGAACCCACTATGTGAAGCAAGCACCAGGTGCAGGCTGATAAAAATCACCTCTACCTACAACAAGGTGTGGGAGGCGACCTGCCGTGCACATAATGGGCTTGCTTAGGACACCATTCACACTGATACAAAATGATGCAGAGTGTCTGAAAGCTACCCACTGGCTCTGCCACCTGACCAATGGGCTGCCCAGTACAGTGCTTCTGCACCACTAGATGAATGGCGCCCCATGGGGCCCAGCTGCACCCCGAAAATTATTTTATCAGCCTGCACCTGGTGCTTGCTTCACATAGTGGGGTCTGACTACATCCCGCAAGTGCAGTGTCGGTTTTTGGATGTGGCATGGATGGTAAGTTATTTTGATGCTGCTATATTGAGTAACCACTCCAAAACATTGACTTTGTTATCCTTAACCACTTTGTAACCAGTTTGGCAATAGCTTCGGGTCATTGTCCGATTGGAAGACCCATTTCGGCCCAACTTTAACTTCCCGGCTGATGTCTTGAGATCTTGCTATGTAAGCTTTCCTCATAATGCTATTTTGTGAAGTGCGCCAGTCCTTCCTGCAGCAAAAGAACCTTACATGATGCTGCCTCCCTCATATTTCAGTTGGGATGGTGTTCTTAGGCTTCCAAGCTTCTCCCTTTTCCCTCAAAATGTAAAACTGGTCATTATGGCCAAACAGTTCAATTTTAGTTTCGTCAGACCACAGGACGTCTCCAAAAATGTAGGTCTATATTCCTGTGTATATTTGCTAAAATTAATCGGGCTTTTTGTTTCTTTTGGAGTAATGGCTTCAAGGCAGAGTGGCCTTTCAGTCCTTGTTGATACAATACTCATTTTACTGTCGATGGCACAATCTTACCAGCTTCCGCCATCATCTTCACATCACACATCTTTTGCTTTTATTCTTGAGTTGATATGTACATGTTGGACCAAAGCACGTTCATCTCTGGGACACAGAACCCGTATTCCTGAGCAGTATAATGGCTGGACATTGCCATCGTGTTTGTACTTGTGTATAATTTTTTGTACAGATGAACGAGGCACCTTCAGGTATCTGGAAGATGCACCCAAGGATGAACCAGACTTATGCAAGTCCACAATTCTCTTCCTGATTATCTTGGCCGATTTGTTTAGACTAGGGGTACCGAACTCAAGGCCTTGAGAGACGCCAACAGTGCAGATATTAATGTTTATTGTTTTTAACCCCTAAGATTAACTTTTAGGATACTTTTGTAGTGTATCTGTATAGATACACTGCAAAAGTACAGGGACTCGCTACCCCCGAGCAATTCCTAAGGAAACTCGGCGAGTAGCGAGTCCCCCGAGTCCGCTACTATTCGGGCGAGTCCCGAATAGTAGCGAGTAATTCGCCCATCCCTAGGCACCATATTTGAAGAGCTGTCACTTCAGCACCACACACATCTTCACCGACACAAGCATTCACTACATCAGTCCAATTACACGCGCATTCAATAGCGCAAGCTATGTCATCTGTGTGCATTCCTCTGCGCTGTGTAGAGTATAGTGGCACATGACACCTCAGATTTGTCCGTATACATTGCCCATGGGTGGCATAGGCCACACACTACAATCACCCTACGCGTTGTGAATGAGGTGTTGCTGATGGGTACATTGTACAGCTCCGACTCCGCTGGCGTCTAGCTTGTTAGCGTCCTAAACTGTGTTTGGAGGCGTCAGTGTGCGTGGTGATGTCATGATGTGTCTGCTCCTTCTTACTTGCCAGGTGCCTGCCCCGCCCCTGCACATAGGACAACAGTCATGGCCGCCGCACAGCGTGCAGCCACATGGGGTCTTGCAAAGCTCATGGTTCTGATTGACCTGTGTGACCGCCATGACTACTGGTGTCAGCAGCGTCACAGTCACCCACGGCTGCGCAAGCGCAGCATACTGAGGAGGATCCAGCGGGCCCTGCTCCATAAACTGGGGGTCGAAAGGACCTGCAAGCAGATCCAGAAGAAAGTTGCTGACCTCAAGCACGATTCCCCAGGGCGCATTGTAGAGATTCGTGCCAGTATTACCAGGCTGCGTGGTGAGTATGTGGCAATGCCAAACACACACATGGCAAGCTAAATACTCCAAACACTACACAAACATCATGTGGTATTATGCCTAAGCCACCATGTGGATCTGTCACCAGTGTGCATCTGTATGTTGGTCACACTGCAACATGAAGGCGTCCAAAACACTCTTTTGTCATCCAAATGGTGACGGCTATAGTGGTCCTTGACCTTTGTGTTTGGCAAAATAGTTGTCCTGTCCGCAAAGGTGACAACAACATATTATTGCAATTTGGAACACCCACATGACGGCTTGCAGCACATAGGGTTGTGCCCAACCATAACCTTTTACTGTACCGGTCACGCCGTCATGGCATTCATACACACACACTAGGTGTTTTCCCTATGTTGTGGTCCTTGGCTTAAATTCGTCTGTATTCATGTTTGATATTACAGTTGAGGACGACTCCACATCAGTGGAGGCTCTACAGTCCCCAAGGACACCCCCCCCACCATTACCGGTGGACCTAGCCAGTCCCTCTCCACCAGGGACTCCAGCCGCAGTGGACCCGGAGGGCCCAGCCAGTCCCTCAACACCAGGCCCACAAGCCTTGGCTGCAGGCAGCCCTGGACCCCTGGGAGCATCAAGCCCCATCCTGTGGCCACACACCACGAGCAACATCCCACCCCAGCATCTCCAGCTCCCGGCCGAGCCCTGGTGTGATGTGGTCCCCACACCCTCACCTTGAGCCTGCTGGTGCTGTGTATGGTGGTGTCTGCTCAGGCCTACAAGCTTGCTAATGTACTTACTCTTGTGTGCTCCAGACACCAGTATGTGAGTCGTCATGTTTTTTTTTTTATTATTTTGCCTTAAGGAGAACGAGCACGTGCAGCAGGCTGGGCTGCCAGCCCATCCCCATCTCCTCCAGATGGCACCCGAGATGGTGATGTGCTGCGTATGTATAATCACTAACAATTCCCTCAAACACCCACCCACACCTACAGAGGTAACTCACTAATGTCCTTCTTTCCCATACAGGTGTACCAACCATTGAGGAGCTGCTGCTGGCTCACCAGGAGGCACAGCAGCACATGGAGAGGGCAAACCAAGAAGGGCAGCAACACCTTGCCTGCTTGGGTGCCATGATTTACGCCCTCCAGGCAGCCCAGTCCGCCAGGGCCCCTACTCCATCAACTTCCCCCCAATAATTTGACCATAGTCACCTAGTAACTGTTGTCCATGTTGGACCCTTGTTGTTTTCCCTGTTGCCATGTTGGCACCTTAGTTTGTTAGGCCACATTGGCCTCTTTTCTTATAGTGTTCCACAGTGGGAAAGTGGGTAGTGTGTATTGGCTACTCCTAAGCTGACAAGGGCTGTTAGATTCTGTTGGCAAAGTATTTTTAAAATGATAGCCTGAAAATTCTGCCCAGCTACATCCTGTGTCCTCCCTTGTTGCAACACACACAGGGTAACGTTTGTGAGGTTACATTTGAGGAACCACACTGGGCCACGGTTTTTCAAGAGGTATATGGTGTCACATGGCAAACATGTCACTATACTGGACCATTACAATCGCCATGCACCCCTATATGACATCAATGTCTACTATAGGACACCCACAGTAACAAACACACACACAAACATACTGGTGAATGTAACACAGATATGGACAGAGTTGTGACTAATAAATGTTTATTTATTTATTTTCTTTAACGTATTTAAATTAAAATGGGGCCAAGCCGCCAATCAACAAAGTCTCTATGTAGGTCAAGCTTGTGCATTGGCTAGTAGCGCTCGTGTTCTTCCTCCTCCTCTGCTGGCTCAGACAATGGGGCCTCCCCCTCCTCCTCATAGACCCATCGTCCATGTGATGGGCCAGCTCTACTGGCCTGTCTTCGGGGGGGGGAGGTGGAGTATCACGATTTTGCCTACTCCACACCATGCGTCTTGTGGGCGCAGTGGGCCCTGGGGTGGTCGTGCATGGTAACGACCAAGGGGCCCACCATCGCAGAGACCCATCCATGCCCGCCTCCAGGACACGAAAGATGGCCCTCTTGGCGATGTTCCATTGCTCTGGCTCCATGCTGGCCAGCATTTCGCTGGCGACGTACCCGATCCCAGAGCCGGGGGTCCTCTCACGATCTAAGAGGACCTGGTTTGCCCAGGTACCCAGCTCCGTGTTGGTGGGGCAGGTGGTCGTCTTCTTTGGATCCCAGAACTGGGCTCTGGGCCTGGCCCCCCACCACTGGTCTCAGGCACTGGCTCTCCCGCAGATGTTGAGGGGAGAGCCTCGCCAGCTGCTGGCTCCTCATCACTGGAGCCAGGCTCCTGAGGGGCCTGAAAAATAAACAAAAACAAAAAAACATCAGCCACATGTTGCTATGTAATTTAAGCTGATCCCACAACCAAACACCCAAGACAACATAGAGCAAATCTGACCAAGGCTAACACTAAAAGCCACAGGAGCAGAGTTTGGAAACCAAAAGAACAAAGAAGTAGACAAGTGCAGTATACTCACCTGAGGCTCCACATTAATATGGAAAGTGCCGACAAATAACACAACACAATCTATGATAACAGACACCACAAAAAAGATAGAAAATAACAGTGAACAAGATTTGTGAAGGAAAAGCACAATGGTGACTTCCACATTTGCTGCAAAACTCACATCAGTGGAAAGAACAAGCTGGGTAGATAGATCACACAAACACAATTACCCACCTCCTGCGATGGGGCAGGGTCTTGGGCTGCGACCATAGCTGATTGCGGACGGTCGCCTGCTGCACCGTGTTCCCCGAGGCCCCTCCTGGCCCAGGGTAAAGATGAGGAAGTCATAGTACCACAGACGTGGCCTATGGACCTCCTCAGCTCCAGCCCCGGACCGGGCGTCAAGCCAGATTTTGTGGGTCTTGGTGAACACCGTGCGAAGGCGTTTGATCTCCACAACCATGGCCGCTGTCCAGTTCTTTGTGGGTTGGAGCCAGTTCAGCAGCTCCACCAGCGGCCTGTAGGCCGCAGCCCTCGCTGCCTGGTCATGATATTCAGGCAGCGACACCCGCCACAGGACTTCGTGTTGCTGGTACATGGTGAGGAGCTGTGTCACAAAATCGTGATACTCAGCCATCGGAAAAACAAACATATAATTTAATTGTGTCATGCAAACAAATACATGGCCATCACAGGTGACACCCTACTCTGTGTGGCCAGCCCATGTCCAGCAATACTAATTACATGTGTTCTGGTAGTCAGCTTGGCTATGCAGAATCATCATTGGCCTTAACGTGTCCATACATTTGTATGAACATAGCGCTGTAGTACACATTGTCCTGGCAAGGATCTCCCAGAACATTATGTGTGCTATAGGACACGGAGTGTAGTTACGATGCGTACACGTCGCTAAATACACTTCTACAGGACGCTACATGAAGCTGTACATAAGGCGCCCAAACATCTGCCAACATATGGGTCTGCAGCACACTGAAACTAACGTACAGGAGTGCACTATAGCATGTCCCGTTACTTATCGTCTGTCCAACAGAGATCTTGTGATGAGACGCTACTAGCACAATGCACATTCAAGTCAGAGCAGGGGTGGCGCCCCAGCACGTGCATATTTAACCACAACCTGACCAATCAAGAAAGCACAATCATTGGTGGCACCTGCGTACGCCCAGGTGGCTATGTCGATTACAAGATGCCGCTGCTGTCTGATTGGTTGGTTACCATATAAAAAGCGCTCACGACCAAGGTACGTCACACCTGCTGCCCAGAGTTATTAAGTAAGTACTGATGTGCAAGCATGAACTGTGATATGGCTGTGTTGCGTTTAGAGCACCTTACCATTACGGTTCGTTATTGTGTAGTGTAGCTCACGCCTAAGTGGTGGGGTATGTAGTTAGTCTTGAAGTTGTTTTTGTAAGTTCAATTGTGTACTGGCAAATGGATTCATGAGTGTTTTGTCAACCAAAACCGTATCCTCATTCACAAGCCATTTTGCCTTTGCCATACAGGATCATGTTTGAAGGATGCGTGTGTCTTTAGTTGTGGGGATCATCTGAATTGTGGCCACATAGTACTGTCGTTTACCACACACAATGGGACTTTTAAGGCCAAACTCAGATGTGGAGTGGGGCATGTGGCTTCTGCAAATGTCTGCCTCTGAAGATCTGGTGTTCACAACACATCAGGGATGTCTCTTGGACATGATGAGTATTCAATAGTCTGCTGCATGGCGTGATATTTTGAGAATAACACACAAAGGCTGGGGTACGTGTATAATGTAATTGTATAGAGTTGGAAACAACCATGACTTAATTATTGTGACCTATCTCTTTGGCCATGCCTTGTGGTCAGACGTCAACATTATGGCCACGTATATGGCGTTATGCTCATGATGTGTTGCATTTGACAAGGGAGATGTATTGTACAGGAGGGCCAGGGGTGTAAAGTGACCAGGTTTGGTTGTCAGACACTGCAATGCTGTGTTAGGGCCTTGAATGGTGCTCTATATGTATGTGTGTGGGCTGGTGATGAAACTTGGGTAGGCTCTGGTAAAGTGGGCAGATGTATAGGGAAGGAGGTGGCGTGTGTAGATGATGTGTGATGAAGCGTTCTTGTAGTGATGTTTCTTTTTCTCACTTTTGCAGGGGTTGGTACGTGAGATGATGTTTGACCCTGATGGAGATGCTATCGTGGCTCTTGCCTTGGTGGAAGAGGAATTGTGGCTGGAGGATAGATATGAGAGGTTGTGGGCTCGCAGATCATGGCGTGTGTGGGCTCGGGATTGGCTTCTGCACCGGGACACCCGGAGCCACATGCGGCTGGTCCGTGAGCTGGAGGATCGGAGTCCGCATGATTTCAGGAACTACCTCCGTATGTCCGAGGACTCTTTCACATTCCTGTTGGAACGCATAAGGCTATTGATAGCCCAACAGGACACTGTGATGCGTCGAGCTGTGCCACCTAAGGAGCGTTTGGCTGTAACTTGGCGGTTCCTGGCAACAGTTCGTTCAAGGACCGAACTGCAATACACTTCATGTGTATCACTGTCCCTGCTGAAGCGCCTGATCCCCGAGGCAGTTTCCAACAACCCCCCGCTCAATGAATGGATGTTGCCAGAGGGTTTGAGGACCGCTGGCAATTTCCAAACTGCAGATGTGCATTGGATGGTAAGCACGCGAGAATCACTAAACCCCCAAACTCGGGGTCTTTGTATTACAATTACAAAGGATATTGTAGTGTGGTCCTCATTGCCCTGGTGGACACGAACTATGAGTTCCTGTACGTGGACGTTGGAATGAACAGACGTATCTCAGATGGGGGGTGTTTGCACATTGCTCCTTGGCCCTAGACCTAAGGACGGGTGGGCTGAACTTGCCCTCAAATGATGAGACAAGCCATCATCTCAACTTTGCGTTTGTGGGGGATGAAGCCTTCCCACTTCAGGCACACCTACTACGGCCATATCCCCAGAAGATGGTTACTTCTGAGCAGCGCATTTTCAATTACCGGCTATCCCGGGCCCGCCGTGTGGTTGAAAATGTGTTCGGGATCGTGGCCAATACATTCCGGGTTTTTCATACACGTCTGCATATGAAACTGGAATCTATTGATGTGGTAGTGATGGCCTGCTGTGTGCTGCATAACTTCCTGCGTCGTAGGGATCGATCATCATACACGCTGGCAAGTTATGTGGATTCAGTGAACGCCACAACAGGGGAGGTCCGTCCCGGGGATTGGTGTGCTACCGACCATGGTGTGGCGCCACTCCAGTCGCTGAGCCAGGATCGGACTCCGCAGGATGCCAGGAACAACAGAGACGCATACTGTTCCTACTTTAATGGCCTGGCAGCACCAGCAGGTGTAGGGTGGCTGGTGTTGTGAGGCAGCAACATGATGAGGGTGGAGTCACCAGGGTGGCTGCACCATGAGGATTGGGGTTGTGTTTTGGTGTGTCAACATTAGTTAGTGTTTTGTTTTTTTTTACTTTGAAATGTTTTTTTGTTTTCCATTACTTCGCATCATGTTGCATTTGTTTGTGTGATGTAAACACTTGTGTTTTATTTAATTTTGTGTGTGTTGTTCAACTTAGTTTTTTTGTGCACAAAAATAGAAACTAAAACAAAATTGAACCAAAATCAAACCTGTGTGTCGTTACTTTTGGATACAGGACAGTTGACATAGCTTTATGCTGTGCACAGAGGTATGTGATCCGTAAAATGGTATTTATGGGTCAGTGAAACATTGTGTGGTAATATGCAGTACAAATGTCCAGCCCTTTGGCCACACTGTATGGTGCAACTGTGTGTACATACCCATTATGATGTGTTGGGCCCACAGGGGAACATGTCCACACACATTGATCAAGCAATGGTGTTTGTGGGGAATGTAGGTACAGTCTAGTACACACACAAACATGTGTACACACACATAGTTCAGTTGTGCCATGGCATGGACCAATGTAGGCACATATGGGCATAGTGTTGTTTGTATGTTCCCACCATCAGCTACAGACGCACACATAGCAAGCCATTGTGTAGTGTAAGCCACTGTCCTGCACAAAACCGCTCCTGTGTGACGCTTGAGCGGCTCAAAAGTGTGTCGCAGTAGCCACTTTCAACGACACGAGCGTGTATTCATCACAAACTCCGAGACAATGGCGTCAGGTATTAGCCAGCCTTCCAGTGCAGGCTGGACAATCATGACACTATTGCGTTGTCCAATGAGTGTGTTTGGGGTGCGGTGTATAACAATTTGGCACGCCTATGTTCTCGCCGTGCTGAACATGTACGCCCACATTCCTTTGGGGATTGCGGTGTATGAAGCGGCGACGGGAGTCTACCAGATGTTTCCCGCTGTTGGTGTGGGGACTGCCGAGGCGACGCGTCGCATTAGGTTGAGGGCAAAATTGTGGCGTGTAAAAGCGCCATTGGCGACCATGAAAAATGTGCACATGCACGTTAGATCGCCACCAAAAATTGCGGCGTGTAAAGGTACCCTAAGGGTAAGTGCACACTGGCCGGGTTTTCGGCGGTTTACCAGTGTAAACCGCCGTTTTGTTTACATTAGTTTTATGTTAATTTATGTTAATCCAAACCGGCGTTTGGATTAACATTAAAACTAATGTAAACAGCCCAAGGCTGTGCACACACCGGCGGTTACCCAGCGTCATCCGTTGCTAACCCGCAGGTTTCCCAGCGGGTTAGCAAAGAATGACCATGTTCTAAAAAACGGCGGTTCTGCAGCGGCTGCAAGCAGAATCATGTGCCGCTTCCAGCCGCTGCAGAATCGCCGCCGAGAACCCGCTGGCCAGCCGCCGGATACCGCCCGCACATACCCGCCAGGAAGCCGGTGGACGGCGCCGGAGCTTCCTGGCGGGTTCCGCAAGCTGCCGCCGACGAAACCGCCGGGTAAGTGTGAAATTACCCTAAGTATTGCACAGGGATAGGAATTATCACCAGTGCAGGTGATTATATTATCATCTGTGCAATACTAAAGAAATCCAAAAAACCTGCACTATTGGCAGCTCTCGAAGCCTGGAGTTCCCTACCCCTGATTTAGACGTTCCCATGAAGATACTCACAGAAACAGTGTGTTTCAGGTGTGTGTTAAAATACATCCACAGATGTGTCTCTAGTTAACTCAGATGTTACAAATAAACTGTATAAAGGCATAGTAATCTTGGTGTATGTAAACTTGTGACCTTGCAGAAAGTAATAAAAATGATTTAAAACATTCTCTAATTATTCTGGCATTTGGCAAATTTAAAATAATTATGGTAATCCTAAATGGCCCAAAATGGGAAAGGTTTATTCTGATTTCATGTCAGATAGTGAGAAAAACATGCATGTGTGTCTCTATAGATAGTGTATGGAAACTTCTAGTTTCAACTGTATATTTCATAGTTAAAAATGTTGCTACAATTTAAATGCCTATCTATTATATACTCACCTTGTGGCGTCCATTGTCAACTTCCATCTGGATGTCCACAAACCCCACAATTCACTGCGCTGTCGGATGTCATATTGGCACACCCAAGTGATGGGTCGGCCCCTCAAATATTACTACCATCAGCAGTGCTGCCAACAACCGGACCCGACGCAAACCCGCTGCACTTCGATAGACGATAAGTTAAAAGACCTGTGGTGAGGTCACGATCATGTGATCAGTCAGGTGCACATAACTGCTCACTTGACAATGACATCATCAAAGGTCCTGTGTTCAGGGCGATGCACATACAGGCTCAGGGAGGCACAGAGTGGTGGGGGGCCACAGACAGGCGGGGCAGACAGGCACAGGGAGACGGGGGCAGACAGGCACTGGAAGCGGGGAGCCACAGAAAGGCAGAGTGGTAAGAGAGAATGCACAGCAGGGAGGGAGGGGCAGAGAGTGCACATGGCGGCAGAGATAGCGCACGGGGGCTAGGGAGAGCGCATACGCACTTACTCATGCAGCCGCCATCTTTGGACACTTGAGTATACAAAGATGGCAGTGGCGTGACGCATCACAACTTCCCACTGCAATTTTACATCGCAGGGGAATTTGGCAGGAGCTAATAAAGCGGAAAACGAGGTCTCTATTTTGTATGCAATAAAGGATTCCGTTTTTTCTCTTTACTGAAAGTATCGCTAATGGCAGATTGTCATACTGATAGCTCACATTAGCAATAGGGCTTGACGTCAGCTGCCAAAAAAAGGTGGCATCAACCTCTTTATTACCCAGTCTACCACCGCTACATGGCAGCTGGAAGAGCGAGGTAACCGCCAGTTTTGGCATCTTTCATGGAGGCACCAATTCTGGGGCAGCTGCGATTTTCAGCGTAGGGGCCCCAGACCGCTTAGGCCTCACCATGCTGAGAATTAAAGCCCACAGCTGCCTGGGTTACCTTGGCTGGCATTAGAAAATACAGCAGAGCCCACGCCAATTTTTTTAAAATTATTTAGTTAAATAATTGAAAAAATAACGACTTCTCTGTATTTTTCTTTGCTAGCGAAGGTATCATGAGGCAGTGGGATTTAGCAGCCAGTAGCTGATTGGTTTACCTATGCTGGCAATAGAACATAGAGAGAAGCCCTACACATTTTTACCAAGAAAATAAAAACTTTATTTATTAAAAAAAAAACAGGTTTTTAAGGAAACATACATTCATTTACATATAACGAGAAGGCATGGGGAGAGAGACAGAGGAGAGCCTGCATGAGATAGAGATGGCGGTCCCCAGAACCTGCCCCGTCGTGATGTCACCGCCCTGCCAATGTGATAGCATCGGGCCCACATCTACTATATTGTAATATGCAATAGTCCTGTGTAGAGAAAAACATGTATTTGTAGGGGTATGGGTGACCACAGCAGTTAATGGGCATTTGTTAAAGGCCGTCTCCCTACCCAGAGGTCATAACCTTTGCTTATCTTGACCAGGAACTGAAAAATAATGTGGGGTCTTCCTGAGAACATACAGAGGTTGAAGTTTCTCACACGACTGATGGCTTCAAAGGAATCAACAAGTGGTGTCTAGTGGCAGCCTGACATTTTCTAATTGCTATGGGAAGGGCTGGTGCTTTCAAAACAGGGCATATGAAAGGTAATGTATTCACTGCTAAATTAGCCATAGTCCAGTCACAGATCTGGGATTAGAATATTACATTGAAAGGTTGTCCCGAAAATTCAACCTTAAGGTTGAGCCTATAAGAAGGCCACACAGGCAAAGAAAGCTTGTTTAAAGCTGGGGGATCAGACAACACCGATTCTGATCCATATTTCATTTCTTCTCAGATACAGAAGATAACATTAGACTGGAAAGTTTAGGTACCTCTGCAATTCTTTTATTTTATAACTGTCTGCATATGTGCATGTCCTTTTTGTTTATTGTAAGCACTTTTAACTTTTTATATTAAATCTTAAAACAGAGTGTGTAATCTGACAGTAGTATATTTCAGGGACTCATCACCCTTTGTTTGAAGAGTGATGGCAGTGTGTTCTGTAGGGTGTGTGGACTGTATTTGGGTTTAAGTTATTCTCACTTTTCAGCCTATAAAAGGGTTGAGTGTTGGATGGAGTGAGAAGGGATAAATTAACCCTTGCAGGCACAAACCAAGTCACGTGCGGAGAAGCGGTCCTGTAAAATTCCTATTGATTAGAGGGGAACCATGTACTGAGACCCTCACCAGCTGCACGGGCCACGCAGCAGAAGCACTTCCACAAAAGACTGTAGACACTTGCAGCCTTTGCACTGACTTAAAACATGTTCATACAGTCATGCATTCATTCAGCAAGACTCACAGTGGTGCGTCACATGTACAGTCGGGCTGTTAAAATGGTTTCTGTCCTTTGTGAATTCTCTTACGCAGACTGAGAGCTGATATTCGAGTGAAAAATGTCCTAAATTCTGAAGATGAATATGGATTTTATCATGTGCGAGGTCTGTTATGTAAAAGAGTTGTTTTCCCAAAAAACCTCATATATATACTGAACATGATGGACTTCTCCTTTGAGTGAATTCTATCACATAAGATATTATTCTAAAATAAAACATCTCTCACATTCTTAACATAAAAATTGCTTCTCAATTGAGTGAATAACTCTGATGTTTCATTAGACTCAATTTTTGGCAAAAGCATTTTCCACATTCTGCACATCAATATGGTTTCTCCCTTGTGTGAATTTTTTCATGTGTAACAAGAACGGATTTATAAGTAAAACATTTCCCACATTCTGAACATGAATATGGCTTCTCTCCCGTGTGAATTTTTTCATGTGTAACAAGAACGGATTTATAAGTAAAACATTTCCCACATTCTGAACATGAATATGGCTTCTCTCCCGTGTGAATTTTTTCATGTGTAACAAGAGCTGATTTCTGAGTAAAACATTTCCCACATGCAGAACATGAATATGGATTCTCCCCTGTGTGAATTCTCTCATGTGTAACAAGAGCTGATTTCTTTATAAAACATTTCCCACATTCTGGACATGAATATGGCTTCTCTCCTCTGTGAATTTTCTCATGTGTAACAAGATCTGATTTCTTTGTAAAACGTTTCCCACATTCTGTACATGCATATGGCTTCTCTCCTGTGTGAATTCTCTTATGTGTAACAAGATGTGATTTAGCTCTAAAGCATTTCCCACATTCTGAGCATAAATATGGCTTCTCTCCTGTGTGAATTCTCTCATGTGTAACAAGATGCGATTTAGCTATAAAACATTTCCCACATTCTGAACATGAATATGGCTTCTCTCCTGTGTGGATTCTCTTATGTATAAAAAAAGCTGATTTATCAGTAAAACATTTACCACATTCTGAACATAAATATGGCTTTCTCCCTGTGTGAATTCTCTCATGTGTAACAAGATCTGATTTCCGAGTAAAACATTCCCCACATTCTCCGCATGAATATGGCTTCTCTCCGGTGTGAATTCTCTTATGTCTAGCAAGAGTTGATTTATCAGTAAAACATTTCTCACATTCTGAACATGCATATGGCTTCTCTCCTGTGTGAGTTCTGTCATGTATTACAAGATGTGATTTCTGAGTAAAACATTTCTCACATTTTGAACATGAATATGGCTTTTCTCCTGTGTGAATTCTCTTATGTATATCAAGATACGATTTCTGAGTAAAATATTTCCCACATTCTGAGCATGAAAATGGCCTCTCCCTTGTAGGTGTCTTTTTGTCTTCATTGTTTCTTCTGTAAATTTTATTTTGTTTAACAGTCTGTAATGAACTTGGAGATGATACTTCATTAACCTCATCAGATGATCGATCTGTGCTGTGAAAGGCTGGCCGTATATCCGAGATGTCCGCACCCTGTGTATAAGTATCTTTTGTGCTATTACAGTCATCTGCTTTAGATTCTAAAGATATCAGATATCCATCGGAGCTCCTAGTACAGTCCTCTGCAAAGAAAAAAATGTTTTTTTTTTAAATAATAGAACCTTAAATATTATTTACAGCTGGTAAAAGTTAAAGAGGACCTGTCACCCCCACCCCGATGCTTTCCAAACTGAAAGAACTCCTGAATTCAGCGTGTCTGCTGCATTCAAGGAAGGGGTCCCCCATGTCTCTAGCCCCCCTGTAAGTTGAATAAAACACTTTAGAAAGTCCACTGATAATGAGTCCAGAGGGACTTAGTATTGCATTATCGCTGTTCCCTGGTGTCCTCCCCGCCTCCAGCCCTCTCTGTGCTGCCTCCTTTATGTGTCTCCTCCTCGCCCGCTCATGCTCATGTCTGAAGTCACACAGGCGCAGAGCAAGCCTCCTGCTGGTGACATCAGAGCCGGAGACCACCCTGCTCCAGATTATGTATGTACAGCATACTCTGGAGTAGGGCGGGCTCCAGCGCTGAGGTCACCGGCAGGGCGCATTTCAGCTGTTGGGACCCGCTCCAGCCTATTGCTCGCTCTGCACCTGCGTGACCGCAGACGAAGAGGAGCATAAGCGGGTGAGGAGGGGAGACACATAAAGGAGGCAGCACAGAGGGGACTGGAGGCGGGGAGGACATCCGGGAACAGCAATACTCAGTCCATCCGCACTCCTTATCTGTACACTTTCTACAGTGTTTTCTACAACTTACAGGGGGGTTAAAGACATGGGGGACCCCCACCCTGAATGCAGCAGACACGCTGCATTCAGAGGTGCTTTCAGTTTGGAAAGTACCAGAGGGGCGACAGGTCCTCTTTAAGAGACCACTGCACAGTTTTCTAAAAATCCCCATCTCTACATGTTTGACAGCCATTCCAGTGTCAGTTGAATTCCGACCAAAGTACATCTAATTCTACTTAATGTGCTTCTGATTAAATAAGATTCAGTTCAGGTGATGACCTAATGAGGGAAGACATAAAAAAAAACTGGTGTGGTCTTCACAATCCTCTTGCAATAGGTCAAGCTGGATGGCAAAACAAGTGATAGGGAAAATCCCAAAAGTACCGTATATACTCGTGTATAAGCCGAGTTTTTCAGCCCAAAATTTGGGCTGAAAAGTCTCCCCCTCGGCTTATACACGAGTCAATACGGGTGGGGGCTGTGTCCCGGGGCTGTGGAGGCGGGGGGGGCTGCTGTATGAGCGGCCCCGTCACGTGGGGCTGCTCATTAAATATGCACTGCTTCCCCCTGTCAATCAGCGGCAGGGGGAAGCAGTGCATATAGCCCCCAAATGCTGGCACTCGCCCCCCCTTGTAAGGGCCCCCCCCCCCGCTGCTTATACATTACCATCCCGGTCTTCTGATCCGCGCCGCTCCTCGCTGCTCCGTCCGTCCGTCCTGCTGCATCCGGGATCTCCGGCCGTCGCAGGCATGTGACGTCATCGCGCGACGGCCGGGGATCCCGGATGTAGCAGGAGGGGAGCAGAGAAGACGGAGCGCCGAGGAGCAGCGCTGATAAGAAGACCGGGATGGTAAGAGAAGCGGGGGGGGGGGGGGTTTGGGGGGCGAGTGCCAGCATTTGGGGGATGCTGGGGACCCCCTGGGGGCTGCTGGGTACCGCCAGGGGGCTGCTGGGTACCCCTGGGGGCTGCTATATGTACCCCTGGGGGCCTGCTGTATACCACTGGGGCTGCTGTATACTACCACTGGGGCTGCTGTATACTACCACTGGGGCTGCTGTATACTACCACTGGGGCTTCTATATACTACCACTGGGGCTGCTGTATACTACCACTGGGGCTGCTATATACTACCACTGGGGCTGCTGTATACTACCACTGGGCTGCTATATACTACCACTGGGGCTGCTATATACTACCACTGGGGCTGCTGTATACTACCACTGGGGCTGCTGTATACTACCACTGGGGCTGCTGTATACTACCACTGGGGCTGCTGTATACTACCACTGGGGCTGCTATATACTACCACTGGGGCTGCTGTATACTACCACTGGGGCTGCTGTATACTACCACTGGGGCTGCTGTATACTACCACTGGGGCTTCTATATACTACCACTGGGGCTGCTGTATACTACCACTGGGGCTGCTGTGTACCACCACTGGGGCTGCTATATACTACCACTGGGGTTGCTATATACTACCACTGGGGCTGCTATATACTACCACTGGGGCTGCTATATACTACCACTGGGGCTGCTGTATACTACCACTGGGGCTGCTGTATACTACCACTGGGGCTGCTATATACTACCACTGGGGCTGCTATATACTACCACTGGGGCTGCTGTATACTACCACTGGGGCTGCTGTATACTACCACTGGGGAGGCCTGTATACCACTGGGGGGGGCCTGTATACCTGTGCTGGGGTCCACCCTCGGCTTATACACGAGTCAATAGGTTTTTCCAGATTTTTGGGGCAAAAGTAGGGGGGTCGGCTTATACACGGGTCGGCTTATACACGAGTATATACGGTAATTTGAATGAAAAAATAACTTTAACCATACCAAAAGGTGTTGAGTGAGGAAAAGAAGGGCTCAATTCTGGCTTTACTAGCAGAGTGATACAGTAAGCATTATGTTGCCTCCATCCATAAAATTTCGAAGATGGCAGTCCATTACAAGAAGGTCAAGCAGCAGACATTGGGGACAAACAAAGCTACAGATCGGCAGAGGGCGAAAGCAACACTCCACTGACTGGGATGACCGTCAAGTGACATACAAAAGGAATGGCAAATGACAGCTGGGGTGAAGTGCACAGCAATAACAGTTTGTAACAGGCTCCTAGAGGCAGGGCTCAAGTCATGTAAAGCTAGAAAAAAAGCCTTTCATCAATGAAAAGCAAAGGAGAGCCAGGCTGAAGTTTGCCAAAGACCATAAAGATTGAACTATAGAGGACTGGAGTAAGGTAATCTCTGATGAGTCTCATTTTCAGCTTTGCCGAACACCTGGTCGTCTAATAGTTAGATGAAGACCTGGAGAGGCGTACAAGGCGCAGGGTCTTGCACCCACTGTGAAATTTGGTGGAGGATCGGTGATGATCTGGGGATGCTTCAGCAAGGCTCTTTGTTTCATTGCAGTAATTTTGTAAATTCAAAAAAGTT
This sequence comes from Allobates femoralis, assembly GCA_033576535.1. Lineage (NCBI taxonomy): Eukaryota > Metazoa > Chordata > Amphibia > Anura > Aromobatidae > Allobates > Allobates femoralis. The sequence continues at coordinate 579,683,965 of JARQOC010000005.1, forward strand.
CATTTTTTCTCACTAATGTACATTGTGCACCCCCATCTTGACTGAAGAACAACAGAAATGTAGATATTTGTGCAAATTTATTAAAAAAAGAATAAGTGAAATATCACATGGTCATAAGTATTCAGCCCCTTTGCTCAGTATTGATGATCAGTATTAAGCCCCTTTGCTCAGTATTGATGATAAGTATTCAGCCCCTTTGCTCAGTATTGATGATAAGTATTCAGCCCCTTTGCTCAGTGTTGATGATAAGTATTCAGCCCCTTTGCTCAGTATTGATGATAAGTATTCAGCCCCTTTGCTCAGTATTGATGATAAGTATTCAGCCTCTTTGCTCAGTGTTGATGATAAGTATTCAGCCCCTTTGCTCAGTATTGAGTATTTGCACCTTTGGAGCTCGTACAGCCATGAGTCTTCTTGGGAATGATGCAGTTTCCCCCCCGGATTTGGGGATCCTCTCATTCTTCCTTGCAGATCCTCTCCAGTCCCGTCAGGTTGGATGGTGACGTTGGTGGAGCCATTTTCAGGTCTCTCCAGAGATGCTCCATTGGGTTTAGGTCCGAGCTCTGGCTGGGCCAATCAGGAATGGTCACAGAGTTGTGGTGAAGCCGCTCCTTTGTTATTTTAGCTGTGGCTTAGGGTCATTGTCTTGTTGGAGGATGAACCTTCAGCCAAGTCTGAGGTCCAGAGCTCTGGAAGAGGTTTTCATCCAGGATATCTCCGTAGTTAGCCGCATTCATGTTTCCTTTAATTGTAACCAGTTGTCCTGTCCCTGCAGCTGAAAAACACCCCCATAGCATGATGCTGCCACCACCATGTTTCACTGTTGGGATTGTGTTGAGCAGGTGATGAGCAGGGCCTGGTTTTCTGCATATATACCGCTTAGAATTATCACCAAAAAGTTCTATCTTCATCTCATCAGGCTTTCATATGTCTTGCACTGAGGAGAGGGCCACTCTGCCATACAGGCCCGACTGGTGGAGGCTGCAGTGATAGGTGACTTTGTGGACCTTTCTCCCATCTCCCTCCTGCATCTCTGGAGCTCAGACACAGTGATCTTGGGGTTCTTCTTTACCTCTCACCAAGACTCTTCCCCCACGATTGCACAGTTTAGCTGGACGGCCAGGTCTGGGAAGACTTTTGGTGGTCCCAAACGTTTACCATGTAAGGATTATAGAGGCCACTGTTGTCTTAGGAACCTTGAGTGCTTCAGAAATTATTTTGTAACCTTGGCCAGATCTGTGCCTTGTCTCAATATTCTGAGCTCCTTGGGCAGTTTCTTTCACCCCATGATTCCCATTTGGTCTGATATGCACTGTGAGCTGTGAGGTCTTATATAGACAGGTGTGTGTCTTTCCAAATCAAGTCCTATCAGTTTAATTAAACACAGCTAAACTCCAATGAAGTATAACCATCTCAAGGAGGATCACGAGGAAATGAAGAGCATGTGACGTAAATATGAGTGTCCGAGCAAAGGGGCTGAATATTTATGACCATGGGATATTTCAGTTATTCTGTTCAAATATCTACATTTGTTTTTTTCACTCAAGATGGGGTGCAGAGTATATACATTAATGTGAATAAAATTTACTTTTTTTAATTTACCAAATGGCTGCAATGAAACAAAGAGTGAAAAATTTAAAAGTGGTCTTAATACTTACCAAGCCCACTGTATACCAAGAAGAATCATTTCAGAACTTTTTCCACATTTGATGTTGCCCATAAACTGTACAACTGTATTAAGAAACCATTATCTTGTGGAAAAAAAACAAAAAACCTAAAATAACGTGGTTAAACCCCCTGTTATAATTGGGATGTGGTTGTGCTCAGAATCAGCCAATCACATTCCCCCTCATGTTACATAGTAGTCAGCGCTCGGCCGCCGTCATTTACAGCAATTCTGATTAACCCCAGAAAAAGTGTCGCTGTTCTAGGAGGATTTTCCTGACATTGTCTGGATCATAAACAGCTGACAACACAGCAAAGGATGTCATTGTGGAAAGTTATCAGTCAGAAGAAGGTACAAAGACATTTCCTTGGCATTAGATCTACCCTGGACATTGTGAAGACGTCAAGAACAGGCTGAAATTTAGCACAACACTGACATTAGATAGAGCTGGACGTTCTTCAAAAAACTGATGATAAGCCGAAAATTGGTCCTGGAGGCTGTGAAGAGGCAACAGCAACATTAAAAGAGCTGCAGGTGTTTCTGGCCAGTCCTGGTTGTGCCGTGCATGTAACAACAATCTCCCGCATTCATCATCCATCAGGCCTGTAGGATGGGGCAAGATGGAGCCTTTTCTTACAATTAAAACACATGCAAAGCTGGCTGTTTTGACATAACTTTCATCATATCTGGTTATTTTGTGGCCGTAACCCAATGACATGCTTCGGGATTTGATCCAGTGTATTTTGTGGTCGGCTTTCCTAACTGCTGAGCCACAGCACGTTCACACTTTAATAAGCAAAAATAAGCACACAAAAATATACACCACTTTAAGAAGGAAAACTCTGATCCTGTGCATCTTAATATACCATGGGCTTAAATTTCGCAAAGGGCGCAAAACTGATGTTTTCACTAAGCCAATTGGGCTGTAATGTAGTCGGGGTCCAGATCCATTTCGTTTTACATTGAGCAAGTAATTGACTGACTTTCCCTCCACATAGCCCTAAGACAATTTTAACTATACCACGCACCTTAAAGCCGGTGGAATCACAATGGAGGTATAGCTTAAAATGTCTTGGAATTGTCCGTAATACACCTCAATCTCTTCTTCTGTGGCAACAACATCTTGGACATGTTCCCTTATGGCCACTTTACACGTCACGATATCGGCGTCCAACTCCGACCAAAAGTCATGTGGTTCGTGCGTTGGCCCTGATATCGTTCGTGCGTTGTATGGTGTAAATGTCCAATACGATGCACGAACGATGTCAAACCGATATCGGGGATCAAATGAGCCTGCTCTCCAACTGCCCGATATTGGATGGACGTTGTGGCCGGATCGTGCTGTGTAAAAGCCCAACTACGATGTGGAGTACAACTTCCCCTATTCTCTCCCATGTTAAATGGTCCATCTGGGTCGGCCGTACAAGGGGGCGTAGACATCGCTGTTGCGTTGGCTGACGATATCGTGCTGTGTAACATCTTCTATGCGATCTTGGAATTCTGCCCAGAAAAAGCGCGCTCCCGCGGCGTTGGATCCAATATCGGACCGACGTTGGGACGTGTAAAGTGGCCATTACTCTCTTTTTAGTCGTCGGGGGTCAAACTTATATGGATTTTTGAAAAAGGGCAGGTTGCATAGTATACACCCGCCCTTGTAGAACAGTCTACGGACTGAGTAATCGCAAAGGTGTTTTCTACCATTAGCAGATGTAAAGTTTGAGGCTAAAATGTACAGATGTTTTCCATATATGATTCAGGTTCACACCTTGTCTGGGTGTTTATTGCCTGTGAGCCTTAAGTATGTCTATTTAGGCTATAAGGATGCTGTTTTTTTTAGGTGTTGTAAATAAAGTTAATGTTTGTATAATATGAGGAGAATCTGCTGTGCGGTAGCTGGACATGACTTTTTCTCACAGTTTCTTCAGTTATTACTGGTAAGCCGACCCTGAGGACTTGTCCATTATGCACCTGGTCTATTTACTAGTACTCGACGTGAATTAGGTGAGCTGATATTACTTTTTTATATGTATTTTCTTGGGTATCTATTGGTTTATTTGTTCTGACCAATCACCTTTCGGGTGCGGTTATTTATACCTTCCCCTTTCTGATCTTTCCTGCTGGTTATATTGTGAAGTGGACCTTGCTTGGAGTTCTAGTCATACTTTGTGTTTATGTCAGTGAGAGACCAGCTAGGGTTATTTTCTTTGCCGTCACTGCTTTCCACCCTGCTCCGTTCTTATTCTTGTAGTTACACAGTAGGTGACATTCCCTTCTAGCAGTACCTTATCTTACCACTTTGTATTTAAAAGACGACTTCACTGCTTTCATACAAGCAAGTTTAACATTCAAGTCTTCCCTCACTTCAGCTAAACAGGAGAACGTCACAACCCTCATATCTTCTATATCCCACAACCCCAAAGTTATTCAACACAATTAACTCCTTCCTCTACCCACCACTGCCCCCTCCAACCTCCTTTATCTCCGCTGAAGACTGACGCACATTTCATTAACAGAACTCAAATCTTTCTTGATCAACCACCAAAACGCCTATATACTGTACAACGGGCCACTGCCCTCCCCACTAACCTACCTCCCCACCATCACTGAAGTAGAGCTAACTTATCTTCTCTGTAAATCTCCCCTTACCACTTGTATACTTGACCCGCTTCCATCCACCTCCTCTCTAACCTCACCACTACACTTATCACAGCCCTAACCCATCTCTTCAGCTTATTAACTTCTGGTACCGTCCCTTTATTCTTTCAAACACAATCACACCTATCATAAAGAAATCATCCCTCACCCCCGACCTCTCTGTCCAGCTATCGGCCGATATCACTGCTACCCTTCACCTCTAAACTCCTCAATCAGCTCGTCCACACTGAACTTTCCTCCACATCTCATCTCACTCTGACAATCTACAATCTGTCTTCTGTCTCCACCGCTCCACTGTCACTGCCCAAACCACATTTACTAACGACTTACTTACAAAGCAACAGACAATTCTCTATCCTCCTCCTCCTAGACCCGTCCTCTGTAGTCTACACAATTGACCACTCATCCTAGATCCTCTCTTCTCTTGATATCACAGATCTTGTCCTCTCCTGTATCTCCTCATACCCCTGTAACTGCACATTTAGTGTCTCCAATTCCCATACTAACTCCTCATACCGAACTGTCTCTGTCAGAGTCCCTTAAGGCTCTGTCCTGGGACCCTACTCTTCTCTATCTATAATTTTGGTCTCAGACAAAGTCCCCTGGCTTCCAGCGCCATCTGTACTCTGATGACCCTCAGATCCACCTCTGTTTAGTCCACAATCCCAGACAGGACCTGTTCTTTTCTGTACCAGTCTGTCAGTGTTAGTTTGTTCATTGTAATTAATATTTGTGTTTTGTATGTAACCCATTCTCATGCACAGCACCAGTGAATTGATGGTGATCTATAAATAATAATGATGATTAGTGATGAGGGAATATGCTCCTCACTATTTCTTAGGCTATGTTCACACATTGCGCATTTTTTGCGCTTTTTTTACGCTGCAAAAAGCACAACTGCATTCGCACATTGCGTATTTGTGCGCTCTTTTGTGCACTCTTTTCACAAGCCCATTTTAAATGTGGGCAATGGGAAAAGTGCAAAAAGAATTGATAGGTCTATTCCTATTATGCACACACTTTTGCAGTGAAAGCGTGTGCGTAAAAAAGCACGGAAAAGCGCAACATCTGAACGCATTTCAGAAAAACCCATAGCTTTTGCTGAACTGCGTTTCCATAATTGCGTTTCACTGCATTTAAAGGGAACCAACCACCTCAGATGACGACTATAAGCTGTTAATACATGTCCCTGCACCCTACCTACACCATTCCACCTATGTTTTTCTTAAGAATATTGATAAATGTAAACCGAAATATACACTTTATAAAATTACATGCCTGTGTACTTCTGGGCGTCTCCTTCTGGGTCAGTTACTAGAAGGCTGTGTCTCCAGCAGCATGACTGGCTTCTCTAGCCCTCCCTCTTACTTTGCAGGACGTCACATGAAGGGCGTGATGTTATCTATCAGTGGGCGGGCACGCAAGGCAGCTCCCGTCCCTTCATGTGATCCTGCAAAGTACGGTGGCACACAGCAAGCACAGGACCACCGAGAGGAGGGAGCCGCAGCACTAAAACAGGCAAAGGGGCGACCAGATGGAGACCTCAGTCATCTGTTCCCCAGAGACCCGCACTCTCTGGATCCCGGGACAAGGGGGCGCCGTTCACCAGTATGGCAGGTTTTTTCCTCCCTCTGATTAGAGAGTGTCAGAGTAGAAAAAGTAACACCCCTTCCCCCCACCAAGGAATCTCTGGTAAGTGTGCGGCAGACGAAACAAGCAGGGCTGTGGAGTCGGAGTCGTGGTGTCGGAGTTGCTGCCCGTTTTGCTGGAGTTGGAGTCGGTAGAAAATGTTCCGACTCCTAAAATATATAATAAATTGGGTCCAGTAGTTCAATGCAGAATATGCTGAATATTATTATTATGAATTATTATTATGTCATTATAATGATTAAAGTCTAATGTTACCATTGACCTATAAACATTTTATCACTTAAAAACGAGCCAGGAATTAAGGAGTAAGAGTTGGAGCCAAGGAAATTCAGGAGTCGGAGTCGGTGGTTTGATTTACCGACTCCACAGCCCTGGTGGCAAGAGCGGTCTCGGCAGTTGCGGCCGTGAAAAAGAAGACACGGTCAGCTGCGTTTTTTTTTTCACAGCCGCATCTGCAAAAACCGCACTTGTCACAAGCCTCATAGACAATGCATGGGGCTTGCCACAACTGTGCCACAAGTGCAGCCGTTGGGCGGAAAATGCAGCAGATGCGGTTTTTTGACTGGATCTGCCGCATTTTTTAAAAAACCCCAGTGTGAAAGCATCTTAATAAATATGATGGCGGTTCCTGTGTAATTGTCTGCAGGTGGGGGGATGTCCAGGGCCTGAGACCCCCCAACTGCTTCATAGACTGCTGAGAAGAGCAGAGCAGCTTGTGAGGTCAGAGCCCAGAACAGGGAACGGGTTACATAGAAGATACAAAACCCAACACATCATTGTACCAAGCGGAGAATAAGTGACTGTAGAGGCCACTACTCACCTGGGCGGTGATCTGTAGGGATCTCCTCTGTCCTCCGCTCATCACCCCTCACATAGGTCTCTGGAGGATTAATATGGGGCAGATCTTCACCCTGAAACAAAGATTGTAAAAGTCACAGACAGATGGAGAAGTCCCATCTGTGATCAGCTGTAATCTGCCATCTCCACCCATCTCATTACACAAGTATAACACATCTAATAGTGGGGGAGAAAACAAGACTGAGACAAGATCTTCACAGCCGTCTACACATCATAGGCGGCCGTCACACGCTGACAATATCGCTCACATCGCTGGTGAGCTGTCAAACAAGCAGACTCACCAGCGATGTGGGCCAGCGAGATCGCTGGTAACTATGGTACACATCGGGTTACTAGGCGCCGCTTAGTAACCCGACGTTTACCATAGATACCATCTCCCAGCATAGGCTCTGCCGCTGGGAGATCGTTCATCGTGGTGTCACACACCACGATGAGGCAGATTGAACAAGCGATGATCGCTTGATATGAGCTCCGGCTCCCATATCTGCAATGTAACGATCAAGCGATTTTACATTGTAAAATCGCTTGATCGCACGTAGCGATGCACAAACGATATCGCTTAAGCGATCAAAAAGCAGATCACTTAAACGATATCGTTCGCAATATTGAAACGTGTGACGGCCGCCATAGGGAGATCTCATCACACCTTCTCTCCATCTACCTGATCATCCGGAGGAACATCGGGATCTTCTGGATTACAGTCCTGTGGGAGAAGAGGACGGGGACATCTCTCTGGTGTTGTCCTCTTACTGGATAGACCTGGAGGAGACACATACAGGACTGAATTCATTCTTTACATACAGATCATTATAGGCCGTGTGTATTTAGTCCTATTACCTGCTGATGTGAGGGGATCCTCCATCATGACTATGTCCTTGTACAGATCTCTGTGTCCTTCTAAATACTCCCACTCCTCCATGGAGAAATAGACGGAGACGTCCTGACACCTTATAGGAACCTGACACATACAATGATAGCCGCATTGTCATCATTCCCCCATCCCTTCATAGCGTTACTGTATAATGTCCCAGCAGCAGCAGCATTCCCAGCAGTGTCACCTCTCCAGTCAGCAGCTCCATCATCTTGTAGGTGAGTTCTAGGATCTTCTGCTCATTGATGTCCTCATGTATCAGGGGGTGAGGTGGAGGCCCCGGGCCCCGGGCTCTTCCCTCACACTGTACAGGGTCCTGACAGCACAGATCACTCCAGCTCTTCTTCACCACTGTGTAATCCTGGTTATGGAGAGGAGACACATTCATAAATCTCCAGTCTCCAGACATCTCCAGAGTCCTCACCTCCCCAGCTCTGTCCGTTATTCTGTCCATAGATAAGAATGAGGTCATGTGACATCTCTCACCTCTCCAGTAACAAGGAAGAGGATCTCCAGGGTGAGGGGTAAGATCCTCTCCGCCATCTTGTCCCTGTCCAGATCCATCCTTGATGGTCAATCAGGAGAATTCTCTTCTATAGAAGATGTGAGAGGATCCGATATTGTAGAGACCTGAATGGGGGAAGAGACGATGGAACATCAGAGAGATCCTGGGGAATAATACAATTACTGGACACTCCGACCACAAGTCTGGAGCATCACACGCGGCTCCGCTCCGTACACCTCGTACTAAAGTTGACGGTATATATGTGTGTTTATGTTCAGTGTGTGTGCCTGTGTGTGTCCATGTGTGCATGGTCCAGTGCGTGCCTGCAGTGTGCGCCTACGCGTGCCTGTGTATAGTGTAGGTGTCTGTATAGTGAGTACAGTGTGTGTCTGTGTATAGTGTTTGTGTTCATATAGCATGTATCTGTGTGTATAGTGTGTATATATAGTATCAGCAGGACATTGGGGGAGGCTGACATGATGCTGGGAGGGAGGTGTGACCATGGGAGAAGATAGGGGCGGAAGTGAGGAAATGGGGATGAAACATGATCCAGGAGATAGTGGTCTTAAGGCAGGGAGGAAGTGACATAGGATTATAGGTGGGGACTCGGGGAAAAAACATAAATAAGACTGAGCAAGGTCGAGTCCTCGTCTTTGACTTTGGACCACTGGACAGCAAGGACCTCCTGCCCCAGGACAGCACGAATGACCTGAGGCCCAGCCACCTAACACCCTACAGCTTCTTTTTACCAATATGAGATGCCCTAATGAAGTGACAGCAAGCACTGTATCAGGCAGTATTGGATTTGCACTATATGGTGTAATTGTGTTCTATATGAAGCATCATTCAATTTGCACTAGATGATGGAATGGTGTCCACGTGTATCCTGTAGTGTACAATGGTTTTAAACAATATAATTTCACTGTGGATAACTTGAAGTTGTTTAGAACTGCTGGAATCTGTAGTGCACATAGAACTCATTTCGTATGACACTAAGATCTGAGTGCAGAACGATTGTCAGTTTAGAAAATAAAGATGGTGTTGTTGAGTATTAGCGTGTTCTACGGGAGGAAGAAAGGTGTGGCTGTATTTAATTTTTCCGAAGTAGTTGAGTGTCCTGTATTATAAAAAGTGACCATCAGCATTTATTTCTCACAAGACCCCCCCCCCTTTTTTTTTTTTTATGGAAGAGGGCAATCATTCGCATACCTAAAAAATAAATTGTCTTGTCAGGGCCAGACGCAGCGGCAAGACAGGAGAAGGAGAGGTTGGTACGTTGTTCAACACGATCTGAAGTGTCAAGGACAAAAGGTGCAGACTAATTGTGACCAACTCCTATTTCTTTAAAGTGGGGGGGGGGTTCTTGGAGCTGAAAAAATGGGTGTTGGTGGAGAATTTGTATGCATGGTTCCCTCCCAGGTGTAGATAGGAATAGCAAAGTCTGGTATTTTCAGTGGGAGCCATTCTGGGTATTGGCTCCAGAGGTAGAAGATGAGGATTTACCCTCTCCTGGATTCTGGAATGTGCTATCAGAGCCGCTGAATCATGAATCAGGTCATCCTTATAGGGGAGCACATGGGCGGCTCACCCTGCCCTCCCGGACTCTGGAATATGCCATCAGGGCCTCTGAATCATGAATCAGGTCATCCTTAGAGGGGAGCACATGGGCGGCTCACCCTGCCCTCCCGGTCTCTGGAATATGCTATCAGGGCCGCTGAATCATGAATCAGGTCATCCTTATAGGGGAGCACATGGGTGGCTCACCCTGCCCTCCCGGACTCTGGAATATGCCATCAGGGCCTCTGAATCATGAATCAGGTCATCCTTAGAGGGGAGCACATGGGCGGCTCACCCACCCTCCTGGACTCTGGAATATGCCATCAGGGCCTATGAATCATGAATCAGGGCATCCTTATAGGGGAGCACATGGGTGGCTCACCCTGCCCTCCCGGACTCTGGAATATGCCATCAGGGCCTCTGAATCATGAATCAGGTCATCCTTAGAGGGGAGCACATGGGCGGCTCACCCACCCTCCTGGACTCTCGAATGTGGTATCAGGGCCGCTGAATTATGAATCAGGGTAGCACATGGGTGGCTTACCGGCATTGCAGCTTTGGAAACAGGGATTAGGACATAGGGGGTACAGTTATCAGAGGAGGATCAGGTAGGGGTATTATTGATGGGGATAGGGCAAGTATTAGATGGTAAGTAGTCATTAGCAAAGACAGACCAGTTAATTGTAGGTTTGGCCTTCAGTTTTAAACTTCGTAATAGGAATGATCCCACAAAAAAAAATTCTAGTGAAGACAATCAAGGGTTTTTGCAGGGGAAAGAAACACAGGTAGATAGCAGGCAGCCGGTGTCATTCGGGTTGTGGAGAAGCTGGGTTTACTGTTGGAAGCTGTATACAGGTCGCAGATTGATATAGGGAACCAAAACAACCCTTTCTCCCCTGCGTTTTTTGGGGCAGTGAGAATAGGAGAAATAATAGCACCCAGTAAGACCCATGTAGGGGGCATTTTAGCAAGAGACATCATGACCACCCAGAAAGGGGTGGAATTTTGGATCTGGAAGTTTAAAAAGCAGACAAAATGGGAAAAGGAAAGAGGGTACGATTAGGAAGGGTAAATGACTCTGTTAGTGTTGCCGTTGGGATGTATTTAGAGGTTTATTTATTCTAAGGGTTGGAGGCTGTTACTATGTCATGAGGATGGGTCATTTTGTCAAAGTATCAATTTATCATGGTGTTTCGTAAATGCTGGGGGGGGGGGGGGAGCTGGCTTGGATCCATACAGTTATGCAGGGTATTGCTTTCTTATTGCAGCTACAACAGAGGCAGCTGTGGGGGGTCTGAGCTTGGAGACTCTACAGAGGATTGGCTGGTGAGAGGCCCAGCAGTATTGGTCTTATGTCACACCTCAGGGCTTAAAGGTAAATGATAATTCTTGATATGAATATTCACAAATTTTATGTTTATTTCATTACAGAACAGGTCCTATTTTAAGTCTGGATTCCTATGTCCTTTGGGGAGTATTACGGGTAGACAGATGGACGCGAGACATTTGTGTTTCTCAGGAAACACAGCACTAATCCAGTGGCTTGGTTTTAGGGGTATGGCCTGGAGTTGAGTATTATAAGAAGTTCACAGGGCTGTACGTCTGAATCCAAATATTTTAATTAGCATGTGGGGGGGTAATGACCTGAGGGCTGCTTGGGGAGGTCATTGGTCAGGGACATTAAAATAGATCTGGTATGTACAGTATATGATTAGCATTTCCAGGTTTGAAAGTAGTGTGGTCTGGCATTGTCCCCAGAAAGACTTGGCGGGGGGCACGGTCAGTTCCAGAACAGGACAGTGTCCAAAGTCATAGTTCAGGACAGGGGTGTGGCAGTATGCCACCCTGATCTAGATTGTACGGACGAGGAGTGTCGGTTAGCAGACAGAGTGCGTTCCAATGTGGTGGGAACAGATTTTTGGACCCCTAAGGTTACAAGAGGTGATGGAAAGGGCCTCAGCATTGCTGGATGGTGGGGTCTCAAGCACTTGAGGTGGTCAAGGTGCTCTCAGTGTGGCGTTGGTGGGTCCTCGAATTTGGTTAAAAATTTGGGATTGGGGATTCATTAAATATGTGGATCCCTTTATTGGATGGTTATTTGATGGCGGTCTGGTGAGATTTGGGCGATACCCGACAATGAAATGTCAGGTTCAACTTCGTGAGATTTGGGCGATATGCGGCGATGGATCGTCGGGTTCAACTTGGTGAGATTTGGGGGATACCCAGCAATGGAACGTCAGGTTCATCTTGGTGAGATTCGGGTGATACTCTGCAATGGAACATCGGGTTCATCTTAGTGAGATTTGAGCGATACCCAGCAATGGAATGACGAGTTCATCTTAATGGTATTGAAGGACAACCTCGCCCCTAGGTTTCACAGTGCTCCTGAGCAGGTGAACATGGCTAGGAGTAAGTCTGGGGGTGAGCACTGTCATAGAAAAATCACCAGATTTTCTAACTTCGAGGACCTCACCAAGTGTTAGAATTGTGGTTTTTCTTATGTTGCCAATCAACGGCTGCTGTGACCATTATTATCCAAAGATAAACGGATCGTTGTCTGAGCTTTTCTTACTGGGAGGGCGTTGGGGAAACTGGAAAAAAAAAAAAGGAGAGGTGGGATCGGTGTTAGTGGTCAAGTCACAAGACTTGACCTTAGCAGAGTCAAGTGTGTCTGTGTGTATAGCGTGTGTCTGTATCTGTGTGCGCATGCCTGCGTGTACATAGTGTGTATGTATCTGTCTGTATGTGTATAATGTTTGTCTGTGTGAATGTACAGTGTGTGAGTCGGTGTATTTGTATGCACAGTGTGTGTATGTGTAGTGTGTGTATAGAGTATGTGGCTGTGTATAGTGTATGTATAGTGTGCGACAACACACAGCCCAGTAAAGGTGTGAAGTTGCGTCTTCCTTATTTATGGTATAACAGAAGCATGTGAATTTTTCCTTGTTGTATTTGAGAAATCCACCGAAACGTTGCCATGTATGGATCAGCAAAACCACAATTTTCATCACAAATTTTGTTGGAGGGCTGCCTGCTTTTTTATCGATAATTTGTAAGGTTTGGACATTACCTTGGTAGGTTATTGCACCTGGTTTAAGTTTGGTGGTGCTGCCAAATTATTTTGATATATTAAAATAATTGTGATGTGTTGTGTTGATATGTGATAGCCCTACGGGAGGCATGTGTGTTGTGTTGCGATGTCAAGCCCTTCGGGAGGCATATGTGTGAATAGTGCCAGGCGAGCATAGCTGCCATGCTATGTTGAAGTGTGTGATGGATCACCAGGCCATATGCAAAAGTACCCTGGGTGATGTAGTATATCGTGGGTGACTCATGATGGCTGATGCAGAAAGGGCCATGCATGAGGTATCCACGAGGTAATAGGTAGAGACTCCCTGTAGTAGGTAGAGGATCCCTATAATAGGATGGGGAATGATCCCTGTTGGGCAGCAAGGCGGCTGAATCCGCCATTGGGATTGACGGTTAGGTCAAATATGGTCCTGTTGATGTCTACAAGTGTATAGTGTATGTAATAATGTGAAGGTTATGTCATGTGAGATGTAAATATGATATTATGTTAAGTGATTATCTTCTGTTCCCAGTTTATGCCGTTATTAATAAACCATTAGACACTTTATGCACTTGAAGGGGTGTTGAGTCTATTGCCAAGCGAGCTCCCCGGGGCAATACATCAAAATATATACACACATACATATTATATAGTGCTCAGCTGCAGTTCCGCAACGTTTCGGCGGCAGATTGTGCCTTTCTGTAGCAGTGTACAATACTCCATCAGTGAGAGGTACATAAGGGGCATCATCAATTACAATTAATCATTTACAATCAGCAAATTCACATCTTTTACAGTAATCTACTACAGTGTTTACAGATGCAGAGAGCTAGCACATATGGTTTTCATAGATCCCAGTACAGTATGCAGCCCATGGTTTATGTACATAGATCATATACAGTGGTATAAAGTGCTGGAGTGTTAATTACCCCATGTGTTATACATTAGAATAAGAAATTTTTTTTTGTTTGTATAAATTTTAGGACTCTCCCATCACATCTAACATGAAACAATTCCATCGGACGCTCACCGTCTTCCGGGTTCTAATGATCTTGCGCGGCATTCCACCAATGAGAAGTGCTGCCGACCCCATGTGACCGCTGTCGTCATTCTACTTCCGGGATCACGGCTTATCCACATCATCGTCACTCCCGTATGACGTCACGCACATGCGCGGTAGTGCTCCCAGCCTCCGGACACCATTTTGGTTAAGGGTCGGTTCTTGTCAATACTCCCTTATTTTAAACATGCAACTTCTCTTGTTTAATACTCAGTTAATCTCACTGATCTTTATACGAGAGCTGTGACTAAGGCAAACTTTGGACTTTTCATGTACCAAGGCTCCCTATGGTCCCTGAATCGGGTCCATCACCCCTCCAGGCAATCAGACACCAATTCCATCCCCATTTCTGGGCGATATAGGGCCAATCACCGGGGGCTCATAGGCACTTAGTCAGAATGCCAAAGTGGTCAGAGCCGTTTTATGGGATTTCTGTATTTGACAGCAGCTGAACACTGTGAGGGACTCTGCACCCACAGTATATAGATCTGTTGCTTAGTGCTGCTCTGAATTCTTTCCTATTTTATGCTATGTACATTTGGAGCTTGTTGCACAGAGTCCATTGCTCTGGTTCTCTATTGAGTTATTTATTTATAGAGATGGAGCCCGGATCTGTCAGCTACACCATGGAGGACGAGGAACGGATACTCCGAGGCATGTACGGCGAAGCTGTATTCCTAAATACACCCACTACTAATGAGATCAAACACAAGTATGAAAGTGACATGAAGAGGTTATTAACCCAACAATTGTATTTAATTATAAAGAGAAGAGGATCCCAAGAGGATTAAGATGTAATGTGAGCCCTAATCTGTTTATTGGGGACAGTCACTTTTGTGAAACCTTCAGTGCTATATCTAACTAATATGCGCTTGAGACCATTTTACTGAACATTGAATATTTGCACATGGATATTAGTACTCTGCAAGTGGAGATAAAAGGTAGCGAATCCAAAATGAGATCTGCAGTTACACAGGAGGAGAGGGACAAATGTTGTGACCTAATCAATGGAAGGTTGGATAACACTAGAGTTGAGCTGGAGGAAGTGAAAAGAAGGACGTGGAATAGAGATTCAGAAGATGATAAAAATGATCAATGTATAATGGGCATCGTGAAGGAACAGCACATCGGTGGAGGAATGGTGGCAATACAAAGAGGAGTTAATCTTGATAACTTGATCACAGTTATGCCTAATGACTTTCTTTCGTATAGATCCAGGAAATCAAAGGACCACGAAGAAAGAGAAGAGAAAGAGCAAACAACATCGGCAACAAAAAAGGAAAAGGATCGAAGAACAAGCCGGTACCCCAAAGTCCGACACGAAGAAGGGAGATGAACTACTTATTAACATCTCTAGCAAAACCCCAACCACAGCACAGGTATCTCGGGCAAGAGGATAATTAGGCACAGGGTCACCAGAGCTGTGCGACCGCTCACATGCCTTGCCAGGCCACGCCCCCTTCTTCCTGTGTTTGGTTAGTCTTTGGTACAGTCCCTCATTGCGAGCAGTGGCTGCAGGCCAAGTGAGGCGCAAATGAGGACAGAGGGGCGGTGACCGAGTGCGGGCAGAGGGGCAGTGACTGAGTATGAGCAGGGAGCGTGAGTGAGTGCATGCTAAATGGGATGAGTGTGGGCTGAGGGGGGGTGATTGAGTGTGGGCTGAGGGGGGTGGAGTGAGTGCGGGCTGAGGGGGGTGGGGGAGAGTGCGTGCGGACTGAAGGGGGAGTGCGTGCGGACTGAGGAGGGGTGTGAGCTGGTGGGGTGAGTGTGACCTGAGGGGGTGAGTGAGCGTGTACTGTGGGGGAGTGAAAGAGTGGGGCTGAGTGAATGTGCGCTAAGGGGGGGGGGGGGGGAAAGAGTGGGGCTGAGTGTGAGCTGGGGGGCCCTGGCAGACTGTTATTTGTGGCGGAGGGTGTCCGGGGCATCATATGCGGCGGGAACGGGGGCGGTAGTGTCGGCTTGGTTGTGGGGGTCTGCGGGCGGCATGTTCAGTGTCGGCTTCTGATGTCGCTGCTGCCACCACCAGCCTGCGCCATATTACCACACTCATTACTTAAGTGTGCTAATATGGCGCAGCCTCCGGGGCGGCACAGAGGATTGTGGGATTCCAGGACATCCAGACTGAAGAGGATGACAGATAATTTAAGGTACGGTAAGTATATAATAGATATTATACTTGTAAATGTGGACCCAATGCATCGGGACGGCAATCTTGGTGTGCTGTGTCTCCCCTCTCTGTGTCTGTCACTTCTGTGCCGTCCCCTGTGGCTCTGTCTCTCCCCTCTGTGGCTGTCTTTTCCCCCAGCTCTCCCTCCTACCCTGTGCGGTGCTGAGCCCAGTGTGACTGTCACATTGTGATCAGTTACGTGAATCTACCTCTAGCTGATCATGTGACTGATCATATGACAATGACATCACACGGGTCCTTTATCCCTCTGATCTAGAAAGTCAGAGAAAGGCAGGGGGCAGCATGCAGGGGAATGAAGCGTTGGGTGTCTGTGTCACCAGCATCCAGTGCCATATTAGCATAGTCATCACTTGGGTGTACTAATATAGCGCGTCTTCCAGTGGGCCCAGTGAATTCTGGGATTCGTGGACATCGCTTGGGAAGTCTATGTCGGACACCACTAGGTACGTATATTATAGATATAAAGGGGACAAGCTGGAATTATTGTTATGGGGCCCTGTGATTTCTAGGAACGACCCTGGCCGGGCGGGCCTCATTATGTACAGGTGGAGCGGACCATTCTCACACGGTGGGGGGTGGTGGAGGAGGCCATTCTACTGGGGTGGGGCATAAAGCAAGTGGATAAGGGGCCATGGAGAGCACGGGTTGACACAAACTGAAGGGGCACCTTTGCAAGAACAATATTTTGCCCTCTGCGGTCCTGTATTCCCCCTGTACAGTAATGCGGCCCCCGTTCCGGCTCCTCTGTACGGTGATGTGGCCCCCGGTCTGGCTCCTCTGTACGGTGATGGGGCCCCCGGTCTGGCTCCTCTGTACGGTGATGGGCCCCGGTCCGGCTCCTCCGTACGGTGATGTGGCCCCCGGTCCGGCTCCTCCGTACGGTGATGGGGCCCCCGGTCCGGCTCCTCCGTACGGTGATGCGGCCCCCGGTCCGGCTCCTCCGTACGGTGATGGGGCCCCCGGTCCGGCTCCTCCGTACGGTGATGCGGCCCCCGGTCCGGCTCCTCCGTACGGTGATGCGGCCCCCGGTCCGGCTCCTCCGTACGGTGATGCGGCCCCCGGTCCGGCTCCTCCGTACGGTGATGCGGCCCCCGGTCCGGCTCCTCCGTACGGTGATGCGGCCCCCGGTCCGGCTCCTCCGTACGGTGATGCGGCCCCCGGTCCGGCTCCTCCGTACGGTGATGCGGCCCCCGGTCCGGCTCCTCCGTACGGTGACGCGGCCCCCGGTCCGGCTCCTCCGTACGGTGACGCGGCCCCCGGTCCGGCTCCTCCGTACGGTGACGGGGCCCCCGGTCCGGCTCCTCCGTACGGTGACGGGGCCCCCGGTCCGGCTCCTCCGTACGGTGACGGGGCCCCCGGTCCGGCTCCTCCGTACGGTGACGGGGCCCCCGGTCCGGCTCCTCCGTACGGTGACGCGGCCCCCGGTCCGGCTCCTCCGTACGGTGACGCGGCCCCCGGTCCGGCTCCTCCGTACGGTGACGCGGCCCCCGGTCCGGCCCCTCCGTACGGTGACGGGGCCCCCGGTCCGGCCCCTCCGTACGGTGACGCGGCCCCCGGTCTGGCCCCTCTGTACGGTGACGCGGCCCCCGGTCTGGCCCCTCTGTACGGTGACGCGGCCCCCGGTCCGGCCCCTCTGTACGGTGACGGGGCCCCCGGTCCGGCTCCTCTGTACGGTGACGCGGCCCCGGTCCGGCTCCTCTGTACGGTGACGCGGCCCCCGGTCCGGCTCCTCTGTACGGTGACGCGGCCCCCGGTCCGGCTCCTCCGTACGGTGACGGGGCCCCCGGTCCGGCTCCTCCGTACGGTGATGCGGCCCCCGGTCCGGCTCCTCCGTACGGTGATGCGGCCCCCGGTCCGGCTCCTCCGTACGGTGATGCGGCCCCCGGTCCGGCTCCTCCGTACGGTGATGCGGCCCCCGGTCCGGCTCCTCCGTACGGTGACGCGGCCCCCGGTCCGGCTCCTCCGTACGGTGACGCGGCCCCCGGTCCGGCTCCTCCGTACGGTGACGCGGCCCCCGGTCCGGCTCCTCCGTACGGTGACGCGGCCCCCGGTCCGGCTCCTCCGTACGGTGACGCGGCCCCCGGTCCGGCTCCTCCGTACGGTGACGCGGCCCCCGGTCCGGCTCCTCCGTACGGTGACGGGGCCCCCGGTCCGGCTCCTCCGTACGGTGACGGGGCCCCCGGTCCGGCTCCTCCGTACGGTGACGGGGCCCCCGGTCCGGCTCCTCCGTACGGTGACGCGGCCCCCGGTCCGGCTCCTCCGTACGGTGACGCGGCCCCCGGTCCGGCTCCTCCGTACGGTGACGCGGCCCCCGGTCCGGCTCCTCCGTACGGTGACGCGGCCCCCGGTCCGGCTCCTCTGTACGGTGACGGGGCCCCCGGTCTGGCCCCTCTGTACGGTGACGCGGCCCCCGGTCTGGCCCCTCTGTACGGTGACGCGGCCCCCGGTCTGGCCCCTCTGTACGGTGACGCGGCCCCCGGTCTGGCCCCTCTGTACGGTGACGGGGCCCCCGGTCTGGCTCCTCTGTACGGTGACGCGGCCCCCGGTCTGGCTCCTCTGTACGGTGACGCGGCCCCCGGTTTGGCTCCTCTGTACGGTGACGCGGCCCCCGGTCTGGCTCCTCTGTACGGTGACGCGGCCCCCGGTCTGGCTCCTCTGTACGGTGACGCGGCCCCCGGTCTGGCTCCTCTGTACGGTGACGCGGCCCCCGGTCTGGCTCCTCTGTACGGTGATGCGGCCCCCGGTCTGGCTCCTCTGTACGGTGATGCGGCCCCGGTCTGGCTCCTCTGTACGGTGATGCGGCCCCCGGTCTGGCTCCTCTGTACGGTGATGCGGCCCCCGGTCTGGCTCCTCTGTACGGTGATGCGGCCCCCGGTCTGGCTCCTCTGTACAGTGATGTGGCCCCCGGTCTGGCTCCTCTGTACGGTGATGTGGCCCCCGGTCTGGCTCCTCTGTACGGTGATGGGGCCCCCGGTCTGGCTCCTCTGTACGGTGATGCGGCCCCCGGTCTGGCTCCTCTGTACGGTGATGCGGCCCCCGGTCTGGCTCCTCTGTACGGTGATGCGGCCCCCGGTCTGGCTCCTCTGTACGGTGATGTGGCCCCCGGTCTGGCTCCTCTGTACGGTGATGTGGCCCCCGGTCTGGCTCCTCCTCTTACCTCGCTCCCGGTTGTCTCTCGCTCCTGTCAGTCTGGGCTCCTCCAGTCTCTCTCAGGGGCCCCGTCTGTCAGGAGGA
Source organism: Allobates femoralis (assembly GCA_033576535.1). Taxonomy (NCBI): domain Eukaryota; kingdom Metazoa; phylum Chordata; class Amphibia; order Anura; family Aromobatidae; genus Allobates; species Allobates femoralis. Next base: position 579,703,279 of record JARQOC010000005.1, read on the forward strand.
GAGGAGACGCCCACTCACAAGCCTCAGCCAATCACAGCCATCCAGACACCGCGCTGACTCCTCCTCCACCAATAGCGCGCGTCCATACTCAGCTCCACTGTCCCGACAGCCAATGAGCGGCGGCGTCTTCCTGTCAGTCACACGCAGAGCAGAGAAGGGGCACGTGACCGGGGCGGAGCCACAGCACAAGCGTCACACTGGAATAAAGGAAGGCTCCGCCCAGTGTGACGTCACTGCCGCTCGTCATATAAAAGGCGTGTTCTCAGTGGGCGTGTCCTCCTCTCCCGTGTATGGTGGTGCAGAGCACAGACGGTCACGTGTTATTTTCCCGCTCGTTCTTCTCCTCAGTGCGGATAGATGTGGAGGATCCTGGGTGTGTACAATTACTGGGGGGATGGGGGAGGGGTGTGGGGGGATTGGGGGGTGGATGATGGCGGGGGGAGGGGTGTGGTGGGATTTGGGGGGTGGATGATGATGGGGGGAGGGGTGTGGTGGGATTTGGGGGGTGGATGATGATGGGGGGGAGGGGTGTGGTGGGATTTGGGGGGTGGATGATGATGGGGGGAGGGGTGTGTGGATTTGGGGGTGGATGATGGTGGGATTTGGGGGGTGGATGATGATGGGGGGAGGGTTGTGGTGGGATTTGGGGGTGGTGATGATGGGGGGGAGGGTGTGGTGGGATTTGGGGGGTGGTGGGATTTGGGGGTGGATGATGATGGGGGGGGAGGGTGTGGTGGGATTTGGGGGTGGTGGGATTTGGGGGTGGATGATGATGGGGGGGAGGGGGGTGGTGGGATTTGGGGGGGTGGATGATGATGGGGGGGTAGGGGTGTGGTGGGATTTGGGGGGTGGATGATGATGGGGGGAGGGTGTGGTGGGATTTGGGGTGTGGTGGGATTTGGGGGGTGGATGATGATGGGGGGGAGGGTTGTGGTGGGATTTGGGGGGTGGTGGGATTTGGGGGGTGGATGATGATGGGGGGGAGGGTTGTGGTGGGATTTGGGGGGTGGTGGGATTTGGGGGGTGGATGATGATGGGGGGGAGGGTGTGGTGGGATTTGGGGGGTGGTGGGATTTGGGGGGTGGATGATGATGGGGGGGAGGGGTTGTGGTGGGATTTGGGGGGTGGTGGGATTTGGGGGGTGGATGATGATGGGGGGGAGGGGTGTGGTGGGATTTGGGGGTGGTGGGATTTGGGGGGTGGATGATGATGGGGGGGAGGGGTGTGATTTGTGTGATTGGGGGGGGGGATTTGTGGGGATTGGGGTGGGGATTTGGGGGGTGGATGATGATGGGGGGGAGGGGTGTGGTGGGATTTGGGGGGTGGTGGGATTTGGGGGGTGGATGATGATGGGGGGGAGGGGTGTGGTGGGATTTGGGGGGTGGTGGGATTTGGGGGGTGGATGATGATGGGGGGGAGGGGTGTGGTGGGATTTGGGGGGTGGTGGGATTTGGGGGGTGGATGATGATGGGGGGGAGGGGTGTGGTGGGATTTGGGGGGTGGTGGGATTTGGGGGGTGGATGATGATGGGGGGGAGGGGTGTGGTGGGATTTGGGGGGTGGTGGGATTTGGGGGGTGGATGATGATGGGGGGGGGGGGTGTGGTGGGATTTGGGGGGTGGGTGGGATTTGGGGGGTGGATGATGATGGGGGGGAGGGGTGTGGTGGGATTTGGGGGGTGGTGGGATTTGGGGGGTGGATGATGATGGGTGGGATTTGGGGGGTGGTGGGATTTGGGGGGTGGATGATGATGGGGGGTAAGGGGTGTGGTGGGATTTGGGGGGTGGATGATGATGGGGGGTAAGGGGTGTGGTGGGATTTGGGGGGTGGATGATGATGGGGGGGTAAGGGGTGTGGTGGGATTTGGGGGGTGGATGATGATGGGGGGGTAAGGGGTGTGGTGGGATTTGGGGGGTGGATGATGATGGGGGGTGAGGGGTGTGGTGGGATTTGGGGGGTGGATGATGATGGGGGTGAGGGGTGTGGTGGGGATTTGGGGGGTGGATGATGATGGGGGTGAGGGGTGTGGTGGGATTTGGGGGGTGGATGATGGCGAGGGGAGGGGTGTGGTGGGGTTTGGGGGGTGAGGGTATTTGGGGGAGTGGATGAGGGGAGGGGTATGGTGGGATTTGGGGGGGGGGGGTCTCCCACCCCCCTGGGGTCAGTCCCGGTCAACCTCCCCCCATCATCATCCACCTCCCAAATCCCACAACACACCTTCCCCAGGGTCAGTCCCAGTTCCTCTTCTCCATACTCCTCCTGCTCGTGGTTTTCTCTTTCTCTCTCTCTCTCTCTTCTCCATACTCCTCCTGCTCGTGGTTTTCTCTCTCTTCTTCTCCATACTCCTCCTGCTCGTGGTTTTCTCTTTCTCTCTCTCTCTCTCTTCTCCATACTCCTCCTGCTCGTGGTTTTCTCTCTCTCTCTTCTTCTCCATACTCCTCCTGCTCGTGGTTTTCTCTCGCTCTTCTTCTCCATACTCCTCCTGCTCGTGGTTTTCTCTTTCTCTCTTCTTCTCCATACTCCTCCTGCTCGTGGTTTTCTCTTTCTCTCTTCTTCTCCATACTCCTCCTGCTCGTGGTTTTCTCTTTCTCTCTTCTTCTCCATACTCCTCCTGCTCGTGGTTTTCCTTCTCTCTCTTCTTCTTCTCCTCTCCTCCTCACTCGTGGTTTTCTCTCTCTCTTCTCTCCATACTCCTCCTGCTCGTGGTTTTTCTTTCTCCTTCTTCTCCAACTCCTCCTGCTCGTGGTTTTCTCTCTCTCTCTTCTCTCATACTCCTCCTGCTCGTGGTTTTCTCTTTCTCTCTTCTACATACTCCTCCTGCTCGTGGTTTTCTCTCTCTTCTTCTCCATACTCCTCCTGCTCGTGGTTTCTCTTCCTCTCTCTTCTTCTCCTACTCCACTCCTCTGCTCGTGGTTTTTCTCTCTCTCTCTTCTCCATACTCCTCCTGCTCGTGGTTTTTCTCTCTTCTCCTCTCTTCTCCATTTATCTCCCCTCCTGCTCGTGGTTTTCTCTCTTTTTCTCTCTTCTTCTCCATACTCCTCCTGCTCGTGGTTTTCTCTCTCTCTCTTTCTCCATACTCCTCCTGCTCGTGGTTTTCTTTCTCTCTTCTTCTCCATACTCCTCCTGCTCGTGGTTTTCTTTCTCTTTCTCCTCCTCTTCTCTCATACTCCTCCATGCTCCTGCTCGGGTTTTCTCTTTTTCTCTCTTCTTCTCCATACTCCTCCTGCTCGTGGTTTTCTCTCGCTCTTCTTCTCCATACTCCTCCTGCTCGTGGTTTTCTCTTTCTCTTCTACATACTCCTCCTGCTCGTGGTTTTCTCTCTCTTCTTCTCCATACTCCTCCTGCTCGTGGTTTTCTTTCTCTTCTTCTCCATACTCCTCCTGCTCGTGGTTTTCTCTTTGGGTACCGTCACACCTGGCAATGTCGACGGCGATTTTTTTATGCCTATCGCCGCCGACATCGCCAATGCGTCACCCAATGTGAATGGGCGAGGGCGAAGCTTTTGAGTGGTCGCCTGGTTTCACAGCAGTGCTCTGAAACCAGGCGGCCGATCTGGGGTGATGTGTACACATCGCCCTATGTAAAACGGCTGACGGCGATCCGATAGGCGATGGGAGCCAAAGGCTCCCATTGTACTGCATCGCCGGTGGGGTTTTGAGACACCCCAGTGCTGATGCCGCCTGTCAGATCGACGGTGCGTCACCAGAGGTAAATGGGGGGTGGTGACGTTGGCGGGGCGCCAAAAACGTGCGCACTCCCACCCGCCGGCGACATCTCCAGCGGCGTTGCCAGCTGTGATGTGGCCCTTTCTCTTTCTTATTCTCCATACTCCTCCTGCTTGTGGTTTTCTCTTTCTCTCTTCTTCTCCATACTCCTCCTGCTCGTGGTTTTCGCTTTCTCTCTTCTTCTCCATACTCCTCTTGCTCGTGGTTTTCTCTTTCTCTCTCTTCTCCATACTCCTCCTGCTCGTGGTTTTCTCTCTCTTCTTCTCCATACTCCTCCTGCTCATGGTTTTCTTTCTCTTCTTCTCCATACTCCTCCTGCTCGTGGTTTTCTCTTTCTCTTCTTCTCCATACTCCTCCTGCTCGTGGTTTTCTCTTTCTCTTCTTCTCCATACTCCTCCTGCTCGTGGTTTTCTCTTTCTCTTCTTCTCCATACTCCTCCTGCTCGTGGTTTTTCTCTCTCCTTCTCCATACTCCTCCTGCTCGTGGTTTTCTGTCTCTTCTTCTCCATACTCCTCCTGCTCGTGGTTTTCTCTCTTCTCCATACTCCTCCTGCTCCTGGTTTTCTCTCTCTCTTCTCCATACTCCTCCTGCTCGTGGTTTTCTCTTTCTCTCTTCTTCTCCATACTCCTCCTGCTCGTGGTTTTCTCTTTCTCTCTCTTCTTCTCCATACTCCTCCTGCTCATGGTTTTCTTTCTCTCTCTTCTTCTCCATCCTCCTCCTTCTCGTGGTTTTCTTTCTCTTCTTCTCCATACTCCTCCTGCTCGTGGTTTTCTCTTTCTCTCTCTTCTTCTCCATACTCCTCTTGCTTGTGGTTTTCTCTTTCTTCCTCTCTGCTCTATACTCCTCCTGCTCGTGGTTTTATCTTTCTCTCTTCTTCTCCATACTCCTCCTGCTCGTGGTTTTATCTTTCTCTCTTCTTCTCCATACTCCTCCTGCTCATGGTCTTCTTTCTCTCTCTTCTTCTCCATACTCCTCCTGCTCGTGGTTTTCTTTCTCTCTCTTCTTCTCCATACTCCTCCTGCTCGTGGTTTTCTTTCTCTCTCTTCTTCTCCATACTCCTCCTGCTTGTGGTTTTCTCTCTCTCTCTCCTCTTCTCCATATCTCCTCCTGCTCGTGGTTTTCTCTCTCTCTCTTCTTCTCCATACTCCTCCTGCTCGTGGTTTTCTCTCTCTCTCTTCTTCTCCATACTCCTCCTGCTCGTGGTTTTTCTTTCTATCTCTTCTTCTCCATACTCCTCCTGCTCGTGGTTTTCTCTCTCTTCTTCTCCATACTCCTCCTGCTCGTGGTTTTTCTTTTCTCTCTTCTTCTTCTCTATACTCCTCCTGCTCGTGGTTTTCTCTTTCTCGCTCTTCTTCTCCATACTCCTCCTGCTCGTGGTTTTCTCTTTTCTCCTCTTCTTCTCCATACTCCTCCTGCTCGCGGTTTTCTCTTTCTCTTTCTTCTTCTCCATACTCCTCCTGCTCGCGGTTTTCTCTTTCTCTTTCTTCTTCTCCATACTCCTCCTGCTCGCGGTTTTCTCTTTCTCTTTCTTCTTCTCCATACTCCTCCTGCTCGTGGTTTTCTCTCTCTCTTCTTCTCCATACTCCTCCTGCTCGTGGTTTTCTCTCTCTCTCTCTTCTTCTCCATACTCCTCCTGCTCGTGGTTTTCTCTCTCTCTCTCTTCTTCTCCATACTCCTGCTCGTGGTTTTCTCTCTTCTTCTCCATACTCCTCCTGCTCGTGGTTTTCTCTTTCTCTCTCTTCTTCTCCATACTCCTCCTGCTCGTGGTTTTCTCTCTCTCTTCTTCTCCATACTCCTCCTGCTCGTGGTTTTCTCTTTCTCTTCTTCTCCATACTCCTCCTGCTCGTGGTTTTCTCTCTCTCTTCTTCTCCATACTCCTCCTGCTCGTGGTTTTCTCTTCTCTCTCTCTTCTTCTCCATACTCCTCCTGCTCGTGGTTTTCTCTCTCTCTCTCTTCTTCTCCATACTCCTCCTGCTCGTGGTTTTCTCGTTCTCTTCTTCTCCTCCATACTCCTCCTGCTCGTGGTTTTCTTTCTCTTTCTTCTCCATACTCCTCCTGCTCGTGGAGGCGAGATATAAGGAGAGAAACTCCAGAATCGTAGAATGGAGAATGAGGATTTACTAAAGACGAAGTGTCAGGAGACCTGATGGATCCTGATTCCTGATCTCTGCTCGTCTACAACTTTATTGATCTCTTTTCCTCCTTTCTGTTGTGAGTTCTGTCGCGTATAAGCTGCACGGAGCGGAGCTGTGTGTACGGTGTGTAGTGATGCTCCAGACTTGTGATGGAGTCTCCAGTAATTGTATTATTCCCCAGGATCTCTCTGATGTTCCATCGTCTCTTCCCCCATTCAGGTCTCTACAATATCGGATCCTCTCACATCTTCTATAGAAGAGAATTCTCCTGATTGACCATCAAGGATGGATCTGGACAGGGACAAGATAGCGGAGAGGATCTTACCCCTCACCCTAGAGATCCTCTTCCTTGTTACTGGAGAGGTGAGAGATGTCACATGACCTCATTCTTATCTATGGACAGAATAACGGACAGAGCTGGAGAGGTGAGGACTCTGGAGATGTCTGGAGACTGGAGATTTATGAATGTGTCTCCTCTCCATAACCAGGATTACACAGTGGTGAAGAAGAGCTGGAGTGATCTGTGCTGTCAGGACCCTGTACAGTGTGAGGGAAGAGCCCGGGGCCCGGGGCCTCCACCTCACCCCCTGATACATGAGGACATCAATGAGCAGAAGATCCTAGAACTCACCTACAAGATGATGGAGCTGCTGACTGGAGAGGTGACACTGCTGGGAATGCTGCTGCTGCTGGGACATTATACAGTAACGCTATGAAGGGATGGGGGAATGATGACAATGCGGCTATCATTGTATGTGTCAGGTTCCTATAAGGTGTCAGGACGTCTCCGTCTATTTCTCCATGGAGGAGTGGGAGTATTTAGAAGGACACAGAGATCTGTACAAGGACATAGTCATGATGGAGGATCCCCTCACATCACCAGGTAATAGGACTAAATACACACGGCCTATAATGATCTGTATGTAAAGAATGAATTCAGTCCTGTATGTGTCTCCTCCAGGTCTATCCAGTAAGAGGACAACACCAGAGAGATGTCCCCGTCCTCTTCTCCCACAGGACTGTAATCCAGAAGATCCCGATGTTCCTCCGGATGATCAGGTAGATGGAGAGAAGGTGTGATGAGATCTCCCTATGATGTGTAGACGGCTGTGAAGATCTTGTCTCAGTCTTGTTTTCTCCCCCACTATTAGATGTGTTATACTTGTGTAATGAGATGGATGGAGATTACAGCTGATCACAGATGGGACTTCTCCATCTGTCTGTGACTTTTACAATCTTTGTTTCAGGGTGAAGATCTGCCCCATATTAATCCTCCAGAGACCTATGTGAGGGGTGATGAGCGGAGGACAGAGGAGATCCCTACAGATCACCGCCCAGGTGAGTAGTGGCCTCTACAGTCACTTATTCTCCGCTTGGTACAATGATGTGTTGGGTTTTGTATCTTCTATGTAACCCTTTCCCTGTTCTGGGCTCCGACCTCACAAGCTGCTCTGCTCTTCTCAGCAGTCTATGAAGCAGTTGGGGCGTCTCAGGCCCTGGACATCCCCCCACCTGCAGACAATTACACAGGAACCGCCATCATATTTATTAAGATGCTTTCACACTGGGGTTTTTGAAAAAAATGCGGCAGATCCAGTAAAAAAAACGCATCTGCCGCATTTTCCGCCCAACGGCTGCACTTGCGGCACAGTTGCGGCAAGCCTCATGCATTGTCTATGGGGCTTGTGGCAAGTGCGGTTTTGGCAGATGCGGCTGCGAAAAAAAAAAAATGCAGCTGACCCGTCTTTTTTTTCACGGCCGCAACTGCCGAGACTGCACTTGCCGCCAGGGCTGTGGAGTCGGTAAATCAAACCATCAACTCCAACTCCGACTCCTTAATTCCTGGCTCGTTTTTAAGTGATAAAATGTTTGTAGGTCAATGGTAACATCAGGCTTTAATCATTATAATGACATAATAATAAAGATATTTAGATAGAACATAATAATAATTCATAATAATAATATTCAGCACATTCTGCATTGAACTACTGGACCCAATTTATTATATATTTTAGGAGTCGGAACATTTTCTACCGACTCCAATTCCGACTCCAGCAAAACTGGCAGCAACTCCAACACCACGACTCCGACTCCACAGCCCTGCTTGTTTCGTCTGCCGCACACTTACCAGAGATTCCTTGGTGGGGGGAAGGGGTGTTACTTTTTCTACTCTGACGCTGTCTAATCAGAGGGAGGAAAAAACCTGCCATACTGGTGAACGGCGCCCCCTTGTCCCGGGATCCAGAGAGTGCGGGTCTCTGGGGAAACAGATGACTGAGGTCTCCATCTGGTCGCCCCTTTGCCTGTTTTGGTGCTGCGGCTCCCTCCTCTCGGTGGTTCTGTGCTTGCTGTGCGGCCACCGGGTTTATCAGTGGCTTCATCATCCTCCACCTCTGGAGACAGTATTTGTCTTTCCCCACTGTGTCTTTCTTCTTGCTTTGGAAGCTCAGATATTTCTCCATCACCGCACACCACCTCCTCATGTCCCTCTTGAATGGTTCCCGGTGAGAGGCCAGACGACAGAAGGGAATGTAAAGTTTTCTTCGCAGTCCAAGTGTGGGGTCACATGTCTCCTGGGCCTCATGATGACCAGGTTGAGGATTGTGCGGCCACTTAGTGAGACTGGAGCGTGTGAAGGATTTGGTGGTGCTGGTTGTAATCAGACTGTAGTTATTTTATTTACAGTATTTTCCGCACTATAAGGCATACTGGATTATAAGGGCTTTTAAGCCGTCTTGGTTCATATATAAGGCGCACCGGTTTATAAGGCGCACCATATTATCATAAAAAAACAAAGCTCAGACTGTAAGTCAAACTTTATTTAACTTTTTAGCCCCCCCATCACCCTCCAGTATCCCTCTGTAGCCTCCCGTCACCCTCCAGTATCCCTCTGTAGCCTCCCGTCACCCTCTAGTATCCCTCTGTAGCCTCCCGTCACCCTCTAGTATCCCTCTGTAGCCTCCCGTCGCCCTCCAGTATCCCTCTGTAGCCTCCCGTCGCCCTCCAGTATCCCTCTGTAGCCTCCCGTCGCCCTCCAGTATCCCTCTGTAGCCTCCCGTCGCCCTCCAGTATCCCTCTGTAGCCTCCCGTCGCCCTCCAGTATCCCTCTGTAGCCTCCCGTCGCCCTCCAGTATCCCTCTGTAGCCTCCCGTCGCCCTCCAGTATCCCTCTGTAGCCCCCCGTCACCCTCCAGTATCCCTCTGTAGCCCCCCGTCACCCTCCAGTATCACACACAGACACACACACAAACTGATCTTTACTTTTTGTACATTTTGCTTACTACTGTACTCCTGTGTGGTAAGGCACTCACAGCGCTGGAGCCCTCAGGCACTCACAGCGCTGGAGCCCTCAGGCAATCAGAGGCTATGGACTGACGTCAGCTGGCCTCGGATTGGCTCAAGGCTCCTGGGCGGAGTTGTGATTAGCTGATGGGCTCCTGGGCTGTGAGCGCACCCCTCATGTGGCACAGCAATGCAGTGGCAGGCACCGGACAGCGGGGACGGCGGAACTTGTGATCGGTGGCTGGTGAGTGCGCCCCCGCACAGCGATGCGGAATACAGCGGCGGACAGTGGGGATGGAGGATCTTGTGGCGGATCAGGTATGCCTTATTTTCTGGGGGGGGTGGCAAATATTTGCAGGCAAATGGCACCCCCTTAGCATACATCAATTTTGTCGGAAAAAAAACGTATATAAGGTGCACCGCACTATAAGGCGCACTTATGATTTCTGGGAAAATCTTAGTCTTTTAGGTGCGCCTTATAGTGCGGAAAATACGGTGATCTTATGAACATCTATTTTAACATCAAATAAGACTGAATAACGGACAATAAACAGGAAGGAAAGGAACAGAAATCAGCTTGGGATATGGAGGTGTCCTGTGTATGTAGTAACATTGTGTGAGGTAGCACTATTGATTCTGTTGAGGGGCACTCACTTTACCCGGTCAATTAAAGCACTCGTGCAACGTTTTCCAGTAAACTACAATCCAGCAATTTATGACACATAATAAATTGCTTATAATATAGTCCATGTCAGTGCCGCGACAGGAATGTTACACATATAATAGTCTAGAACCTTTCAATGGCAGCTATGCTCGCTTGGCTCCAGATACATCCCTCAGCAATGTAATAACATTTAAGTCCATATCAAGCACAGTCTCTTACCTTTGCTGGGTGTAGCTGCTTCCCTCAGCTCTGCTCGGTCAGAGCTTGCAGTATTGAGGCTCTGTACACCTTTTCTCCAGTCCTCGTGCCTTCCAGCGCTAACGACGTCCCAGGCATAGAGACCAGGTCTCTATAATAGAGCTCCAGCTCCATTCTCCAGCATACACACATGCCACATGGAGCAAACAGGAAACATGCACTCACAGGACCTGTCTGACATCAGAGAGCATGTGACCAAGAGGGAGTCAGCTTATGTCAGATGTGATACACCCATGGGGAGGTACGTGGCCAGTCAGGACTCGCCCCCAGCAGATATTTTATCAATGTAGCTATCTGCTGCCTCACAATTCTCGTTTCCAGTGTAGACGTCGTTCTTGTCACAGGTGTAGGATCGCTCCTCCATAATGTGCTGGATTGTTTGACGCTCAGCTCCACATTCACAGCCAGGAGAGTCAGATTTTCCCACTTATACATAAAGGTACCGTCACACGCGGCAATTTTGCTAGCAGTTTTACTGGCAATTTGCTGGTTGCAGTGAAATCTTGGACACATTGTTCTATCATGTTGCCGTGTACAAATGGAACAATGTGTCCATGATTTCACTGCAACCAGCAAATTGCCAGTGAAATTGCCTAGCAAAATTGCCGCGTGTGACGGTACCTTAAGGTCTGCACAGACACCACAGTTTGTTCTGATGCGGTTTAGGGTGACCCAGGTTTTTCTTGGTAGGGTGAAGCCCGATGGTGGTTTTGTGGGTGAGGAAACTCTTGAAGCTCTCGTCTACCGCACTGACACAGAGTTCTCACCATTTCTCTTCTAAATTGAGATCATATCATACTGGGTGACTGCGGTTCGGTTTGGTTTATGTCCTGATTTCAGTCGCTGTATTTGGACATTTTGATATATTGAGAGGTTTTCATTATTCACTACTTTGGTGCATTCTTTAAGTAGAAGCTCTTGTCTTCTCAGTTTTGCCGGTGTGATGTGGCTCAGGGCAGGTAAACAGTGAACGGGCATAGGTCTGATAACACCAGATATTATACACACAGAGTTGTTCAGTTGGGTGTTGATTGTGTTCACGTGACAACTATTCAGCCATACTGGAGTACTGTATTCTGCGACAGAGTGCACCAAGGCAAGGGTGGACGTCCTCAGGACAGGTGTTAAAGAACCCCAGGAGGATCCACAGAGTTTCTGAATAATATTATTGTGTGTTTTCAGTTTCTGTGCTGTTTTATCCCAGTGAGATTAGAAGGTTAGGCTTATATCAAGGTTTATATATAAATACTTAGGATTGAAATTGTGTTTGACAAATTGACCTTCAAAGTATACTTTGAGTTCAGTCTTGGCACTTGTGTTGTGTAAATGAAAGCAGCGTACTTCCGTATTTGATGGATTGGGCTTAAGCCTCCATTGTCGAAAATACTTTCCCATTACACTAAGATCTTCTGTTAGAACCTCGTTTGCCTCCTCCATTGTTTTACTCACTGTAGCAACCTTAGTCCGCCTCCCCGTGGTGCACCCTGGGTAACACTAAAGGACAAACAATCTTGGCGATCAAAATGGAGGTTTTGTTGACGTCCAACCCAGAATCGGTTGGGTTGTCTAAGTAATTAATTTATAATATCTCCTGAAGAAGGAGCCATTTGAGCTCTGAAAGCTGCACATATTTTCTGGTTCACCAATAAGTGTCACTCCTACAATACTTTTGTACTTTTTGGACGTAAGTATTTACATCGATTTTTCTGACTAACACAGTACCACAATAGTATTTTGTATTGTACATCCGTGAAAGGATGTGAGAACAATACAGTGACATTGTGACCTGTCACTCACCCACAGCAGGCACCACCGTCACCACCACGTCCACTTCCCCGTTCATTATCACCAGCCTTTCACATATGTAATAGGGTGCGCAGCTAACAACTGGTGTCTGTAGTTCAGCAGTATTTGGCGCTCGCTGACATAGCTGTATATAGAAATTCCCTTTTATACAAGTGTTGTGTGGGGAAGAGTCTAAGATCTAGCGTTTAAAAGATCTGTTGGTGTAATCTGCAGGTACTGGATCACCAACCTTGCCTTTCTCTCTCCCTGCTCCAATACCTCTCCCTACACTATCCTCACCTAGCAGAGATCTTGAGATTTAGCTCTAAAAAGAGCTGTTCTGGATCACCAACCTTGCCTTTCTCTCCCTTTTCCAATACCTCTCCCTACACTATCCTCGCCTAGCAGAGATCTTGAGATTTAGCTCTTACAAGAGCTGTTGTATAATCTTGCTGGATCGCAGTAATGGTACCGTCACACACAAGGATATCGTTAATGATATCCTTAGAAAAGTCACGTGTCTGAAATCGTACGAACGATATGTATATATATTCGTGCATCGTCACACACAAGGATATCTGAAACTATCCATTTTGGCAGTGCGCCAGTGTCGGAGGGAGATTTTTCCATTCGATGCTGAACAATGTCGTTACAATAATGTGCCAGCGCTTTCACAGCAGCATCGGCACATTTTTGTATCTAAAAGTGATTAACAAACTTAAATTTATAAAATCTGTGTGATTTTTACATGTAAAGCCGCTCTGCAGCTCTGTGCTACATGTCGGCACACAGCTGCAGGAGCGGCTATGAACCCGGTCTTTAAGAGGTTAATGATATAGTGTGCCACATGGCCCCGGAGCGTGCCCACACTCCCTTGAGCCATGTAGCCTAAAACCTTGTCAGGGCAGTGGTTAAATCATTTACTTTTTAGAAGCCGCACACAGTCGGCTCTGCTACATCCATTCATAAAAAGCCTCCGGGTCCTGTCATTTTACAGTCCGCCGTGAGCAATTGCTAAACAGCTTCCTAAATAGGGAGCTGTACCAGGTACTAACGCAAAATGCGTACTGTACCCATCTCTGTCCACGGTGCTGATCGCTGCAACATTAATAAGTATAGCCAGCACACTAGAGTTTCAATGTGCGCTGGCCATAGTTATTAATGTTAAAGCGATCAGTACCGTGGACAGAGATGGGTACAGTACGCATTTTGCATTAGTACCTGTAGAGCTCCCTATTAAGGAAGCTGTTTAGCAATTGTTCACGGCGGACTGTAAAATGTTAGCAGCCGCCGGCTTTTTATGAATGCATGTAGAAGAGCCGCTTCAGCAGTCTGTCATTGTTAGTTTTGTTCATTAATATAATAGTTGCCTAAGCCAGCTTCCGTCCGTTTCGGCTCGAAATGACGTCAGATCCGGACTGAAGCTGGCTGTACACCCACTGAGGGTGTACCAAGATGGCCGACCGTTAGCGAGAGCGGGGCTAATACAGCCCCACTCTTGCTATCGGTACTCTCGGTGGCCCCACACACACACTCCGCTCTCACTCCCCACTTCTCCACACACACCCCCGCCATCACACACACCGTCCTCAGTCGCCACGTCCGCACACGCCCCCCCCCCCCCCCCCCCGCCATGTTTCAATCGCCCCCCTCACTCGTTTGCCACGCCAAGCCACGCCACACTCATACCCCCAGGACACCTATACTTACCACCGGCCCCGATGCTCTGCCAGATGCTGCCGCTCCGCCGCTCTTCGCCTCCCGGCTGGCTCCGGTCATCTCGAGCATCTCCGCCGCTGCTCCGCCCACCTCGCCATGTCACCTCACGTGTCTCCGCAGTTGCTCCGCCCACCTCGCGCTGCTAACCCGGCAGCCGCACCTTGCCGCAGGCCTCCTATACATTGCATGGAGACTTGCCGCAAGTGTGCCGCAAGTCACACTTGCGGAACACTTGCGGCAAGTCTCCATGCAATGTATAGGAGGCCTGCGGCAAGGTGCGGCTGCCGGGTTAGCGGCATGAGGTGGGCGGAGCAGCGGCGGAGATGTTCGAGCTGACCGGATCCAGCCGGGAGGCGAAGAGGCGGGTGAGCGGCAGCATCCGGCAGATCATCGGGCCGGTGTTAAGTATAGGTGTCCTGGGGGTATGAGTGTGGTGTGGCGAGCGAGTGGGGGGCGATTGAAACATGGTGGGGGGGGAAGGGGGGCGTGTGTGCGGACGTGGCGACTGAGGACGGTGTGTGTGATGACGAGTGTGATGGCGGGGGTGTGTGTGGAGGAGTGGGGAGTGAGAGTGGAGTATGTGTGGGGCCACCGAGAGTACCGATAGCAAGAGTGGGGCTGTATTGGCCCCGCTCTCGCTAACGGTCGGCCATCTTGGTACACCCTCAGTGGGTGTACAGCCAGCTTCAGTCCGGATCTGATGTCATTTCGAGCAGAAACGGACGGAAGCTGGCTTAGGCAATTATTATATTAGATGAACAAAGCTAACAATGACAGACTGGTGCAGAAAGGAGAGGGCCCAGCCTTATGGGGCCAGAGTCTACAGGATAATGGGGAAAGAAAGTAGGTTGGGGGCTGCGGCAGCTCCAGTGGTGATGAGGTGGCAGCGAGGTCATTGTTAGGCTGTAGCTCCTGTGGTGATAAGGTGGCAGCAAGGTCATTGTGAGGCGGCAGCTCCGGTGCTGATGAGGTGGCAGCGAGGTCATTGTTAGGCGGCAGCTCCGGTGGTGATGAGATGGCAGCGAGGTCATTGTGAGGCGGCAGCTCCGGTGGTGATGAGGTGGCAGTGAGGTCATTGTGAGGTGGGAGCTCCGGTGGTGATGAGGAGGCAGCGAGGTCATTGTGAGGCGGCAGCTCCGGTGGTGAAGAGGTGGCAGTGAGGTCATTGTGAGGTGGGAGCTCCGGTGGTGATGAGGAGGCAGCGAGGTCATTGTGAGGCGGCAGCTCCGGTGGTGATGAGGTGGCAGCGAGGTCATTGTGAGGCGGCAGCTCCGGTGGTGATGAGGTGGCAGTGAGGTCATTGTGAGGTGGCAGCTCCGGTGGTGATGAGGTGACAGTGAGGTCATTGTGAGGTGGCAGCTCTGGTGGTGATGAGGCGGCAGCGAGGTCATTGTGAGGCGGCAGCTCCGGTGGTGATTAGGTGGCAGCGAGGTCATTGTGAGGTGGCAGCTCCGGTGGTGGAGGTGGCAGTGAGGTAGTTGTGAGGCAGCAGCTCTGGTGGTGGTGAGGTGGCCGGTCCAATGGTGGTGAGGTAATGGCTCTGATGAGGTGGCAGCGAGGTCATTGCTGGCTGTAGCTTTTCTGGGTTTTATGCTCCACCTGAAAGTTGTGAATGTGATGGATAATCTGATGTGTTGGGGCCCAGAATTCCACAGGACGGGGGACACTCGGGAGAAGTCTGGAAGGTGATTGTGTGAGGAACGTCCAGTGTGGAGGGGAGGAGGAGGTCTTGTGAGGAGCGGTGATGACGTGTTGGGAGATATCGGGATATTAGTTCAGAGGTATACGGAGGAGACAGATTGTGGACGGCTTTGTAGGTCAATGTTAGTAGCTGGAATTGGATGTTGGGGAATTGGGAGTCAATGAAGGGATTTGCAGAGAGGTGAAGCGGAGGAGCAGCGAGGAGAGATGTGCATTAGTCATACAGCAGGGTAAGGCTGGTTTCACTCTGCAGTTTTTTTCCTGATCAGGTTCCTTCCGGTTTGTGTGCCAAAACCAGGAGAGGAACTTGCAGAGAAAAACTATAAGGCTGAAGGCACGAAGGCACACTGTGCGAGGGAAACTCGCATTGCACTCGGACCAGTGTTGCTCTGTCAGGCAGGTCACAGTGGTGCGAGTCCCCCGCACTTACATTGTGAGTCAGAATCGTGTGCAGTCGAAGCTTCTAACATGCGTGTGGGTAATGCAAGTCTATGGGTGCAAGAAAATCTCGCACTTAGACAGCACGCTGTGCGAGTTTGTAGCACCATGCTGGTAAAAGTTATAATGGATTGAATAGCTAGATCGGGTTTAATAATCTCCCGCTGCTACTTTCGGGGCCCCTATTAAGCTAATTACATATTCACTGTACTGTCAAACCAACAGCCAATCACAGGAGCTCACACGCTATGCGAGCCTCTGTGATTGGCTGTTGTAATCAGACTGGATTTTTTCAATCTGGACAATGATTTTGCTTCGTTGCCATACACATTAATGTATGGCAACCAACCTGGCGTTATAGGCTGTTAACCCTTCATGACCCGGGAATTTTTCGTTTTTCATTTTCGTTTTTTGCTCCCCTGCCTCCAAGAGCCATAACTTTTTTATTTTTCTGTCAATCTAGACATATGACAACTTGATTTTTGCGGGACGAGTTGTACTTTCATGTGCAATAATTTATTTTACCATATAGTGTACAGGGAAATTGCAAAAAAGTGCAATTACACGTTTGTTTTTTGGGTATTTTAGTCGCCATGTTCACTATATGGTAAAACCGACGTGACGGGGGGATGCCTCGGGTCGGTACGAGTTCGTAGACGCCCAACATGTTACCTTTACTGGTATCTAGGTGGTGAAAAAAAATTCAGAAGTTTGAAAAAAAAACTGGACTTTTTGCGCCATGTTCTGCGCCCCGTAGCGTCCTCATTTTTCGGCTTATTTTTTGCGTCTTGAGCTAACGTTTCTAATGATTGCATTTTATAGCAATAACGTGGCGACCAAAAACAACGGAATTTTGGTGTTTGGACCATTTTTTCCGTTACGGAGTTCACGGCTCTCATTAACGGATTTAATGGGATGATAGATCGGGCGATTCTGAACGTGGCAATACCAAACGTGTATTTTTTTCTTTTTTATATACTTTTATTGTGATTGGGGGTAAAGGGGGGTGATTTGAACGTTTTATATTTATTTTTACAGGTTTTTAAAATCTTTATTTTTTCATTCATTCTTATTTTTACACTGCCTCTTTAAGAGGCAGCTTGCTGCACAGTCCGATCGCTTTTGAGAGATACAAATGAGCATCTCACAGAATCGCTGACCTGCTGTGGTTGGCAACGCCTGCTAATCACAACAGGAAACTGCTCTGTGACAGCATCCGGGGTCTAGCCAGAACCCCGGGCTGTCATGTGAGCGCCGGATCTCCGGAGCAGGCGGGGAACAGCGCGTTCCCCGCTGCAGCCACCTTGGATCCAAGGGGATCCCGGATCCGATCGGTGCTGTTACCCTGACATCTCAGCTGATGAGATCAGCTAAGATGTCGGGGCATTGATGTGGGCTCCGCGCCGGAGCTCGCATCAAACACCCTTTACCGGCCCATGACGTCCTCCTACGTCATAGGTTAGGAAGGGGTTAAATAAACAAAAAATAAACCACGTGGGGCTTCGCAGCATTTTTAAGTCTAGCCCGATGAAAGCAGGCAAACTGCAAGCTGCCACCCTCAGCTGCCTAATTTACCCTTGGCTGGCAAAAAAAAGTGTGGGTTCCACCCTATTTTCAATACCAGCCAAGGTAAAACTAGGCAGCTGAGGGCTGGTATTCTCAGCAGGGTGAGGGCCCATTGTTATAGGGCCCCCCCCCTCACTAAAGAATAGCAACCTGCAGCTGCACCTGAAAATGGCGCATTATTAATAAGCGCCATCTCCAGGCGCCTTACCGGGCTCTTCCAGCAGCCCTGGTGGCGGTGTCACGCTGGGTAGTAAAGGAGTTAATACCAGCTTTGTTTTTTCAGCTGGTATTAAAACCGAGATTCTTAATATCAGGCCAAGTTTGACCCGGCCATTAAGAATCTCCACTACGGGATTCTGGACAACAGAGAGGTGGATCTGAGTGTCATCAGAGTACAGATGGTGCTAGAAACCAGGGGACATTGAAGTTTTCGAGGCCAAAGTTATAGATAGAGAAGAGTAAGGGTACCGTTACACACACAGATATCTGTGCAGAGATTGTTCGCAGATCTCTGGTTGCAGTGAAATCATGGACACATTGTTACATTTGTACACGGCCACAAAATAGAACAATGTGTTCATGACTTCACTGCAGCCAGAGATCTGCAAACAATCTCTGCACAATTATCTGTGTGTGTAACTGGGCCTTAAGGGTCGAAGGACAGAGGCTTGAGGGACTCTGACAAAGAGAGGTTGGGATCAGGAGGTAGTATGGGAATGGAAGACACTAAATGAGATATGAGGAGATCCAGGAGAGGACAAGGTCTGTGATGCCAAGAGAAGAGAGAATTTGTAGTAGGATGGAGTTGTTGACTGTGTAGACAGCAGAGGATGGGTCTAGAGGAGGTATTGTCTGTTGCTTTGGCAGTAAGTTGTCAGTAATTGTGGTTAGGGCACTTTCTATGGAGCGGTGAGGACAGAAGATATTGTATATTGTCAAAAAGTGAGATGAGATTTGGGGGCTTACAATCTACAATGAGGTGGGGGTGACACAAAGTACAGGGGCTTATTTACAATGATGTCGGGGATAGATAAAAGCTGCATGAGTCATCACTAGCCAATCAATTTAGAACTGTAGACTGAGAGTTATGTTAAGAGAAATAGTGAACAGGCTATATATATATAAAGGACTTTGATTTGGGAATGTGATATGCTGCCCTGCAAAGATTTGTTTTAGGGAGCGACAAAAATTATGTAAATTGTGGATAGTCCTAATTTCTTGGAGTAGAACATTCCAGAGAATTGGAGCAGCTTGGGAGAAGTCTTTGGAGCGGATCGGATTAGTGCAGATGTTAGTTGAAGGTCATTTGTAGAACATAGAGAACGGGTAGGTAGATAGACAGAGATGAGGGAGGAGATATAGGAAGGTGCTGCACCATGAAGAGCTTTGTGGGTGAGAACAAGCAATTTGAATTGAAACCTATAGTATATGGGCAGCCGGTGAAGTGACTGGCACAGAGCAGAAGCGTCTGAGTAACGGTTAGCCAGATAGGTGACCCTGGCTGCTGCATTAAGAATGGACTGGAGAGGGGAGAGTCTAGTGAGGGGGAGGCCGATTAATAGAGAATTGCAGTAATCAAGGCAGGAGTGAATCAGGGATGGATGTTATTTCTATGGTGAGCAAGTGGTGGATTCTGTTCTTCAGGTGCAATCAACAAGAGCAGGCGAGGGATTGTATATAGTAGGTTGTGGAAAGATCAGAGTCAAACATAACACCCAGACAACGAGCCTGCTGCCTAGGTGTTATCGTGGCGCCAGACACTGACAGATGTTAGATTTATGGAGGTTAGTGGAGGGCGGGAGCAGGAGAAGTTCAGCTTTGGAAAGATTAAGTTTTAGAGAGTTGACATGATGTTGGAAACTGCGGTTAGACAGTCATTGGTTCTCTTTAGTACAGCGAGAGTAAGGTCAGGGGCTGAAGTGTATAGTTGTGTGTCATTAGCATAAAGATTGTACTGAAAGCCAAATCTGCTGATCGGGGGGCTGTGTAGAGAGAGAAGAGAAGAGGGCCAAGGACTGATCCCTGAGGGACCCCAATAGTGAGAGGAAGTGGAGCCAGCAAACGATACACCGAAAGATAGAAAGAGAACCAGGAGAGAGCCGTGTCCTTTATGCCAATGGAGTGCAGCATGGAGACTAGGAGATGGTGGTCAACAGTGTCAAAAGCTGCAGAGAGATCAAGAAGGATAAGCAGAGATTGGTCGCCGTTACGTTTTGTCATCAGAAGGTTATTGGTCACTTTGATGAGGGCAGCTTCTCTAGAATGTAGGGGACGGAAGCCAGACTGTAATGGATCTAGAGGAGAGTGAGTGGAGAGGTAACGGGCGCTCCAGGAGTTTAGATATGAAGGGGAGATTGGAAACTGGTCTGTAGTTTTGTGCAGGATTGGTCAAGAGAAGATTTCTTTAACAATGGAGTAATGATAAAATGTTTGAAGGAGAAGGGGAAGATGCCAGAAGAGAGAGAGAGGTTGAAGATTTTGGTTAGGTGAGTTCTGACCACCGGGGAGAGAGACTGGAGTAGATGTGAGGTGATGGGGGTCAGTGGTGTATGTAGTAGGAAGAAAGGAGCCTGGAAACATCTTCTGTCACTGGGTCAAATGTGGAGAGTGAGCCAGAGGAGATGTGCTGAGGGATGGGAGTAACAGCACTTTGTGGTGGGAGCCTATTTCCTGGTCGATGTTTTCTATTTTCCATGTAAAGTAGGAAGCCAGATCATCAGCACAGAAGTCAGTGATAGGGGCCTGCACTTTAGGATTGAGGAGAGATTGAACAGTGTCAGAGTTCTTTTGGATTGTTGAATAGTGAGGCGATCAGGGTGGTGAAGTAGGGCTGCACCCTCCATCTCCCACACACAACCTGCACCCCTCCATCCCCCACACACAACCTGCACCCCTCCATCCCCCACACACAGCCTGCCGCCTTCGGCAACCCTCCATCCCCCACACACAGCCTGCACCTGTTCATCCCCAAACGACTGCACCCCTCCATTCCCAGCACACAGTCTCCCGCTCTTTGCACCCCTCTATCCCCCACACACAGCCTGCACCCCTCCATACCCTACACACAACCTGCTGCCTTCTGCACCTCTCCATCCCCAACACACAGCCTGCAACCCTCTATGACCCACACACAGCTTGCACCACTCCATCCCCAACACACAGCCTGCAACCCTCTATGACCCACACACAGCTTGCACCACTCCATCCCCCACACACAGCCTGCACCTGTTCATCCCCCAAACTACAGTCTACACCCCTACTTTCCCAGCACACAGTTTGCTGTTCTCTGCGCTCCTCCATCCCCCGTACACAACCTGCACCTCTCCATCCCCCACACACAGCCTGCACCCTTCCATTCCCCACACACAGCCTGCACCCCTTCATCCCCCCCACACACAGCCTCCTGCACCCCTTCATCCCCCACACACAGCCTGCACCCCTTCATCCCCCCACACAGCCTGCAGCCCACCTTCCCTCAGTCTCACAACCTGCACACCACATGTGCCTTTGTTTATTCTTTACCTGATAGTGATGCAACCATTGGTCTCATCTTCTCCAGCTTCACATTTGTCATTCTACTTCCCTGGCCGGCAAAACTTGGTGGCTCTGCCCACCCGAGTCACGTGTGCATGATGGTTTCAGTAGCAGATATTTTCTTGCCTGTGTATGAGGTGTGCAGACAGCATACAGGGACCCCCTGACAGGGTGGGGGGTGTACAAACAAGGCACAGGGGCCCCCTGACAGGGTGGAACGGTGTACAAACAGGGCACAGGGGCCCCCTGACAGGGTGGAAGGGTGTACAAACAGGGCACAGGGGCCCCCTGACTGGATGAGAGGGTGTACAGACAGCATACAGGGGCCCCCTTACAGGGTAGGAAGATGTACAGACAGCATACAGGGGGCCCTCTGACAGGGTGGGGTTGTACAGACCGCATACAGGGGCCACCTGACAAGGTAGGAGGGTGTACAGGCAGGACACAGGGTGCTGACACTGGCCCTGTTTGACGCCATCACATGGGTTCTGTTTATGGAGTAAGAAAGAAAGAAGGACAAGGTTTGTTGCATGAAAATCACATTGTACTGGATCCTGCTGGAGGCGAATAAAGAAAACAATAAAACTTTAGAAGAATTATAAATTTGCTCCGCTCCCCAAATACTCCTGGATCCGCAGGGAATCTGAGCGAGGCAGCTAGCTTCTGCCTGAGGCTACATTCACACTGCGCGTTTCTGGTCTGTTTTTGCTCATCAGTTTTTGTAGTCAAAACCAGGAGTGGAGCAATCAGAGGAAAAGTAAAATAGAAACTCGTCACCACTTCTGTATTTATCACCCACTGCTGGTTTTGGCTACGAAAACTGATGAGCAAAAACAGACCAGAAATGCACAGTGTGAATGGAGCCTAATAGCAATGCAAGACGTCTTAGAAGGAAAGTCCAGAGCCCCAAGTAACTTGTGGAATTAAAACTTCATTTGTTATTGCAATTCTATATAAAAAATTTTTTTTTAAAAAAGCCGACAAACCACGCAGGGTCCTTCCTAACATGTTTCAGTCCTTAATAACCCTTAACTCATAGGTATAAAGAGTTTTAACAAAGCCCCACATTTAACACCACATCCGTGACATAACAAGACATTAATTACCCTATGCTCAGAAGTTTAACCCTTCAATTACACAAAATTCAAATACCGTAATATTTACATATCAAGATAAATGGAAATGCATCATATCATACATATATTAATAGGTGCTGTGTTTTTACATGAGATATTCACATATACATATAGATTCCTTTACAGAAGTATAGTATAAGCAATATATTTTCAATGAAAATCAACTCATATAATATACCAACAAATATCCCAACAGATATATCAATAGAAATACATGAAATCAGTTTTGTAATTGAGTCCCTCTGGATATCGAGCATTAAGAGCCAGTATCCAGAAGGCTTCTCGGTTGTGTACCAACCTTTCCCAGTTCCCTCCATGAGGGGCCTCGCAATCCTCTCTATACCTTTTAACCAGTAATCCTTCAGTATTGTGGATAGATTCACTGCAGAAAGATGTTCAGAGATCCTCTTTTTCAAGGGACGAATAGTACACCCGATATAATATTTGCAGCAGATCAAACAGGTAACCATGTATATGACATGCGTCGTATTACAGTTAATATATAAACTTCTTTGTGTGATGTTATTCTGAAAGGTATCCGATCTCACCATATACCTACAGAGGTTACAACGCCTGCCATTACCTGTATATTTTA
Organism: Allobates femoralis; assembly: GCA_033576535.1. Classification (NCBI taxonomy): domain Eukaryota; kingdom Metazoa; phylum Chordata; class Amphibia; order Anura; family Aromobatidae; genus Allobates; species Allobates femoralis. The sequence continues at coordinate 579,725,815 of JARQOC010000005.1, forward strand.
ACCATGTGGGTTGATCATGTGCACTACTAAATTAACTAGGAGAAAGTAAACTGTCCACATTCCTGGCTTTCCGCGCAACAGATCTATATCCTTTACCAAGGATCCTGTGCAGAGTATCCTCCTGATATAGGAAGGTTACAGTTCAAGATGGGTATAATTCCCTTATAGTCCCCTCTATACCGGGGTAGAGAAAGTGGGGAGGGAATCATTCAGATTTCTGCTTTTCTGCTCCATTTTTTTTTTCATGCTTTTTCTTCTCAACTATATATTTGTCCCGATTTACCATCCAGCCCTTATAACCTCTTTTTTTTTAGTGTCCGAGATCACTTTACTTTCTTTGTGAAAATCAATTACAGAAAAGCAATGTCTCCCTGCTCTCGTTAGTTCTCTAATAGGAAAGTTTTGAGCCGCATGGCAGCTGTCCACCCGCAAGAGAGTTCCCTGCAATGGGCTTCAATATAGAGTATTTGTAATTCTACCAGGAATATCATTACCCTGTATCCAGGAATGGTACAGAATGGCCATGGTCATCCAATAAATATTGGACACCACGGTCATTTCAATAATATAATCCAAAAATCCATGTAAATCCTGTAATGGAGACATTCCAGATGACTTGGCCCAGAATAGGATCTGGTCTTCCAAATATCTCCCATAACAAATAATTTTTGTTAGAAAGGTGTTGCTGATAGAATACAATACATTTTATATTCATGAAGCCAGTATAGAGAACAAGCCCTGTTCAGCTTTATCTCTCCTGACTATATGAAGCTTCACTCCTTTGTGGAGGCGACTATATGAAGAAAGATGTCTCCGCAGCATAGACTGGAATAGATGCTGGTAGTAGTAGTGGTTCCTCCCTCTCCCTGGACTAGATTAGACTGAGCTTGTTTGTAACCGATTACAGTTAGGGTCAGCTCTGAGCCTAGGCTCCTTTTACTGTTTTTACAGCAATATTTGATGAGGACTAGTGGCTGATGTGTGGGTATGAACGCCAGATATTCAAAGTACACAGCACAATGCACATTTATCAGTCCTCAGTGTCCGCACATACAATACATTATCCATCTCCTAACTCATGGCACCCACATGAATTCTGGAACAGAGCTACGGTCGCACCACATTTATATCACTCAGCAGTAGTAGAATGATACCAGGACACCACAACTATATCACTCAGCAGTAGTAGAATGATACCAGGACACAACTATATCACTCCGTAGTAGCAGAATGGTAACAGGACACCACAACTATATCACTCAGCAGTAGTAGAACGGTACCAGGATACCGCACTGGGGAATATCTGAAATGTACATTAGAATTGTTTATGCAATCTTTGCCATAAATAATATACAGTTTTGCTATGCATCATACCATTTGTGTGGGATTTTTTAAATGTTATATAATACTTCATGTTACATTATTCAAAAATATCAGTTTCTTTTTGGCAGATGAATGTACCAGGAGCTTCACAGGATATCTGATATCTTCAAAATGTAAAACAGATGATCGTAGTATCACACAAGATACACGTGAACAGCATGATGATATCTTCAATATATGCCCAGCCATTCACAGCAAAGATCTGTCATCTGATGATTTTGGAGATAATACTTCATTAAAATCATCTCAGAATGTTAAACAAAATAAAAGAAATAGAAGGAAGACTCCATATTCATGTTCAGAATGTGGGAAGTGTTTTACAGATAAATCAAATCTTGTTAGACATGAAAGAATTCACACAGGAGAGAAGCCATTTTCATGTTCAGAATGTGGGAAATGTTTTACTACTAAACCACATCTTGTTAGACATGAGAAAATTCACACAGGAGAGAAGCCATTTTCATGTTTACAATGTGAGAAATGTTTTGCAGATAAATCAAGCCTTGTTATACATGAGAGAATTCACACAGGAGATAAGCTATTTTCATGTTCAGAATGTGAGAAATGTTTTACTCAGAAATCCCTTCTTATTAAACATGAGCGAATTCACACAGGAGAGAAACCATATTCATGTTCAGAATGTGACAAATGTTTTACAGATAAATCAGGTTATCGTAAACATGTGAGAATTCACACCGGAGTGAAGCCATATTCATGTTCAGAATGTGGGAAATGCTTTACTATTAAATCACAACTTGTTGAACATGAGAAAATTCACACAAGAGAGAAGCCATATTCATGTTCAGAATGTGGGAAATGTTTTACTCTTAAATCACATCTTGTTGAACATAAGAGAATTCACACAGGGGAGAAGCCATTTACATGTGCAGAATGTGGAAAGTCTTTTACACATAAATCATCTCTTATTCAACATCAAAGCCATCACACAGGAGAGAAGCCGTATTCATGTTCAGAATGTGGGAAATGTTTTACTACTAAATTAGTACTTGTAAGACATGAGAGCATTCACACAGGAGAGAAACCATTTTCATGTATACAATGTGGGAAATGTTTTACACATAAAACAAGTCTTGATAGACATGAGAATATTCACATAGAAAGAAAGCCATTCTCATGTTCAGAATGTGAGAAATGTTTTCATAATAAATCAGATCTTGTTAAACATGAAAAAATTCACATAGGAGAGAAGCCATATTCATGTTCAGAATGTGGGATATGCTTTACACATAAAGTAAACCTTGTTACACATGAGAGAATTCACTCAGGAGAGAAACCATTTTTATGTGCAGAATGTGGGAAATGTTTTTCTCGGAAACCACATCTTCTTGTACATCAGAGAGTTCACACAGGAGAGAGGCCATATTCATGTGCAGAATGTGGGAAATGTTTTGCTCAGAAACCAAATCTTATGATACATAAAAGAATCCACACAGGGGAGAAGCCATATTCATGTGCACAATGTGGAAAACGCTTTACAGAAAAATCATCTTTTGCTAAACATGAGAGAACTCATACAGGAGAGAAGCCATATTCATGTGCAGAATGTGGGAAATGTTTTACTAGCAAATCAAATCTTGTTACACATGAGAGAACTCACACAGGAGAGAAGCCATATTCATGTTCAGAATGTGGGAAATGTTTTTCAATTAAATCAACTCTTCTTGCACACGTGAGAATTCATACATGAGCCACTACTTCACATAGGTAAGAACGTATTTTCAATAAATGTAATGTGATGGGACCTGATTGTTTGTTACCAACTATGGGTGACACAGAAATGAATTGTAAAATGCTTCAGCTCCACTGTTTTGTTTAAAATGTGTACGCTGCATTTATGAGCCCACTGTAGGTTCAATGGTATAATCTTGTATTGCTACAAAGTAACGGAGTTCAATATTTACTTTCTATTTATCTGATTAATTCTCTTGTTATTGTATGATACGGGCATTAATGTGTTGAGATCTTGTCCGTTTATTGGAAACGTATATTAAGAACATTCATTAAAAATGATTTAAAAAATGATTAAAAAAGATCTTTTATTAAAAAAAATCATTGATCAAAAAATGATGATAAAACATCCATGGATGGTTCTGGTTGGTCAGGTGTGGATAATGAATCCGGGGAATTTTCGACACCTGTCTATTGTGAAGTGGTCGTCTTCTGGAATGAATAAAATATGCCTCATTATTATTATTAATAATTGTAGCTGGGTTGCATTGCTAGTTTGCTATGCAATTGGAAATGGCGCTTTCTCGCCTCAACAGGGTGGTTGTATCTTGATTCTGTAGTTCTTTGCTTTAAATTGTGTCTTGATTTACCTAAATTGTAGAGCAGGGATTGTCACTTCTATGTATCTTTTATATTTCCCCCATGTAAATTACCTCTACAGACTGCCGGGTTGATGCACGTGTTATGTTGTCTATGTTGAACAAGGGAATATACTTGTGATTGTATTGGATGGTTTCCTAGGAATGAATAAGAAGTATCATATATGGCTGCTATGTAAAAACCATTATATATCGTGTTATTGATATAAATATGAACCTTTCAAGATTAGTGCTGCAGGTTCATGAAGTGGGCAAATAAATGATCGTTATTTCATTCATCAGATACAATTTTTCTGTTGGTACAAATAATGCACTTTTAGGATTGTCACAGTCAGAGGCTCTGACCATAGAAATTCATTTGCTTAATCACCACAATGTTAAATTATGCAGACCGTGCATTTTACTATGCCAATTGGTGTAGAAACTGCCTGTTAATGCATACAGTTCACTGTGCAAAACTGCACCACTCATAGGCCCTTATAGTGGTGTTCTGATTTATCACTTCCTCCAAAAACAATCACAGTACACAGGGCTATAATTATCACCAATAAATAGATTTGTGCCCTATAAGGGACCTATTTAATATTCCACCAAGTCTTTTACTAGGGCTTGCTATAAGGGTCCAGAGCTATACCAAACATGCTTATGATTATACTCACCAACTAGGGATTTTCATCTTCAGAATTTGATAAATCCTTTATTATTATTTATTTATATAGCACCATTATTTCCATGGTGCTGTACATGAGAAGGGGTTACATACAAAATGATAGATATGATTTACAGTAAACAAATTAACAATGACAGACTGGTACAGAGGGGAGAGGACACCTGCCCTTGCAGGCTTACATTCTACAGGGCAATGGGGAGGAAACAGGTCATGGCTGCAGCAGATCTGGTGGTGGTAAGGTGGCAGCTCTGGTGGTGGAGAGGCGGCAGCTAGGTCATAGCAGTCTATAAGCTTTCCTGAATAGAGAGGTTTTCAAGTTTCATCTGAAGGATCCAAGCGTGGTGGATAATCTGGTGTGTTGAGGCGTAGAATTCCAGAGGGACTTCCGGTTCTGGCGCCGCCATGATCGGACGCCTGTGAAGATCCCGCAAAGCAGCAGTTACACGGAGCCCTGATCCGGCCACACACCTCTTACGAGCGTCGGAGCCCTGCGACCATCAGCGGGATGTACCCCTATTTTTTACTTTGAAGAGAGGAGGAGGGAGAGACATAATCGAGCAGAAGGCGGCCAGAGACCAGCAGGGCGGGAAAATCATAATGGCACAAGAGACACAAGAGATGCCGGAGTTGAGGGAGGTGGATGCTGGTGAGGCAGGGGAAGACTATGAACAACACCACAGCCAACAACTTCCTGTAGATAGGAGGGAAGAAGTACAGCAAGTGCTGGTCACAGATAATGTGCAGAGCCACAAACAACTGGCAAAAGAAACGGCTGAAGATTTTAAACAAGCGGTGGCTGACATAGTTCAAGCAACCACAAAGGAACTGCAGGGAAAGGTGTCAGAACATGAGAGACAATTACAGGCAGCGGAGCAGAGGATATCAGAAGGTGAGGATAAAATCTGTCAGCTAGAACAACAAATAATAGATTTAACAAAAAAATCCTATGCTCTGGACAGACTGGAAGATCTAGAGAATAGATCCCACATGAACAATTTAAAGCTAGTAAGACTGCCTGAAACGATTAGTGCGGGAAGGCTGGGTGAGATATTTGAGCTGGAGTTGCCAAAAGCACTTGGGCTGATGAACAAATGCAAAGTGGAATGCGCCCATGTTGCCAAACAGTGATAAGGATGCGCAACAAAAAAAAAAGATCAACGCCCACAACAGGCAGTGGCTAGATACTTAAAATACAAAGATAAGGAAGACATCCTCAGAGCCTACGAGAGATGACAACAACCACTAATTATACAAGGACATAAGAGTGCTTTTGTTCGGAGATTTTTCAGCAGAGGTAACAAGGCAATGAAGAGCTTTCAGCGAAGTTTTCTCATTATTGTACAGACGTAACATCAGATTCCAGCTGAGCTATCTAGCAGGTTTAAGATTTAGAACAAAAGATGGCATAATGCAGACTTTCACAGAACCAAAAGAAGTGATGAAAGTTGCAAATCAGGGACAACGAGAAGATGGGCTTCATACACCAGCCAGAGAGAGTCCTAGAAGAGAGGAAGGGAACGGCACCCAGGGGGAGGGGGGAGAAGCCCATATAGCCTGACGTCGGACGCCCAGGGCGAGAGGGATAGCAACAGAGACAGAGGCAAATATACGGCGGCCAAAGAGCAGAGGACATTGATGACACGGTCGACCAAGAGAGAAGGACTAACAAGATAAGATGTAAAACAAGGGTACAGGAGTGCAATGTATGAAACCTGGTGGTCTAAGGGGTTAATGGATTGCACGCCAATTGGCCACTCACCCGAGGGGTTGTGCAGTCGTGCATAACATCAGTGTATGCCTGGAAGCAGAGGATCCCCCGCTCAGAAGCTGCACGAGATGCCTGTCCTGTAGTCCTGCCTCAGTCCATGTGAATCCATGAGGTCACGTGATCCAAGTCAGATGTGACATCCATGGATCCATTTGATATTACAGATATGAAATGTTAAAATTTTAAATTTTTATAAGGATCAGGACTCGAGATATGAACTAAGATACAAGAAGATTTATAGGCGGAAGGGAAGCAATGTAGTCCGATATTGGCGGAATAAAGGGAAGTGGATAAAGAGAAAAAATGCGGGGAGAGGAAAGACGAGAAAAGGAGGGGGAATTGGTTTACTTGCTTCACATAAAGGTATCAAGCCACCAAAAGATGAGTCACCAAAATGTGACACGACTGATCTAAATACAGATATGATTGCGTTTACCTTTCAAGATCACAATTTAAGACCATTATATTTACCACCAAATGGTTAGAATAAACACTTGGAATATTAAGGGGCTTTGCTCACCAAACAAGAGACTAATGATACTTTGATATCTAAAGAGACTCAAAATAGACATAGCCATGCTCCAAGAGACACATCTTGGTAAAGAAGACTTCTTTAGAATGCAAAAATTATGGGTGCGTGAGGTGCATGGTTCCAGTACGCAAGATAGGAAAGCGGGAGTCCTTATACTCCTTCATACAGATTTGGCACATAAGGTATTAGCGATGGAAGTGGATCAGGAAGGAAGACTAATACATTTACAAATACAGATTCATAATGACATCCTCAATTTATATAATATATATGCACCTAACATGAATCAAAATACATGTTTCTTAACTCTGCAAAATAAAATACTGACAACACAAACGACATAATAATAGGTGGAGATTACAATGTAGTACTACGGGAGGAGGAAGACGGGATGAGACATTCAATGGGAAAGACGCAGAGTGGGGAATACGCTCAGACACGACCAAGGGGTTACTTAGAGGATATGACCAGTTGGAGACTGAAGGACGCCTGGAGAACGACACACCCCACAGAACATGAATTTACACACTATTCACACGTACATAATACATGGTCTAGGCTGGATTGGTTTAATTTCCCTGACAATATTTTACATAAATTAGTAGATATAACTATAGAAAATATGGTAATTTTGGACCATAGTCCAGTAGTGTTGGAGTTAACAGATACATTATCTATTATATAATCACGAATGGGTTTTTTGCCCCTTTTGAGACCGCTCACGCTGCGAGTCAGCGTGGTCATGTGGATACGACCGAAGCATTGGCCGCGCAGCGGCCATTGCGAGCAGTTCTAAGGCGACTCGCTATGCCCGCGCAGCGGGCATGGTGAGTCGCCTTAGCAGCGCGAAGCATTGGCCGCGAAGCGGCCATTGCGAGTCAGAGACTCGCTCTTCTAGAATCCCGATGCATCTGCATCGGGCACCCAGCTAGTTATTATTATACATACAAGAGCTGCTCGGATTATCTGTGCAGATTTCCAGCGACCTTGACTAAGGACAGCGACTTTGTTACACAGATGGGAGAATGGTGATCAAATTATAGGCTACACAATGAAGAACACACAACGAATCCTAGGCTATACTGGGAGGCGGCAAAGGCAGTGTTGCGAGGCAACATTATGGCACACACTCAAACAATAAAAAAAAGAATCAAAGAACAATATCTGGCAGCAAGTGAGACAGTGAGAAAAGTATACATTGAGTATATAAATTCACTAACAGAGGTTGATAATGAGGCACCAGGCCCAGATGGCTTTAATGGAACCTTCTATAAGGCCTTGAGGGAACAAGTAACACCGGTCCTTAAAGATCTGTTTAACAGCGTGTTGCGAGGGGACTGTATATCGGAAACGATGAACACAGCCTATATTAAACTCCTTCCAAAAAGCGGAAAAGACTTAGAAGACCCCTCAGGATATAGACCTATATCCTTAATAAACCAAGATGTCAAAAATAATGGCTGATAGGTTGTCCAGAATGTTGCCCAGAATATCAAAACATCACACAGGCTTCATAAGGAAAAGATCAGTTATCACCATCAGGAAAACTATGCTTCTGTTAGATGTGCTACGGAATAGGCAACTAAGAAAGGGGGAAGATCCAGCCATGATTACATTAGACGCCGAAAAGGCGTTCGATAATGTCAGGTGGTCGTGGCTGTGGCAGGTTCTGGATAAAAGCAAATTGATAGGTCCATTCAGGCAATATTTAATGACGCTATACTCTAACCCACAGGCAAGGGTTTACACCAGGGGTCTCAAACACGCGGCCCCCGGGCCGCATGCGGCCCGCGAGGCTTCACACTGCGGCCCGGGGCTCCATAGAGACAAAAGCCATGCCCCGGTTCATTATGCATGGAGCCGCCGCGGTTCCCGGTCTATCGTGACTTCCGGGTCCCGCCTACACAAGCTCCTTCACACTTGTACATCAATGAGAGGCGGCGGACCAATCAGAAGCCTCCTGACGCAGACGTCAGCTGCAGGCTTCTGATTGGTCCGACGGCCGCCGGCTTGCATTGATGTACAAGCCGTGAAGGAGCTTGTGTAGACGGGACCCGGAAGTCACGATAAACCGGGAACCGCGGCGGCATAATGGACAACAGGATCACAGCATCATAAAGGTGTGTTTGATTGAGAGTGTGTGAATGAGTGTGTGAATGAGTGTGTGTGTATGTGTGAGTGTGTATGTGTGTGTCAGCTGTGATGGTGAGGAGGAGGACGGAGGAGGCACTTATGGTGAGGAGGAGGACAGAAAAAGCAGGTGTGATTGTGAAGAGGACAGAAGGGGCAGGTGTGATTGTGAAGAGGACAGAAGGGGCAGGTGTGATTGTGAAGAGGACAGAAGGGGCAGATGTGATTGTGAGGAGGACGGAGGAGGCAGTTGCTATGGTGAAGAGGACAGAAGGGGCAGGTGTGATTGTGAAGAGGACAGAAGGGGCAGGTGTGATTGTGAAGAGGACAGAAGGGGCAGATGTGATTGTGAGGAGGACAGAGGAGGCAGTTGCTATGGTGAAGAGGACAGAAGGGGTAGGTGTGATGGTGAAGAGGACAGAAGGGGCAGGTGTGATTGTGAAGAGGACAGAGGGGGCAGGTGTGATTGTGAAGAGGACAGAAGGGGCAGATGTGATTGTGAGGAGGACAGAAGGGGCAGATGTGATTGTGAGGAGGACGGAGGGGGCAGGTGTGATGCTGAGAAGGAGGACGGAGGAGGCAGGTGTGATGGTGAGGAGGAGGACGGAGGAGGCAGTTGTTATGGTGAGGAGGATGGAGGAGGCAGGTGTGATGGTGAGGAGGAGGACAGAGGAGGCAGTTGTTATGGTTAGGAGGATGGAGGAGGCAGGTGTGATGGTGAGGAGGACGACGGAGGAGGCAGTGGTTATGGTGAGGAGGATGGAGGAGGCAGGTGTGATGGTGAGGAGGAGGAGGACAGAGGAGGCAGGTGTGATGGTAAGGAGGACGGAGAAAGCAGTTGTTATGGTGAGGAGTAGAAGGCTGGAGGGGGCAGGTGTGATGGTGAGGAGGAGGACGGAAGGGGCAGTTATGGTGAGGAGGATGGAGGGGGCAGGTGTGATGGTGAGGAGGATGGAGGGGGCAGGTGTGATGGTGAGGAGGACGGAGGGGGCAGGTGTGATGGTGAGGAGGACGGAGGGGGCAGGTGTGATGGTGAGGAGGACGACGGAGGGGGCAGGTGTGATGGTGAGGAGGAGGACGGAGGGGGCAGGTGTGATGGTGAGGAGGACGACGGAGGGGGCAGGTGTGATGGTGAGGAGGAGGACGCAGGAGGCAGGTGTGATGGTGAGGAGGACGCAGGGGGCAGGTGTGATGGTGAGGAGGACGCAGGGGGCAGGTGTGATGGTGAGGAGGACGGAGGGGGCAGGTGTGATAGTGTATGTGTGTGAGTCTGAGTGTATGTGTGAGTGTGTGTATGTGTGAGTATGTGTAAGGGCCGCTTTACACTGCGGCATGATCCGGTCCGGTTCTGTCCGGGAGGACCCAGACAGCTGCGGACCGGATCATCACACAGGACTGGGGGGCTATTATGCCCTCCGGTCCTGACCTGTCAGCGGCTGCAGCTGTGTGCGCTGCGCACAGGACCGAAGGGCATAATAGCCCCCCAGTCCTGTGTGATGATCCGGTCCGCAGCTGTCTGGGTCCTCCCGGACAGAATTGGACCAGATCATGCTGCAGTGTGAAGTGGCCCTTAGTGTGTGTGAATGTCTGAGTGTGTGTATGTGTGAGTGTATGTATTTGTGTGAATATGTCTGAGTGTGCGTATATACGTGTGTGTATGTGAGTGAGTATGTGTGTGAATGATAATGTATGTGTATATTTGTGAGTATATGTGAGTGTATATGTGAGTGTGTGTGTTTGTGTGTGAATGTATGAGTATGTGTGTGTATATGTGTATGTGTAAGTGTGTATGTGTTTATATGAGAATGTGTGGGTGTATGTGTGTGCATGTGAATGAGTGTGTGTGTATATGTATGAGTGTGTATATGTGTGTGTATATGTGAGTGTGTGCATATGTGTGAGTGTGTGTGAGTGAGAGAGAACAAAAATAACCGAGACCAGGTTATGGGGACATCACCGTAAAAGCGGATCAGGATGTGGGGATAGCACTAAAAAATGGCGTCAGGATGAGGGACATTACTACAAGATGACAAGGGAGGGTACATTACTACAAGATGACAAGGGAGGGAACTTTACTAAAAGATGGGGACATTACTACAAGATGGGGAACAGGAAGGGGGCATTACTACATGATGAGGACCAGGATGGGGACATTACTACATGAGGAGGACCTGGATGGGGACATTACTACAAGAAGAGGAACAGGATGGGACATTACTACAAGAAGGGGATTAGGATGGGGACATTACTACAAGAAGGGGATCAGGATGGGGACATTACTACATGATGAGGACCAGGATGGGGACATTACTACAAGAAGGGGATTAGGATGGGGACATTACTACAAGAAGGGGATTAGGATGGGGACATTACTACAAGAAGGGGATCAGGGTGGGGACATTACTACAAGAAGGGGATCAGGGTGGGGACATTCCTACAAGAAGATGATCAGGATTTGTACTTTACTATATTGAGCAAAAATTCTGGCATTGCTAAAATGTCACTTAGTCCTACAAGGAATGCGGCCCCCCCGATATCACTTTTTTTCTATGTGCGGCCCACCAACCCAACCGAGTTTGAGACCCCTGGTTTACACCCATGGCTTCCTATCAGATACATTTAAACTGCAAAAGGGAACAAGACAGAGTTGCCCACTGTCTCCCCTCCTGTTTAATTTGGTAATTGAGCCCCTGGCAAGATATTTAAACGATCACAGTGAATATGATGGTATCAAAGTAGGGTTGAAGGAAGTCATATCTGCTTTATTCGCAGACAATATGATATTATTTATGAACAACCCAAAAGAGGACCTCCCCCCGCCTGTTAGCAGTAATTGAGGAATTTGGTGACTTCTCGGAATTTTGGTTAAATATTAATAAATGTGAGATCCTGTTTATGAAAAAGCGGTGAATGAGAAAGGGGAGATTTTCTATCGAGTTTTCTTAGGACAAAATTATATATAAAATACCTGGGGATTAATCTGAGCCATACTCCGAAGCAAATCTGCAAGCTGAATTATAGGCCCATCATAGACAAAATTGAAAAAGAGTTGGAGAGTTGGAAGAATTTGCCCATTTCCCTGCTGGGACGATGTAATTTACTTAAAATGGTAAGCTTTCCACGATTACTATATCGGTTACAAACCATTCCAATGCTAATTAGACATGCTGATGCAGACAGACTGAACAAAGCATTCTCTAAATTTATTTGGAAAGGAAAGAAAGCAAAATTGGCCATGAGAACATTGATGCTCCCCAGGGAGGAGGGTGGGATTCCCTAATTTAAGGGGTTATAATTAGTGATGAGCGAGTATGCTCGGCGCGACTCGGTACTCGCAAGAGTATCTCGGTACTCGGGGTGCTCGGCGAGCACCGAGTACTGCCGAGATGCTCGGACTGCTCGGTAATAAATAGCGATCTGAGACACAAACACTGCTCCCTTCAGTGCACACAGTGAGCTGGCACCATACAGGGAGCAGATTAATTGATAGGATCCCTCTGGGGGCCACAGCAAGGTGTTATATGCTGCGGCGATTTTAAAAAGCCCCCCCTCCCGCCCTTTTCCGGAATTACTCGTTTTATAACCGGAAGTCTGTGGGCGGAGCCTGTCACTCATTGACTTATATTGGGCTCGGTGCTCTGGCCGAGTACAAGAGTATCTTGAGATGCTCGGCCAGAGCACCGAGCACCTGAGCATTTTAGTGCTCGCTCATCACTAGTTATAATCTCTCTTGCCTCCTCAGAAATGTACTAGATTGGATTAAAAAAACAGACAGACACCGATCACGAGTTGGAGAAAGAATTTTGTAAGCCATGGGATTTGGCGGCATTATTACACACCCCGATTTCTCACATACCATCTGACATTAAACGGTCATTAATATGCAAAGATACAATCGCATATTGGAAGGCGTTGAGAAAAAAAAATAAAAATGTCTTGGAAGGTGTCGAAACATCTGACTCCATGGGCATATACAGCCTTCAAGTTGGGTAGAGAAAACGCACTATATAGAGTTTGGGTTAGGAAAGGGGTGAACACGTTAAAAGACCTGATACATACCCAGGATCACAGATGGCTAAAGGGATCAGAAGTGTTAGACAAATTTGGGCTACTGGAATTCCATTTAATGTTATATAGGCAACTAAAATACTATGTTTTGGATAATTTGAAAGATTTGACGAATGAGTTAGGCACCACGATCTGGGACGCTAAGGGACAAACTACGCCCACAAAGGAGGAGTACGACGTTTCACAATTGGGGAAAATACATTCAAGATGTAGACTTAGAACAAAAGATATTAGAAGGCTGGGGGCTGATTAAAAAACACATAAATGAACAATGGTGAGATAGCAAATTCAGGATAATACACAACATTATATGCGGTTTCAACTTGCATCCATCCCCACAAAACCCTAATAGACTAACAAGCTGCCCTAAGTGCAATAAACCTAAGTCAGACATGGAACATGGCATATGGTCGTGCCATAAAATATAGGAATTTTGGGCCGAGGTGCAAAAGATGACCCATTTGATATGTGGTACATGGGTGGACATTGACCCATTGTGCTGGTTATTCCATGTCACGATGGGAAAAACCAAGGGGGAACGCCTGCACATATTGTTCCACACTCTTGCATTGACAGCGAAACGTCTGATTCTTCAGTATTGGCTAGCTAGATCTTTGCCCAGTGTGGAGGAAGTCAGAGCGAGGCTTCAAAATGGCCTATACATGGAAAAAAGAGAAACAGAGAGAAAAATGCCAAAAAACTTCTTTACAAAATGGAGACTATTCATAGAAAAGAAAATGACTTTGATATACAGGATTTAATGAAGACATTTATCAATTCGGAGTGGTATGCCTGAAGGTACCGTCACACGTGGCAATTTTGCTAGGCAATTTCACTGGCAATTTGCTGGTTGCAGTGAAATCATGGACACATTGTTCCATTTGTACACAGCAACAAAATAGAACAATGTGTCCATGATTTCACTGCAACCAGCAAATTGCCAGTGAAATTGCCTAGCACTGCTCCAAAATCAGGCAACCGTGGCGAGGCGACATATCGCCGCCAAATTCCCCAATTACACGCCGCAATTGGGAGGCAATTTGAAGGCGATAATTCCAGGGCGACATATCACCGTCAAAAATGTCTCCCGTGGTTGCGGCGTGACAAGGTACCCATAGAGCTTATTATGTTCTGGCAACGTTACATAAAATTCACCCTCATGTCACAGATAGATGTTTCAGGTGGTGTAACGCCCCAGGAGATATGAAACACATTTGGTGGCCTTGTCCTCTGGTTACATTTTGGCAGGAAGTTAAATCCCTTATTAGGGACGTTATGGGGGGCAGGTCTATCCGTCTTGATCCAACAGTACTGTTGTTGGGAGACAGATCAATCGGTCTGACTAAAGGTACCATTACACGGCTCAACATCGTTCCCGACATCGTTCAAAAGTGACATCTGGAACAATGTTGAAACAACATCCTTATTGCGTCGTTGCATGTTAATGAACGATTCAACGATAGTTGTCAAGTCGAAGTTGACAGATTTTTCAACAACTCAACCAACCTGCTGCCTCGCTCTGTGTGACACCACGATAACGATGTCATGGATGACTTCGCCCATTCACAGCAATGAGCAGGGATCGATCATGGTGTTTGCGAACGATACCTGCTCACTACATCGTTGGTGAGTTGTCCACGATATCTAGACGTGTGACATCTCACCAGCGATCTTGAACAGCTGCCAAGAAATGCTGCACGCGCACGAGATCGTTGCCGACATCGCAACTAAGTCGTGCCGTGTAACGGTACCTTAATAAAGCCTTTAAACTACTCAATTTCACAATGGAAAACATCAACACTCTCTTTATCTGTAGTCAAAAGAAAATTAGATAATATAATGATTTATGAAGACATTGAAGCCACTAGGACACACACCGAAGAATTATTTTAGGCTGTTTGAACGCGCTGGATAGACTCCCATCCTGACCCCCTCCTGAGCCGCTCTCTGTGTCCCCATGAGTAATACATGCAGAAAGATAAGATGCTAAATGTTATCTCTAAATTGTGCTTATTTAATCCTGGTCATTGACAAAATATATTATAATGGTATACACAGCATATCTTGTACACACACCCAGATTATGACATTCAACATTGTACAAATGTACTTACTGCAAGGATGTGGCTTCTTGATAAGGATCCCTATTCCCCTCCCTCCTATTTTCTATTTTTCTCCCGCTATTTTTTATTTTTATTTTCTGTCTCCATTTTTCTGTGTTTTTTATTGTTTTTTTTTCTCCTTTCCTTTGTACTTATTTGGTTGTCAACATATGAACCTTAATGTTTTTCACCCCCGTTGCGGGGAAATTATTTCACATCATACCTTATATTGTTAACAATTAAAAATGTTAATAAAACATTTTTGAAACTAAAACAAGTGTGGAGGTGAGAACATCGTGGCATGCGGCTGTTTTGCAGCATACAGCTGATTGAAGGATGAATGAAGAAATGTACTGAGACATTGATAAAAATCTACCATCTACCAGGATGATGAAGACGAGACGAGTGTGGACTAGGGATGTGCGAGCATGCTCGCCGGTACACGATGCTTGCACGAGCACCACAGTACTCGCAATGCTCGGTTCCCCTTCCCTGCATGTTGGTGCTCTTTGTAACTTTGTATTAAACACTGTCACGTCGCCATTGGACTCGGTGGCTGGTGTTCCTGCCTCGGCCGCTGGGAGGAGCCGGATTCCTTCGGCTGATGGTGGCGGTGATAGGATGGCCTTGTCCTCATATGGACCTGCTCCTTCGACGTCTGCCTGTCGCTGAATGCCGCTGTGTTTCTCCTTGATGTTGGTTGCAGAGTAGCGGGTCCTGCAGAGGTGTCTGATAGGCGCAGCCTTCGTTCTTCTGTCAGAAGTGGGGTGGGTGGTGCCAGTCATGCATCACCATCTGGCCTGGTTCTAGGGGCGGTCCGGATGAGGTCATCAGGCTGTGAGCTCCAGCCTACGGGAGGTAACCGCGCCCTTCAAATACATTGGAGCCTGTCTTCCAGGCCGCCAGATATAGTCTTGGTTCCCCAGTGATATAGTGTGTGTTTAGTTATGACTCTGACCTTTGCCTGGATTTTCGACTCTGCTACAGCCTGACGATTTTGTACTTTAGCTGCCCTCTCGGTTTTGACTCGGACTCCTGACTACGTTTTTCGGGTCCTGATTTTTCCCTTCCTGGCGACCTTCCTGCTCTGCTGGTGGAACAAATAGCACAATCTCCTGCTGGGCGCTCAGAACAGGGCAAGGAATCCTGATCAGGTGAAAAGTCCTTTATTAAGAAAAACCTCCGTCACCACGACATGTTTCGACGGTGTAGTGCCATCTTTCTCAAGTGGAATGGAGGTTGAGTAACAATTAAAACTTTATATAGGACGGCCCAGAATCCCATTGGGCCAGGATAACATTAGTATACACCCTCTTTTTAACCCATTAGTCTCCCATCCAAGGTATACACATAAAATGACCATCTCCAATTTTATCCTAACTATCCTAAATAAATAAAAATATGTATTTATATGTGCCCTAATATGAACAGCATTGATAAGACAATAAAACAATAAAAATCATTGCATCAAAAATATACCATATGATCAATATATATATTACAAAATATATATAAAAATATATATATAAAAATTATATTAAAACATTAAAAAATTATTAAATTATTAATTAATATTATTATACAAGGACATCCATATTATATCTATATATTATATTATAAAAAACTCCTTGCCCACTTGTAATTTCCTTTTCTTACATTTTTATTCCCCCTCTAGATCGGGATTTAAGTCTAACAAAAAAATAATAATAAAAAATGTTAAAAAATTAATAAAAAATAATAAAAAAAAAAAATTGAGAAAAAAAAAAAAAAAAAAAAAAAAAAAAACCATACATAATAATATAAAGAAACAAGAATAGGAAAAAAGTCTAAAATTATCGGGAAACGGATTAATTCCTGGACACTTTTTCTATTGTCAGATTGAGACCCTCTGGATAAAGGTTTTGACTCGGACTCCTGACTACGTTTTTCGGGTCCTGATTTTTCCCTTCCTGGCGACCTTCCTGCTCTGCTGCTCATAATAGGCAGCTACCCCCTAGGCTCCGCTGTAATTCCAGATCCCTGTATAAGGGTTAAGGGTCTCGGGGTTTTGCCTTATCAGCAGCTCAGCCTCATAGCGGATGATCGTCACAAACACTAGATGGTGGCCCGATTCTAACGCATCGGGTATTCTAGGATATGTATGTAGTTGACATACTGTGACTGACAGAACTTGTTCAGTCAACATGAGTGAGCTACACCGCTCCTCCGTCTCTCCTCCTGTCACCGCTGCTCTGTCTCTCCTCCTGTCACCGCTCCTCCATCTCTCCTCCTGGTACCGCTCCTTCTGTCCCTGCTCCTCAGTCTCTCCTCCTGTCACCGCTCCTCCGTCGTTCCTCCTGTCCCTGCTCCTTCTGTCACCGCTCTTCCTGTCACCATTCCTCCTGTCTCCGCTCGTGTCCCCACTCCTCCTGTCACTGCTCCTCCTGTTCCCGCTCCTCCGTCTCTTTTCCTGTCACTTCTATCACCGCTCCTTCTGTCCCTGCTCCTCGGTCTCTCCTCCTGTCACCACTCCTCCTGTCCCTGCTCCTTCTGTCACCGCTCTTCCTGTCACCATTCCTCCTGTCCCCGCTTGTGTCCCCACTCCTCCTGTCACTGTTCCTCCTGTCCCTGCTCCTCCTGTCCCCGCTCCTCGGTCTCTCCTCCTGTCACCACTCCTGTCCCCGCTATTCCTGTTCCCGCTTCTCCGTTTCTCTTCCTGTCACTGCTCCTCATGTCACCGCTCCTCCGTCTCTCTTCCTGTTACTTCTCCTGTCACCGCTTCTCTGTCTCTTCCCGTCACTGCTCCTCATGTCACCGCTCCTCCATCCCACCTCCAGTTCCCGCTCCTTTGTCTCTCCTCCTGTAACCACTCTTCCTGTCCCCACTCCTGTTTCTCCTCCTGTCCCACGCTCCTCCTCCCCCATGCTCCTCCTGCCACTGCTCCTCTGTCTCTCCTCCTGTCAGTGCTCCTCCTGCCCCTCCACTCCTCCTGCTCTTCTCTAATCCAGTACTATGCTATCAATTTTTTGGCAATAAACAATAATCTTGCAATAGCTATTTTGGTTGTATTGTCTGTTTGTATTTCCTCAACATACCTTAATATACATGTCAGGGGGTGTCTAGGTATAACACATCTATACACTATCCCAATATGATTCCGTACTACTATCCAAAAGGAGGACAATCTGGGACAGTGCCAAAGTATATGCAATATATCCGCTAGTGATTGTGCGCAACGTGGGCAATAGGAGTTAGACCATTATGTTGGTGCTCTTTACAGAGCAAGCCCACATGGAGGGATTGGCTGCCACACTCTGTAATGCCACAGCCATGTAGGTTGTGGCATTACAGTGATTGGCTGGCTGCACAGCGTCA
Organism: Allobates femoralis; assembly: GCA_033576535.1. Classification (NCBI taxonomy): domain Eukaryota; kingdom Metazoa; phylum Chordata; class Amphibia; order Anura; family Aromobatidae; genus Allobates; species Allobates femoralis. Next base: position 579,744,170 of record JARQOC010000005.1, read on the forward strand.
TCAGGTCTATATCAGACCTGACAGCGCTGTGCTCGTTCCTTCCCCTGTGTGACATGTACTTTTGCTTTAGCAGCGTATCTGCGGCAGCTTCTGGCTGCCTGTACATTCGGTGCTAAAGCGAAATCCAAGTGAAAAAAAAAAATAGCATACTCCTTTCCACAGACTCCTGGGACATATCTGATCGGCTCCAGGACCTGTCGGTAATCAGCTGATTGGTGTCGGCGCAGGAGATTTAAACAGCGTCAGATCAGCTGTGTCCGTCACCGACACCTCAGCTGATGGGCACACGATCAGCTCCAAAAGTGAAACTCCATGTCACACGTGACACTGGGGGAGGAACAAGGATTCTTCCTCCCTCCATGTCACATCACTTTCCCCTGCGCTCGCATTACAGGCACTGGAATAGGCATTGCCTGAACGGCGTATTCCAGCTCCCAATACTCAGACATTGTTCACAGAAGTGATCTGGGAGTCAGCAATGCTTACAGGGGTCTTCACTATGCTGTACCCATGTCATTTGAGCACTGTTCTTATACATTTGTGACATTTTTAGGGTTTATGCAGACTGTCGGGGGTGCCGCTAGAAAAATGCTTGGGTTTCCCATAGGTTAACATTGAGCTTGGTGCTCGGGTCGAGCACCTGCCTGAGCATCTCGATATGCTCGACCTGAGCATTTTACTGCTTGCGCATCACTAGTGTGGAAATTTCACAAGACATTGATCCCATGCACAAAGTCAAGGAAGCTCTCAATTGGTTTCAGAGAAAGAAAATAAAGAATGGCCAAGCCGATCACTGGAGCTGAATCCAATAGAAAATGTCTGGAAGAAATTCATAGAAGGATCCACGGGACCTGCAGGATGTGAATAGTGTTTGTGTTGAAGAATGGCCAAAATCCACCTGAGCAATGCAGGGACGAGTGTCTCCACACAGGAGGCATCTGGATCTTCATCACCAACAAAGGCCGAAGTACCAAATATTAAGTACATTTCAGTAGTGTGTTCAATACTTTTTCCATGTGTCATTTCTCCTTATTACACATCACTAAATGTATATATGTGGTATATTAATGTGTATATCCATCTATACGTAGCTATATAGGAAAGGGAGGTTGCAGACACATTTTTGGCACAGGGTTATACTGTTTCCACCCTTGACTGTGGATATTGAGAACCAGATATAAACATTTATATTACTGAGTGGGATACTAGTTATCTTGTCCGGTATACCATGGGTTAACTTTCACAATTGCCCATTTCTTGTAAGGGCCTCTCCACTGCTCATCTTCCGTGGAGAAGACGCAGCTTCTTGTCCAGACAATGTTCTGGAAACGTGACTGGCGCGGAGGCTCTACGTGTAGCGGGCAGAGACACTGACGGCTGCTCGGTGGCACTATTACAGCCCACACAATGCTGTGCTCGGCGTCTAGAAGTCGGATGTATTGGCACATCGCAGGTACATATGTCTGACCAACTAGAAGAGACGGCATATCTTCATTATACAAATAATTCCAATAGAAGAACAGAATATTCCGATATGGCGCTTCTGAGGATTATTCAGCGACAGTCTGCAGCAAAGCTTCCTTTATTGGCAATAAGGGTGCCTTCACACTGTGGCACGATCCGGTCCGGGGCTGTCCGGGTTGACCTTGACAGCCACGGACTGGATCAGCACACAGAACAGGAGGGCTAATATGCCCTCCGGTCCGGTGTGCAGCCGCACGCAGTTCCCGCTGCTAAGTCAGGACCGCGGCCCGCGGTCCTGACCTGTCAGCGGCTGCAGATGTGTCCGGCTGCACACCGGACCGGAGGGCATATTAGCCCTCCTGTTCTGTGTGCTGATCCAGTCCGCGGCTGTCAAGGTCAACCCGGACAGCCCCGGACCGGATCGTGCCAGAGTGTGAAGGCACCCTTAGGGCCCCTTTACACACGGCTACATTTGTAGCTTGTCACCAGGTAACTTACTGGTTGCAGTGAAATCATGGATACAAGGTTCTATCTTGTTGCTGTGTACAAATGGAATCATGTATCCATGATTTCACTGCAGCCAGTAAGTTACCTGGTGACAAGCTACAAATGTAACTGTGTGTAAAGGTACCTTAAGTGGCTACAAGTTTCCTCTATATCAGATTTGTTCCTTTTTACCAAACAGAGAAACGAACATTCTAGAAGAGAAGAATCTGGAAAAGAAACCTTTCATCTAATGTGACAGAATCAATAATAATGAAGACAGAAGAGCAGAACACAGAAAAGAACAACGGAAGATTCCAATTACAGAAAGGAAATGTCACAAGTAAAACAGTTATCAATGGTGAGAAAGTAACATGTGAGTAATGTATGTGCCGTCTGCTGCCTGAATAGTACATGGGATGGAGGGGACTTATGGAATGAGAAATGGCGCCATCACCCTCCTGTCTGATGTATTACCACTAGTGTGGAGCCGCGATGAGATTAACTCCTCCACATTAACATCGCAACATCAAGAAGGAAAAGTCATGAAGTTATTAAGCTCAGAGGATGGACAGACATGATATTGATCTGCAGATGGTGGAAAAATAGGAGAAAAATATTCAAACCATCTGGAGTCATTCAGCCTGGAGTATGAGCCCCATGCAGAAATCCCGGAACTTCCAGCCTCGGCTGCTATAACTGAGGTTATCTGAGGAAGGTTCTGCCATGAATGCACTTGTACAAGTCATCAAGATCCTCTGTGCGGCTCCTGTGTAATCACAGGAGGTTGTGCAAGCTGCTCAACAGCAACATGCAAACTAGCACTGTTGTGTGGAAAAACAACTGAGGCCCTTTGTAGAAATGGCTGCGCCACAGCTTCCAAGACCAAATCAATGTGAGCGTAGCGTTACACGGCACGACATCGTGCACGGCATTCCTCAAAAAGTGACATCTTTAATGATGTTGAAACGACGTCGTTGCGTGTTACCGAATGATTCAACTACAATAATTAGTCAAGTTGGAGTTGACAGGTTTATGAACATGTCCTAAAACCTGACAATCTGCAACCAGCCAACCTGCTGCATTGTTGTGTGTGACACCGCGATAACGATGTCGTTTACAACTTCGCCCATTCACTGCAATGAGCAGGTATAGTTGGCTGGCTTGTGCGAACGATACCTCCTCACATCGTTGGTGAGTTGTCCACAACATCTAGACGTATGACATCTCACCATCGATGTTGAAATGATGTAAAAAAAAAAGACTGCGTGCTCACGAGAACGTAGATGACATCGTTTCAACGTTGTGCCGTGTAACGGTACCCTAACACCGACCTGTTGGTGACCTGAAATGAAGACTAGAGGGTCCTGCTGCTGCACATTATGCTCCCCACAGCATAATCTTGGATATAGGACCTGTATGATGTTCCCCAAAATGGTGCTCGTTGACCTCATTCCTTTATTCTCAAAGGCTACCATGGGGCATAGTAAGGTGGCAAAGGCTCCAATACCATAGTGATAGAGAATTTAGATTGTGAGCCCAAAAGGGGACAATGAAGATGATGTTTATAGAGATGTGGAAATGAATGGTGCATATTGCTGGTGCTACTGTGAGCAGCCGGCAGGGCCTAAACATGCTACTATGGCTGAAGCGTCTCGGACACGTCTCCCATCGAGCACATCGGGGATCTCATTGGTCAGTGATTACACAGGAGCTGCCAGTAAATAAAGGTACCGTTACACGGCACGATAGCATTAAACATATCGCTGAAATGTCACAGGTTTGGAGTCGTTCAATGACATCATTAGTACATCGTTGCGTCTGACACAGAGATATGGTGACGATAAATCGTTGGATCGCTGTTCGCAGATTTGATAACATGCTCTCAAATCAGACGATCTGCGATCAGCCAACCTGCTGCATCGTTCAGGACTGTGAAACCAGGCAGCCAATCTGGGGCGATGTGTACACATCGCCCCATGTAAACGGCTGTCTGCGAGCTTACAGGCGATGGGGCTCCCACTGTACTGCATCGCCGCTGGGGTTCCGAGACACCCCGGTGGCGATGCCGCCTGTCAGCTCGCCGGAGGTGTCTCCCCGTGTAAATGGGGGGCGGCGACGCTGGCGGGGCGCCAAAAGCGGGCGCGCCCCCGCCAGTCGCCGCCGAGGTGGTACCGTGTGACGGTACCTTTAGACTGACAATTGTTTTGTTCTGAGTAATAAACCGCAGTTGAGTTGAGGACTCCCGTGTCTAGAGGGATCGGGAGCGAAAGCTGTCGGCTGAACACTCAACCAATCCAATGTGTATAGGGGGCTTACCTACAGGGGTCAGCTAAGAGCAAAAGGGTTTAAACACGAGCATCACTGCAGAAATGTAATAGGACCTTACAGACCTAAAGTCTAAAGACGCCGTGTATTGTTTTCCTATACTGTAATTGTTATAATTTATTACAAAAATCTCTGTGCTAAGCAGTAACACTTTTATGTGTTCTAGTTCAGTATTACATTGCAGAAAAACTTTTATATATTCTAATAAGCAATAGTCCTGTAAAATTCCTGCTGATTAGAGGTGAACCAACCCCTCGCCAGCTGCACAGGCCACACGGCAGAAGCTCCCGCCCAGCGCTGTAGACACCTATAGTCGTTCTATTTAGTTTATACACGTGCATGCACTCATGGAGACTCACAATGATGTGTCACAAGCACAATCGGACTGTTAAAATGGGTTCTGTCCTTTGTGAATTCTCTTGTGAAGATCGAGAGCTGATATCTGAGAAAAATGTCCTAAATTATGAAGATGAAAATAGATTTTATTATGTAGAGTGTGTTTTAAAAAAAAAATCATCCAAAAACTGAACATGAACGTCTTCTCCTTTAAGTGAATTCTGTCAAGTAACAAGATCTTATTTTCAAGTAAAACATATCTCACGTTCTCAACATATTACTTCTCAATTGTGAACTCTCTGATGCCTCACAAGACTCAATTTATGAGTAAAACATTTCCCACATTCTGAACATGAATATGGCTTCTCTCCTGTGTGAATTCTCTCATGTATAACAAGATTTGTTTTCTGAGTAAATGATTTCCCACATTCTGAACAAGAATATGGTTTTTCTCTTGTGTGAATTCTCTCATGTGTAATAAGATGCGATTTAAGTGTAAAACACTTTCCACATTCTGCACATGAAAATGGCTTCTCTCCTGTGTGAATTCTCTCATGTTTAACAAGATTTGATTTACAAGTAAAAGACTTCCCACATTCTGAACATGAATATGGCTTCTCTCTTGTGTGAACTTTCTTATGTTTAAGATCTGATTTCTGAGCAAAACATTTCTCACATTCTGAACATGAATATGGCTTCTCTCCTGTGTGAACTTTCTTATGTTTAAGAAGATCTGATTTCTGAGCAAAACATTTCTCACATTCTGAACATGAATAATGCTTCTCTCCTGTGTGAACTTTCTTATGTTTAAGAAGAACTGATTTCTGAGCAAAACATTTCTCACATTCTGAACATGAATATGGCTTCTCTCCTGTGTGAATTCGCTCATGTAAGAGAAGATATGATTTCCGAGCAAAACATTTTCCACATTCTGAACATGAATATGGTTTCTCTCCTGTGTGAATTCGCTCATGTAAGAGAAGATTTGATTTCTCAGTAAAACATTTCCCACATTCTGAACATGAATATGGCTTCTCTCCTGTGTGAGTTCTCTCATGTATAACAAGATTTGATTTCTTATTAAAACATTTCACACATTCTGAACATGAATATGGCTTCTCTCCTGTGTGAGTTCTCTCATGTATAACAGGATGTGATTTCTTATTAAAACATTTCACACATTCTGAACATGAATATGGCTTCTCTCCTGTGTGAATTCTCTCATGTCTAACAAGCTGCGATATCTTATTAAAACATTTCGCACATTCTGAACATGCATATGGCTTCTCTCTTGTAGGAGGTGTCTGATCTTCCACATTTCTGCTATGATTTTTATCCTGCTTAATAGTCTGTAATGACTTGCCATGAGAGGCTGAGGATATATTGGAGAGGCCGACATGCTCTTCATATGTATCTTGTGTGATATGACAATCATCTGCATTAAAATATGAAGATATCAGATGTCCTTCAGAGATCCTGGTCCAAGCATCTGCCAAGAATAAAACTGATGTTATTTTTTGGAAATAATTTAACCTTAAAAATTATATGCATATAAATATAAAAATATTCTAAAATAAACGTAAGAAATTCCATACAAATTGCAAAATATGTAGCAAATTGTTATTAAAGGGAACCTACCATCAGATTGATGCTGATTAAACTATGGGCTGCATGGATCAGACACTGGCTGTACAATGTACATGTCACGGTCAGGAGTGCAAGGGCAGCGCAGCCCAAAACACAGTGAAGTGTGATGGGGAACGTGGACCCTGATTATTTAGAAGGTAGAAAAATGTTTCTAACCCCAGGGTGCATTATATCTCCATTCTTGGGTATATGGTTGTGTTGTAAATTCACAGGATCCTGGTCCAGTGGACACATCAGTGGTGAGATATGGAAACACTGCCCTAATATGGTTCTGCTGCAACGAGTGTGGGAAAAAATGACACAACTGACACGATATTCCCCCTTGTGGAATAATGCGACACTATCTGAAATTAAGAAAATGGGATGCCTGATGGAGTGGCGAGACAAGGGAATTAAGATGGCTCATCAAATTATGGACAGGCGAGAGTTGAAATCCTTTTCCCGGCTTAGGGAGGAGTTTGGGTTGAGTGAAGGGGGGATATATCAATATATGCAAATGACGCACGCTGTACGGGTACAAACCAAGTTAAACGAGATGCGGATACAATACGATATAGTCCTGGAATATGTGTACGAGGGTGTGATTGCCACAACGTACAAAGATCTCCTTCACACCTTTTTAATTCAATACCCCTCAGGGGCTAAGAGTAGATGGGAGGCAGAGGTGGGAACCATAGAGGATGAAAAATGGGACTTCCATTCCGGAATGGGCGCCGAAATTGTCGCTTAGTGAGCCTGGCAGGCTCTCTCAGCTATATATCGTATACAGAGTATATCGATCACCTGATCTATTGTCCAGGGCCAATTTGAGAACCAATTCGGAATGCCCTAGATGTAAGCGGCAGGTATAATTCACATGATGTGGCTGTGTCCATGGCTGGCAGCATTCTGGCTTGTGGTAATTGCCAGGGTCGAGGCGGCTTACCGATGCAGTATACCAAGGGATCCGGTGGTCTGCCTCTGTTGGGGTACGTGGATGACCTCATGGTGGACGATAAATTGAAAGTGACTATTGCTAGACTACTATATATAGCAAGAAAGTTGATTGCTAAGCACTGGACTGACGCAGACCCTCCATCACGACAAGAATTTGTGACGCACACTAGATACATCTCTCAGCTAGAGAGGGGTATCTATCATAAACGGGGTAAAATTGAGCTTTTTGACAAGTTATGGGCGCCGTGGCTGGAGTATGGAACTTAGAACCCTAGAGGTGGCGATGGTGGAAGGGACAGGCTGAGGGGCATCGAGAGCGCACAGTACGTAGATATCATTCCAGCAATGCCTATGTATTTATCAAACGATGAGTAATGTCTGCTGTCTAGGGAGGTTTTTTCTTGCTTTGGGGAATTACTCCATGTAAGGCTGCGTTCACACATTGCGTATTTTGCCGCGTTTTTTTACGCGCGCTTTTCAAAATACGCAATGTGCCTTTTGTCTGCCTGCAAAGTGAATGGGAAATTCACTTTGCAGTGCAGACATTGCGTAAAAGTACGCACTGCGTTTTCCGGGAGAAAACGCAGCTGCGTAAACAATTGATATGTCAATTGTTTACGCAGCTACTTCTGCGTATTCTCCCAGAGGGGAGGAAGAATCATGCTTCCTCCTCCCCTCTGTGACAGCCCCATTAGACTTCACAGTGTATTAATATACACTGTGAAATCTAAATTAAAGAAAGGCAAGTGTATGAAAAATAAAAAAGAATCAATACTTCACCTCTCCGACGCCTTCTCCCGCTGTGCGATCCCCGGTTCTAAGTCAGATCTCTTCTGACAAGACCTGTGGTGACGTCAGAGGGGCGTTCCCGGGCACTCGCGGTCATGTGATATCACATGACCGCGAGCAGCCAATCAGCGATGGGACCGCCCCGGGAACGCCCCTCCTCTGACGTCATCACAGGTCCTGTCAGAAGAGATCTGACTTAGAACCGGGGATCGCACAGCGGCAGAAGGCGTCGGAGAGGTGAAGTATTGATTCTTTTTTATTCTTCATTAACTTGCTTTTGTTTAATTTAGATTTCACAGTGTTTATTAATACACTGTGAAGTCTAATGGGGCGGTCACAGCTGTCACAGAGGGGAGGAGGAAGCAGGATTCTTCCTCCCCTCTGTGACATCACCTGTGCTTTCTGGGGGAAAGAAAGCGCAGTGTGTGAAAGCCCCTGCGTATTTTGCTGCGCTTTTTTGCGCGGCCAAAAAGCGCGCGCAAAAAAGCGCAGCAAAATACGCAAATGTGTGAACGTAGCCTAAAATAGGAAAAGTAATGATGTTACTGTTATATGACATGTTTATTTGTGCACAACTTCGACAATAAAAATTACATGATAAAAAAAAAAAAAAAAAATTCTGTCAAGTAACATGATCTTATTATCTCACATTCTCAACATATTACTTCTCAATTGTGTGAACTCTGATGCCTCATAAGACTCAATTTATGAGTAAAACATTTCCCACATTCTGCACATGAATATGGCTTCTCCCCTGTGTGAATTCTCTCATGTGTAACAATATATGACTTAGAAGTAAAACATTTCCCACATTCTGAACATGAATATGGCTTCTCTCCTGTGTGAATTTTCTCATGTATAACAAGATTTGATTTCTGAGTAAATGATTTCCCACATTCTGAACATGAATATGGTTTTTCTCCTCTGTGAATTCTCTCATGTATAAGAAGATGTGATGTACAAGTAAAAGACTTTCCACATTCTGCACATGAATATGGCTTCTCTCCTGTGTGAATTCTCTCATGTTTAACAAGATTTGATTTACAAGTAAAAGAATTCCCACATTCTGAACATGAATATGGCTTCTCTCTCCTGTGTGAACTCTCTTATGTTTAAGAAGATCTGATTTCTGAGCAAAACATTTCTCACATTCTGAACATGAATATGGCTTCTCTCCTGTGTGAATTCTCTCATGTATAAGAAGATCTGATTTCCGAGTAAAATATTTCCCACATTCTGAACAGGAATATGATTTCTCTCCTGTGTGAATTCTCTCATGTGTAACAAGATCTGATTTCAGAACAAAACATTTCCCACATTCTGAACATGAATATGGCTTCTCTCCTGTGTGATTTCTCTCATGTTTAACAAGATTTGATTTACAAGTAAATGACTTCCCACATTCTGAACATGAATATGGCTTCTCTCCTGTGTGAATTCTCTCATGTATAAGAAGATCTGATTTTTGAGTAAAACATTTCTCACATTCTGAACATGAATATAGTTTCTCCCCTGTGTGAATTCTCTCATGTATAATAAGTTTTGATTTCAGAACAAAACATTTCCCACATTCAGAACATGCATGCTTCTCTCCTGTGTGATTTCTTTCATGATCAACAAGATTTGATTTACAAGTAAAACATTTCCCACATTCTGAACATGAATATGGCTTCTCTCCTGTGTGAATTCGCTCATGTAAGAGAAGATGTGATTTCCGAGCAAAACATTTTCCACATTCTGAACATGAATATGGTTTCTCTCCTGTGTGAATTCGCTCATGTCTCAGAAGATCTGATTTCAATATAAAACATGCCCCACATTCTGAACATGAATATGGCTTCTCTCCTGTGTGAATTCTCTCATGTCTAACAAGCTGCGATATCTTATTAAAACATTTCGCACATTCTGAACATGCATATGGCTTCTCTCTTGTAGGAGGTGTCTGATCTTCCACATGTCTGCTATGATTTTTATCCTGCTTAATAGTCTGTAATGACTTGCCATGAGAGGCTGAGGATATATTGGAGAGGCCGACATGCTCTTCATATGTATCTTGTGTGATATGACAATCATCTGCATTAAAATATGAAGATATCAGATGTCCTTCAGAGATCCTGGTACAGTTATCTGCCAAGAATAAAACTGATGTTATTTTTTGGAAATAATTTAACCTTAAAAATTATATGCATATAAATATAAAAATATTCTAAAATAAATGTAAGAAATTCCAAATCGCAGAATATGTAGCAAATTGTTATTAAAGTGAACCTACCATGAGATTCATGCTGATTGAACTATGGTCTGCACGGATCAGACACTGGCTGTACAATGTACACGTCACAGGCAGGAGTGCAAGGGCAGCGCAGCCCAAAACACAGTGGAGTGTGATGGAGAATGTGGACCCTGATTATTTAGAAGGTAGAAAAATGTTTCTAACCCCAGGGTGCATTATACCTCCATTCTTGGGTAGATGGTTGTGTTGTCTATTTGCAGGACCCTGGTCCAGTGGACACATCAGTGGTCTGTGGACACCAGACAGGAGCTTTGTGATCCACCTTCTGCCTGCTGAATCCCTGGATCCTCTTCTGATTTGTAGTCCTGACATGACGACATCACTGAAGCGTGAAGCTACATGATTTCATGTCAGGACAAGAAATCACGAGTCACCACCGAATGTCGGTAAGTAAATGGTGGGTTGAATGGTTCCTCTCCCGCAGCCACAGATTTCTGACGTGGCTGAAGGATCTGGGATTCGCAAATTAATTTACTCCTCTCTATCGTGTAACCAATAGTCCAGGAAGAGGCGACACCAGGTGTAAAAGGTAACGATAGTTTTCTTGTAATGAAGATTTATTGTATCAGATGAAAGAGCCGCTGTCAGCACAGAATGACTGTTCACACCAAGTCCAGGCGCTCGGGGCATCATGGTGGACAGACATTTAAATGACCTTCCCTCCTGCTTGTTTTCATCTATCTCTACCCATCTCTGGTTGTGTAAAGCCGGAGCTGTCAATCATAGAAGAGGGGGGGGGAGTTTGAGGGAAAACAAGCAAATGGGGGAGGCACTTAACCCCTTCACCACCAAGATTATTACAATTCTGACCAGAGCCACTTTATAAAGGTGATAACTCTGGAGCTTCACCGGATCCCAGTGATTCTGAGGTTGTTGTTCCTGACACATTGTACTTGGCGGCAAATTTTGGTTGATCTGATTTGCGCTTATTTACAAAAATATTTAAGATTTTGCAAAATGGGAACATTTCATTTTTTACTGTGCACTTTTATGCCTTTAAATCAGACATTTATCAACAAAATCAGTCATAGGTAACATTTCCCACATGCCTACTTTACATTAGAAACATTTAACAGTTTTTTTTTGGTAAAATTTTAGAATGGTTAGAAGTTTATAAACAATTTCTAAATTTTCCAACAAAATTTACAAAATCAATTTTTTTGTTTAAGTGACTTGAAATGTAATGAGGTCCCTAGAGGGGCCAATGTGACAGAATAAACCCCAAAGTGACACCGCTCTTAAATCTGCCCCCCTCAAACTGCTCAAAATCACATCCAAGAAGTTTATTAACCTTTTAGGTTAATTAAAAGGAGGAGAAAATGCACCAATGTTGCTGTGCTATTTCTCCTGAGTACAGGAATATCCCCATATGTGGTGTAATACACTGTTTGGCGCACAGCTAGGCCAGGAAGGGAAAGATTTGTGAATTTTGCAATTAGATTGCAGACGCCATGTAACCCTTGAAGATCCCCTGACATGCCGAAACTCCCCATTAATGAACCTATTCTGACTCAACTACACCTCTCCAGGAATTATTATTATTGGTTTATTTATAGAGCTCCATTGATTCCATGAGAAAGGGTTACATACAAACAAGTTAAAAACACAATGAACAAACTAACAATGACAGACTGATATAGAGGCGAGAGAGAGGACCCTGCCCTTGTGGGCTTACATTCTACAGGGCAGTGAGGAGAGAGACAGTAGGTTGGGTCTGCTCTGGTGGTGGTGGAGGCACCAAGTCCTGTGGTGGTGAGGTGACACCGTGGTCATTGCAGGCTGTAGGCTGTTCTGAAGAGATGAGTTTTCAGGTACCGCTTGAAGGTTCCGAGTGTAGGGGACAGTCAGATGTTTTGGGGGTGCAGAGTTCCAGAGGATGGGGGATGCTCAGGTGAAGTCTTGCAGGTGGTTGGATTAGGAACTTACAAGTGTGGAGGAAAGGAGGAGGTCTTGGCAGGATCAAAGATTACGAGTTGGATGATATTGAGGAGATTAGTTCAGAGATATATGGGGGAGACAGATTGTAGATGGCTTTATAAGTAAATATTAGTAGTCTGAATTCAATACACTGGGGAATTGGGAGTCAGTAAGGGATTTGCAGAAGGGAAAAGTGGAGGAGCAGCGAGGAGAGAGGTGGATTAGTCGGGCAGCAGAGTTAAGGACAGATTGGAGAGGTGAAAGAGTGTTAGCAAGGAGGCCACAGAGGAGGAGGTTGCAGTAGTCAAGATAGATGAAGAGGGCATGCACTAGTAGTTTAGTAGTTTGAGGGTTGAGGAAGGGACGGATTCTGGAAATATTTTTGAGTTGGAGGCGGCAGGAGGTGTCGAGAGCTTGGATGTGCGGTTTGAAGGATAAGGCAGAGTCAAGGGTTACTCTGAGGCAGCGGACTTCAGGTATAGGGCAAAGTGTGATGTTGTTTATTGTGATAGATCTGGTAAGGAAGGTGCGCGAGGAGGGTGAAAGAGGATATGTTCAGTTTTGTCTATTTTAGTTTAAGGAAGCGAGAGGAGAACAAGGAAGATATGTCTGATAGACACTCTGGGATTCTGGACAGCAGAGAGGTGACATCTGAGCCAGAGAGATAGATCTGAGTGTCATCAGCGTACAGGTGATACTGGAATCCATGGGACTTTATGAGTTGTCTTAGGCCAAGGGTCTAGATGGAAAAAAGAAGAGGTCCCAGGACAGAGCCTTGAGGGACCCCAACAAAGAGAGGATGGGGCAAGGAGGTCGTGTGGGCGTGGGAAACACTAAATGTGCAGTTGGAAAGGTAGGAGGAGATCCAGGAGAGGGCTAGTTCAGTGATACCAAGAGAGGATCTGTAATAGGAGGCAGTGGTCGACTGTGTCGAATGCAGAGGACAGGTCAAGAAGGAGGAGGATGGAGAACTGTCTGTTAGCTTTGGCGGTAAGTAGGTTGTAAGTAATTTTGGTTAAGGTGGTTTCGGTGGAGAGGCGGAATTCATTTAGGGGAGCAGTGATCATATTGACGCCACAGGTATCACAAAATGTTATACTATTGAGCTGTGAAGAAAACAATAATTACATTTTTACCATCAAAATGTTTCTTTAGCCCCAGCTTTCCAATTTTCACAAGGAAAATAGATAAATCAGGCTCCATAATTTGCTACATAATGTGCCCTGAACAGCAGAACTCAGGACGGAACGGGCAACATTTTGGAACATAAATTTTCCTATAATTGCTTGCGGACTTTATTTGCAGAGCTCCTAAGTGCCAGAACAGCAGAAACCCCCTTAAGTGACCTCATTTTGGGAATTACATCCCTTTGGGAGTTCATCTATGGGTGTAGTGACGATTTTGTCTCTGGAAAACAACCGCGGAGTCAAATGCATTGAATGTTGCAGAATGAAAAATTGCAAATAAACCCTTGCAGTACTCAGTACATTTCAGTGCCCGCACATTGTGCCCAGCTAATGCTTCTGGAGACACACACCCTGTACATTAAACGGGCGTCCTATATACAACAATGACAAACATGTGGATGTTACCTGTGGTTTAGACACATTGTGGGACTCAGAAGGAGGGGGTCAGTGGGTGTTCTCATTCCCTGGCCCAGCTACCATTAGAAAGGCAGCATGGACCAGAGATCATCCCAGCTGAACGCCCGAATCCTTAAATGTGGGCAGAACACCACTCAGAAAACAAAGGGTGAGGCAACTACAATAATAAGACTTTATTGGATCCCCAACAGTTAAAGGCATATAACACACATGATCAAGCAAAATACAGAACATAACAGGCAACAGTTTCTCACCCTTCCGCTGGCCCACCAGGGACTACAAGGTTCTGTTGTAGCCAGTTGATCGAAATGTGCCAACCTGGATATCTTCATTAAATAGTCTCTCGTGCTTCTCCAGTCGGGGCTGAGGTCCCTATACTGAGGTCTAAATAACAATATACTCCAGGTTCTGATCCCCTTAGTCGGCGCCGAAGAACCTAGCTCTCGGGTTATGGCCTGCCAATCTGATCCCCAGGTTCTATAGTGGAGCCATCTAGCATGTGGTCTCGATGTGAACCTTCAGTCAGGGCTGAAGTCTCTAGACTGAGGCCAATAAGCAGATCAACTCCTGGTCAATGAACAGACCTCCATATATATCCCTGAGAATTAATTAGAGAACATATGGTGGGACTTCACGATAGGTGGAAAAAAAGACTATGCTCTCATTGACTAGATAACAAGTTGCATACATAACGTTCATTTAAACGATGTGAACAGAAATGGGCTAAGAGTAGTTAAGGTATTTGTGCCCGGTCACATGATCCGATGCCCGGGAAACAGGAAGAGCAACGGAGGAGCTGGGAGCATGGAGCGAGCTTCGGAAAGTGAGTTGAGAGTTTGTTATTTTTAATGTGTGCGCCAGCTGGGGGACATAAAGAGTGACTGTGGGGGCACATCCTGGATGCGGGACGCTATGTGCGTGCCAGTTGGAGGGGGCATAAAGAGTGACGGGGTCGGGGGCGGGCATGACAAGAGACCGGGGGATAGCATATCCTGGATGCCGGGGTTGACAGCAGGTAACATGCCTGCTCCGCTGTCCATAACTTGCTTCAGCACCGAGGAGATAGCCGATGCAGTGCATATTAAATGAGCAGGAGCACCTGACCTCCTGCTGCCTCTGCAGCCCGCAGCCAGCCCGCTCCAGCGCTACCCCCACCCTCCCCTGCAGTATATAACCTATAGTGTCGGACTATAAAATTCACCCCTCAAAATTTGGGGAGGGGAAAAAAAGTTCATTTTATTATCCAAAAAATATGGTACATTTAGTCTGAAAACAGTTTGGCTGATTAGAGAAGCTATAATATTGACCTTCCTTTGAGCTAGTTGACAATCTGGAGCATTACATTTGTTTGTTCTATGAAACTCTCAAACTGGCCAGAAAAAGAGAACTTTCATGTGAAACTTGACAGTCTATTCTTGTTCTTAGAAATGAAGGCTATTCCATGCAAGAGGTTGCCAAGAAACTGAAGATTTCCTACAACGGCGTGCACTACTCTCCCTTCACAGGAGAGCACAAACAGGCTCTAACCAGAGTAGAAAGAGGAGTGGGAGGCCCCGCTGCACAACTGAGCAACAAGACAAGTAAATTGGAGTCTTTAGTTTGAAAAATCAACGCCTCACAGCTCCTCATCTGGCAGCTTCATTAAATAGCACCCGCAAAACGCCAGTGTCAACGTCTACAGTGAAGAGGCGACTCCGGGATGCTGGCCTTCAGGGCAGAGTGGCAAAGAAAAAGCCATATCGGAGACTGTCTAATAAAAGGAAAAGATTAATATGGGCAAAAGAACACAGACATTGGACAGAGGAAGATTGGAACCAGAGTTTTATGGACAGACGAATCAGTTTGAGGTGTTTGGATCACACAGAAGAACATTTGTGAGACGCAGAACAACTGAAAAGATGCTGGAAGAGGCCTGACGCCATCTGTCAAGCATGGTGGAGGTCATGTGATGGTTTGGGGTTGCTGTGGTGCTGGTAAAGTGGGAGATTTGTACAAGGTAAAAGGGATTTTGAATAAGGAAGGCGATCACTCTATTTTGAAGGAGAAAATGAGTATTTCAAATAAAAATCATTATTTCTAACCTTGTCAATGTCTGGACTATATTTTCTATTCATTTTGCAACTCATTTGATAAATAAAAGTATGAGTTTTCATGGAAAAGACAAAATTGTCTGGGTGACCCCAAACATTTGAACGGTAGTGTACATTGAAAGATTCCATGTCGTTACAGTAGCATTTGGAAGTGCAGATTTTGCTGGATTGCGCTATTCCAGAACCTTACAAATGACGAACAGATGACAGACCTGAGTGTGGACTTGTGTATTTGTGGTTTAGGTTTAATGCTATTGGTGGTGAGTTGGGCACAGAATATTTTGGATCAGTTCACATTTATCCTTTGCTCTATGCTGAAATCTTAAGATACCGTCACACGCGGCAATTTTGCATGCAATTTCACTGGCAATTTGCTCGGTGCAGTGAAATCATGGACACATTGTTCTATTTTGTTGCCGTGTGGGCGGGTTAAGCATAGTGAGGATGGGACTTCTTGAAATCCCATCCACTATGCTTGTACTGTACTATGCAGTGTTTTGGACACAGCGGCAAGACGCTGCATATAACTGATCGTGTGCACGCACCCTTAATGATTTTCAAAGTTCGGAAAACGTGTGAATTTGGGTGTTGCTGCCTTTACATTTCTCCTCATATCTCAGGCTAGAAATAAGATAGAGAGACAAAATAAACACCGTTCTACTCAGAACTGTACAGGCTTTCACCAGATTTGTCACAAGAGGATTTTTGAGAATATTTTACCCATGCAAATGCAAAATTTTAAAACGCATTTCCGTAAAATCGGTTTAATTTAAAAATTCCCAAAACTGCCCCTGTGTCTGCTCTGCTCCCAGCCACATCTGTACCAAAATTCTAGGGGATCGCTATGGGATTATATTTAAAAATATATAACTACTAGAAATAGGCCTGATGCTATTGCATCGGGAGTGCAGTGAAATTAACACGTGCCGTAGAAAAAGAGAATTTTGTTTACGTACCGTAAATTCTTTTTTCTTTAATCATCAATGGGAGACCCAGACAATGGGGTTTAGGGCACTGCCCTCCGGAGGTCACACTAGGTACTACAAGTTTGTAGACACCGCCTCCTCCGCTTATAAACCCCTACCGCAGGGAACATCCTCAGTTTGGTCCATAAGCTGCGAGGAGAACATAAACCACACCCGAAACATCGGGAAGA